>JAQFVV010012425.1:3070417-3670417 GCA_028023455.1 Epiperipatus broadwayi | reverse complement strand
TATAACGTTATTGGCTGACCGCACAGTATGACTTGCAGATATAACATTGGCACAGTCGTAAGTGTGGATATAACAGTAGTGATAATTTCTGCACTGAAATATAGTCTATTGGTATTTCTCTAATGGATCCAGTTTAATTTGACTCTCCATTTATTATAGGTAAATATTCAATTTTTGATCAATAACTGTATGACTACCTGTATTAACTATGAGTTATCTAATTGAAAAAAAAAATCATAAATTTGATTAAAACTCTTCAACTGTCTAAAAAAATTTGAGCTCCATCCGATTCACTACAGCAAACTTCTAAAAATTTATGATCTGTGTTTAAATATGAATGCTTCTGAAAATGAAGTAACAATGGTCAGAAATATTCTAACTCAATTGTCAATCCAGATTTTCATGGAAGAATAACAAGCAATGCTTTAGTCAATATATTTATTTAAGTTAGTGTAAAGCTATAAATTTATATTGATTACAGCTCTGAAATAGAATGATATTGAGCGTAAGCTATATTATTTCAATAATGATATGGATGGTTCTGGAGTAATATTACAGAGTAAATTACTGCTGTGTTATTTTAATATTTCTGTAGTTAAAGACAGTAATTTTCTGACTATAATTATATATGTTCAATTTGTTGTAGTGTAATTTCTTTACAATGAGTAAAATTTTAGTATATAAAATAATCAAGGATTCTGCATCTATAAGAATATGACAAATTCTTGAATATTAATAGCCATCTCATATAACAACTGTATTTTTATTCCTAAATGTATGCATGCAAAACTTGGATACTGTGTAAAATAAGTAGAAATAATATCTGAAAGGATAATGCAGCATAAAATGTTTCAGAAAAATTATGTTCACAGAAACTAGAGTATCTTAAAAATTGCAGACATTTACAATTTATATTAAAAAGAGACATAATATTGTGGTCAAAATTAATACCAAAATAATTAAGAACATCAAAGGAATGAATGATAAGAATTGTTAGGGAAGAATTAGCAACAGAATGTTCAAAGATGTGATCCTGTAAGGGATTAAGATATAAAAATCATGAAAGTGCATAACTGGATAGATACATGTGCGAATTGAAAATCATAGACAAATAATATGAAATCAGAAACAAAAAACCTACATAGCTTGTAATTGCTTAATATTAATAATTTTTATAGCAATTTCACACTTCTCTAACTTAAATTACCTCCAGTCTCTAAACTAGATACACATTCATGAATCATTTTTGACTGGATAGCTAAATTAGATATGGCTTTCTACCTAAAAGAAATTATAAGCTTATTTGTTACCTAAAAAAAAATGTAAATGTTTACTGAACTAAATTAAATATTCTGGTCATGGGTATAAAAAGTGAGTGTTCTAACAACTATACTATGAAGCTTTTCAGAGTAAAAATAATGAAAATTAAATTTAAGACTTAGTCTCTAACAGAGAAAGCTTTAAACTGATTTTTATCTGAAATAACTTTTGATAATAACAAAACTTTTGTAATACCTCTTGATTATACTATGAAGATGCAAAATTATAAAATTGCTTTTCAAAATAAAAATAATTAGCGATTGAATTAGTTTTTTTTAAATTATTTTTCTACAGATTACATGATTTCTGGTATAAGAAGATGTTAACAATGATTACCTATGAATTATATGTTTTACAATAAACTAATAACATGTTTTTACAGTAATATACCCAAATTACATGTCTTAAATTAATAAAACATAAATTATGTTACATTAAACAATTCATTATCTGGTTTTCTTTCATCAGGCAAATTATAATTCAATTATGAGAGCAGAACATAATTACACATAAATGATTCACAATGACTGATTTACAAATGATGGAAATTTAAAGTATTTAAAATCAATGTATATAGTCATTATTATGCATTATGTTAATTTCTTATTTAAATACCATTTGTATAGACAATGTAAAATTTGCAACTAATTAATAATACTAATGTATAACTCATTTATATTGTTTACATTTGTATTTTTAAATACAATACAAATTTATGTTTATAAAAATATGGTTTGAAATATTAATCTATTGTCTATGGATAACAAAAAAATTAAAAAGATTATATATATTACACATAATAAATACTAATATTATTAAATATAAAAGATATCATATACATCAATATACATTTTATTCTATATACCCATTATATAAATATTAGAAACTTAAAAATAATTCAGAAATATGCTGCAAATGCTAGAGAAAAAAAGATGCGTTTTTTCCAAAATAATTTTAATATTTAAATATTTTGTAATATATTATATTATTTTATATAATTTTAATTAACAAATAGTGCTAATTATTAATTGTTATATTGTATAAGTTGATGCTAGGTCTAGGGATTTCATCTCCATTTCTTTCTATTTCTCAAAATGAGATGCATTTTCAGATCCACCTCTGAAGCCTCCAATATTTCATGTAATCATCTTATCCACTGACATCTTTGCTTATTTTTGCCTGAAGCTTTACCAAAAATCAGCATTTTTCAATGAGTCATGTCCAACATATGACAATTTATTAATATTTTGGGTTAACTTTTAGTCTTCAAATTTTTTTGATGGCTGATTCATCGATACTTTTGCTGAACAGAAAATAAATCAATATTATCTTCATTCAACCAACCAAATCCAAAAAATAGATAAAAAAATAACCTTGGCAATAAATCTATGATTTTAATATAAATAATAAAATAGTTTCTATTCATAAGATTTCATTTATTAAAAATTAAACATATGGTTAGTTATTTGGAAGGTCATGTAACATTTGAATATTTAGTAGCAAGTTGAGATCAGACATTTTATTCAGTTAATCATTTAGAGATTTTGTTTAGTTTATTTAGATGGAAATCAATTCAGGAACTTTTACCTCTCCAGTATTTCCTAACTGAGCCAAATTACACAGAACATTTTATTTTTAAAAAAAATGTGTTTACAATCATTAGCATCAAGTAACAAGTTCTACACATCACCTTTTTCTAATTCTACAATTTAAAAAAATGTATAATTATTCTCTATCATCAATAAATTTCTTTTAATTCTTCCATTTTTTGCATATTATCTCAGTTCCAAAATATCTATTATTATTATTCTGCCTTTTATGCACAACCTGAATCTCAATACTTTTTTCACTTCAAAATTTTCTTCAATAAATAAACTGGTCTTGATTTAGTTTGCGCTCACAGCCATTTTGAAATCTAAAAACCACCACTGACACATCCAACTGATAAATGACATAAATATTAAATAAAAGTACTTTAAATTCATATTTTAGAAATTATAAGCTAGTAAAAATTATGGGATTTATTTTATTAGAGATATATATATTTTTTCAATTTATCTTCATAAAATATTTGAAATATGATGGTGCAAAGTGTCGGAATTTGTGGGGAAGAAGAAGGATCATTTGATTGATACAAAATATCATCCAAAATTTGCAAAAGTCTGATCAAACCAAGCTTATAATTTATAAATACTAAAATATTATACTATATACTCATATGAAATAAAGCATATAATTTTTACTAGCTTGTAATTTCTAAAATATGAATTTAAAGTACTTTTATTCAATATTTGTCATTTATTGATTGTTTGTGTCAGTGGTGATTTTGGCTGGTCTCTAGATTTAAAAATGGCTGTGAGTACAAAGTAAATTGACTTCAATAAACTTTCCCTACTTATTCTGATCAACTTCTTTATAATGCAAACATTTACCATAAACATTTTTTCTTTTCTCTTTCAATTCCAGATCTTAAGAGATTCCAAGCTTTTTTTTTTTTGTCTCTTCATTAATTTTTTTTTATTAAAGTTAAATACTGACAGATTAGTCATAAGAATTTATACTGGGTTGATTTTGATGAATTTTTTAAAATTTTCAGAGTAGTACAATTTTTTTCTGTTGTTGAAAACTGGACTTTTAAACATAAAAAAAACTAGCCAAAACTGATAATACATTGTAAACATTATGCTAATACACATTTTAATAAGAATAAACAATCCAATTAATGTCCAAGGCTTTATTCTTTATAATGTCATAAAATATTAAGCCTACTGAAGCTTATTGCCATCTTCTTTCATTTATTTCGAACATTTTTAGAATATGTAACATGTTTAAAATTGTACATTGATTCAAATTGATTATATTAACCCATATATATATACAAGGGTAAAAAAACACAAATGTGTATATATATATGCCACACAACATAAGAAAATCACATTGTTATGTGGATGCATAGAGTAGTTCTGATAAAAATAACAAGAAATTGACAGAACGTAGAGTTTTGTGAAAATGTTCAGGTAAATATATCATTCCTGAATTTAACAAAAAGCACATTCAAAAACTGTGCTTTTCAAATAATTGTTATTATTGTAACTATTATATTTTATTTACTTTATACATATATGCAAATTAGAAAAGCAAATAATTAATTTATAATGCAACTTTAAATACTGGACTTCATAAATTGTTTAAAAAGTTGTGTCAGGAGAGTGCAAGCACAACAAAGTGACAGAGCATGAAACCATGGTCAGAGGTTTGGGGGGGGAGGGATCCTGACAGAGATATTTTAAATGCTTTCTCTAGCTAAGCATTTATCATAAAGCTTATTGAGGAATTGGCAATCCTCATTGTTTATAACTTACAAGCTTAAGAGTATAGGGTCATGTGATCTATGACTCTTATTTTGACTAAATGACTACATACTTTCATTTTATTATTTTGTTAGCTAGAAAACTGGTCAAGCGTTGGTGGCTGAGTGGTCAGCACAGCTGCCTTACAAGCAGTTGTTCCGGGTTGGCGGGTTCACTTCCCAACCGATGCTTTGATACATGAAAAAAAAAAACATCTAGTTACAATTGTAATATAATACTTACAATTGTAATTATATATATATTTGTATCTAACTTAAAATTTACAAATAGTTAAATCAAAATTTTATACTTGAAGCCCCAAAAGTGTGACTATGTTCCTGACTTTATAATAAATTTAAAATCATTAATTATAAATTGTAACAATTCAAATTCCAATGTTAGTGATGGCATTCACAAAACATTCATTATATTATACATTTACTTTAGAAGAGTGTTGATTTTAGTTAATTCTTTTTAACTTTAATTAAACTTCAATAAATACATTACTGACCATTTTTATTGAATTAAAAATGACTATATTTTTTAAAAATTTAATTGTACACTTAAAATTCAATTTATAATATTCTTAACACATTTTAACAGATTTTATATTTCTAGAAATTACAATTAACACAATAAATGCAAAACAACGTATGTGGAGTTAGGCCTCAATAATGAGAACCTGGAAAGATTGAAATGCATCTTAGACATGATTAATGTACGCCCCCCCCCCAGATGTCTGCAACGGTATACATAAAATGTAAATATTAGCATTAATTATAAATTTTTAATATGTATATAACAATTACTATACCAATATAAAATTGTGTATTAAATAAGTCCACAAAAGCAGTAGAGTAATTATTTAAGACTGTTTACATATATTTAGTAATAATAAGCCTCACATATTTTTTTAAAATAATCAGATTGCTTTTCATTCCAAAATTAATAACTATTTTTATTAAACATAATTGAAAGGTTTACTGCTCAGGATGATAGGGTTTGAGCTGCGATTTTTTAATCTTGCAATCCAGAGGTTGACATTTTAACATGGCATTAAAGCATACAAGGCATTAATTTAGAAATTATTATTAAATAGGATTAAAAGATATTTACAATGATCTGATCAATGTGATCCGTCATGGAATCAACATCGCTCTTCACAGTTTTTCTTTTTTCCACTGATTTAGAGGTTTCATGTTTAGAAGTATTCTAAAATTTTTATTACTTTATTTAAAATGTTTGAAAAACCCCATTTGCTTATCATAGTATTGATTATATTTATAATCTTTAACAACTGATAAGCATTACATTGAGCACCAATAGAAGAGCATCAATTTATATATTGTCAACAAATAAAATCTAAATAATAATTATCATAGCTGAACATAAATCATTCATCTTTAAATCAAACACAAGATAATACAAGATATTTTAACAAAATAAAAAGTAGCCTTATGATAAAAATATGTATTACCAAAGAGTTAATAAATGTTACAAAAAAATGTACATCAATCAGCCATTACCCTGCTTTTCAATCCTCCCCACTCCAAAAAATATAGACTTCATTACTAGTACTTTAGCTATTATATTGAAGAATAATTCTTGACATTTAATATATTCCTTTCCAATTATTTTATGAAATTATTATGCAATAAAGCACTACTAACTTCATAATTAATTTAAAGAAATTAAAATATTTTATTAAATTTGTCAAATGCTTGTTTGATATTAGATTTTAACTGATAAGTTTAAACCTAAAATACAAACTTCTTGCACAAAAATTAGTTTCTTTTATTCTTTTTAAAGAAAAAAATTCTTCATTGCTATAATCTATTGAATATCATCACTTTTGAACAATTATTAAGGGTCTTGAAATGTTTTTTAGAACTTTATACTTGTTCAATTAAAAAATAATACATTTGTAATTAGTAAAAGATTTGTATTTACTAATAATTGAATGTTTGTGTTTTTTTTTAAATCAGGTTTTCATACAGTTTAAATGTGAAAAGGAGGTAGGAGAAGATTATAACAGCCATCCTCTCATTTAAAATAAAATGACAAATGTAAGAATTAGTTAATAAATAATGATAGGAAAACAATTCTTAATATCATTAACATATCATGTAAGCTTAGTCTTCAAAAAATTTTAAGTTAGATGCATAAATAAATCAGCATACTTATATAAAATACGATATTCTTCAAATTTGGATTATTTTTCATTGAAGTTTAACAACTTATTGTATTGCCTGTATCATTATAAGTTATAGTTTGTCATATATTTATCTATATGACTTAAATTTATTCAATTGCATATATGTTAATATTAGGATATAATTTATAAATAAAGATTTTTAATAAAAAAGAAATGTACAATTTTTTTTTTTATATATAAAATTAACTGATACTTTAAAATATATATATATTTTAATTTTTTATATTTTATGAAGAAGTAATCTTCAGATGCAAATACTACATGATTATGAGAAGATGAAACTTTTCAAAAGCACTCAGCCATTTAATACTACAAGTCGTACCTTAATTTCACTTTTAACTGCGTTCCAGTGCATGTAAACATATATAATTCTTTACAAATCAGATTTTCTAGAATAATTTAATAAACTTCTAGAAAATTATTATAGCATGCACATTTGAAGACTATTTCATAATATAAAAGCTATAAACTTTACAGGGCTGTTAAAATTATAAAACTTTTATTAAGTGCTTTATTCCTTGGAATATTTTGATTATTACAAAACTCTTTCCTGTTCAATTAATTTTTTATATTTCAAATATTCCTCAAACAATTACATTTTTTACAAAATAATTAAAGGTATATAACCCACAGAAGGGAAAAAGTCATTCTAACAATTTCCCATTTAAAAAAAACCAATGAAGAAGATATCATTCACTAAACTTGCCAATTGTTATTTGAAACTTTAAGATGTTTTCCTTTCTTGTTTTTTTTACTCTCTGCCTAATATTATTATTTGACTAATAGTGGATATTTATCTAGATTCAATATAGACTATTTTTCTAAAAAAAAAAAAAAAACATTCAAATTTTATCAGATCTCTATTCAAGTCATATCATGGATATAAGTAATCTCATTGTATATTTAATTATCTACACTATTTAATTTTTTGTTTTAGTTAGTTTAGATAATCACTTTCCTATTAAATAAATAAGACTGTGATAGAATACATATCTGATTGTAAACTTATTTATTATAAATCAACTCATCTGAAATTATAGATAGACACAGTAATCTTTACTGGGTTTAAGTTTTATATCTGAGCTGGGAGTAATATAATAATCTCCACCCTAATAAATGATTTGCATTAATCATTAATGTATTTATCTAAAGTAGATGATATCAAAAATGTGAATTCAGAAAATCTGATACTTTTACATCAAATTAATCAATACTGATGTGGTTAATAAAATAAAGCTATTTCATGCAATCTATTATTTTCCATGTTTTATAAGGCTTACATTATTTGAATATCATTATAAAACATTGACACTACTACTTTATTGTATCTAATGCAGTGAACTTTATTGCCAAAGGTAACATGTAAAAAATATATTATTTTTAAAAAATATGTGCATTATCCTATATGGATTAGCAGAATGGCCACTTCTAGTTCTCTACTATTATGAGATACTAAGCCACTAACCACTCAGTTATTATTATGGATATTTAAAAATACAAATCTACCACTTATTTGACAATATTAATAATATAGTGCTAATATTTTTTTTAAGTTAAAAAGTATATATTAATTTACTTATATATATTTTAACTTTATAAATTATTACAAATAATAATAATGCACTATAAAAATTTCAAATATTTTTATTTAAGAAAAACAAAATTTAATTAAGCAGAAAAAAAAAAACAATTCGTTTAATTTTAATAATAAATTCAATTTGCTTCAAAAAATCAGAGTAGGGGGTATTTACTTAGAATTTGAACTTGGTATTTATTTGCTGAACTAATGAAAACATAACAGTTGATTTTAAAGTACATTTTATTGTACCGATTTTGAAAATTTTCTCGTTATGAATATGACTCTCTGAGTAACTTAGCACTGTGATAAAAATGCCATGCTCAAGAGATGACGATTCTTGAATTAACTTCAACTGAAGAAAATTAACAACAAAAAAATCTGTTTAGTCAACTGAATAGTTTCTAAGCTCAACTCACCGTTATGGTGTTGAAGGTCGCTTGACCTCCAAGCAATTAACCATACCATAAATAATAAATATGATATAAACTGCAAATAATTAATGCGCTTTAAAAATTGTTATATACCGTTTAATTCAAAATATCAAATTTTACATTGCTTCAATTCAATATATATCTTTTAAATCATTATTTATATTATAAAAATATTTCATACAAGACTGCTCTTTACATATTATTTTTTATATATAAAATAACTATCAGTTCTCTGTCGAATAGGCAATTTCTAGAAAAATTTTGTAAGTACATATAAAATCGATAAGAAAAATACAAGTTATATAATATGCTATTCAAATATATATACATAAACAAAAGATAAATTATTTGATAGTAATTCATGATGAAACTTATATTAAACCATTAATATTCCATGCAACTATGAGGAAATATTTTTTAAATAAATACTTAAGGAAGTAGTCAAATCAACTAGACCGTGGAGGGAGCAAGTTTACAGTACAGTATTATATTATGGAGAGGCCCTATCCCCTTCTCCCGTAAAACAACTTTAGAGAAATAATAAACAACATTTTTTTTTTTACTAACTATTAAAAAAAATACTAAATTATAATTATAAAAATAACTACACTTATATTAACTGGATTATATATATGATTTTAAAAAAATAATAATTATTTAAGAATTAGTCAGTGCAGGTATTTACTGACTAATGAGGAAAAGTGTACCTAATACATTCTGTCAAACGTTATTTAAGCCTAGAGTAGCATCAGTATTAGCACGGTGAAGAGCAGGGCTTCAAAAATAAAATAAAAAAAATCTGTACACAACACCCAACTACGTTTAGGCTATCATTTCCTATTGACTTTAACTATTAACACTTATCTATAAGAACCAGATTTCCGTGCTCAAATCTTTCGTCACATTCTTGATCACTCTAATAAACAATTATAAAACTCTTTGGGTATGGGAGAGGGGGGCGTGCCGAGAATACTCCCAGAAACCATGCGCTTTCTCTAATGCATCTCAATCCGGAGTTTCGCAACATTCAGGCTTTTCGAAAACAACACAGATGGTGTAACGAGGCTTTCTTTTAGCAATCGATGTTTCATACCAAAATACATTCTTAAAAATCAAATAAAAACTTGCTCCCTTATAAATGTAGTCAAAGCAGATATTATTTTAAGGTTGTGTAAAACTTTGCATCGCCATTTTTTTCTCTAGCGTACTCCACAGCACGGAACCACTTGTGCGGCTTTCCCCTAGATCATGATGAAACGTCGTTTAAATTTTAAATATTCACTTACCTTTGATATTACTGGACATTGTGATGGCATTTCAGGTGTAAATGCAGTCAAACCAGATAGAAATTTGGGCTACAAAAGTTACTGCACTCACACTAGCTAAGGAATAAGGCAGCGCAACTAATAATAAACACAGAAAGCTAATTTGCATATCGGGGTCATCTGCATAATTATATCTACTCTCAAACGAAGAAGGAAAACACAGCTTCTCGTTCGGTTTCCAATAAAAGCGTTCGTTTTAATTTGATTCCGAGTCGGATTTTAATTAAAGTAAAATTGCTACAATCAGCAGATAATTTCAGTGACGGAAAAAAAAATTCGTTTAAATATTAAAAATAATAAAATATACAACAAAATAGCAAAGTTGTTTTCTAGAGATTAAATAAGGAAGTAGTCGTCCCAAAGCAATGCATGATTTTCTTCCGGATATTTTTATTTTAATTAAATATAATATATAAATAAATAGTATACGTATGTTCGTATCTATATGAAGGACAAACATATATGTTTTACAAATGTACATTAAATATAAATATGCGTTCGAATGTACACATATATATACTCACACAGACAGATATATTTTTATTTTTACGTAATTAAAATTGCTCTACACGTATATATATATTTTAGAATTATACTCAAACATTATATATAAATTTGACTATCGTTCTTATGTGATTGCAAAACATTCATATATATATGTGTGTGTGTATATGTGTTCTAATATGCAGATACACATCATACGACACCATATTCTTATATATATAGTTGTGTATATCCAATTTTCCTTTTAATTTATATTCATGTGATGCCATTTAGATATAACATCATGCACAACTGTAAATATGCGTATGTATGGATATGTTTGCACGTATATAAAAATATGATAATACGTATATTAGTTATTATTGATCTTTTTTACATGTGTGTGATCATATATATCAGTGATATGAGATAGTAGGGATAGTTGAAAGGTACTTGAAAGTCTGAGTTCAAATCCCCTATATTTACAATTAGACTCCAGGTATATGAAGAGTGCCTGTATTTCAAATATTAATATCATCATCATCATCATCATCATCATCAACCATTATCAATCCACTGCAGGATGAAGGTCTCTCCAAGTTTAATCCATCTTCTCCGATCTTTAGCTTCTCTTCTCCACAACATCCTTGCACATTTTCTTATTTCATCCATCCATCTCACATGTGGTCTCTTTCTGGGTCTTTTACAATCTCTTGGAATCCAGTTTAAAATTTCAATTGTCCATCTATTATCATCTCTTCTAGCAATATGTCCAGCCCAACTCCATTTCAATCTTTTAATTTTTTCAATAAGGTCAGTAACACCTGTTTGTTGTCATACCCATACATTGCGTTTTCGATCTCTTCTTGTTACTTCCAACATACATCTCTCCATACTCCTTTGAGTGGTCTGAAGTCTCTGTATTGCTCTTCTATTAAGTGTCCAAGTCTCAGATCCATAAGTAAGAACTGGTAAAACATATTTGTTAAAAACCATCCTTTTCAAACACATAGGCATATTTCCTTTTAGTATCAAGTTATTTCTACCAAAAGCACCAACCAAGTTTAATTCTATGATTAATTTCCTCCATTATGTTTCCATCTGTATTAATAATCTGACCAAGGTATTTGTAACTGTTAACTTCTTCTAATTCTTCATAATCAATCTTTATTTTCATATTTTGAGCAAATCGATTAAACATTACTTTAGTCTTTTTAACATTTATTTTTAGTCCTACTTTTCTACTTTCATCTGCTAACTCCTGCAACATTTCCTGCAGCTCTGAAGCATTATTTGCAAAAACAACTACATCATCTGCGAAATCTAAATGACTTAAATACTCTCCATTTACTTTCACTCCTTTAGTTTCCCATTTTAATCCACAAAATACTTCTTGCATCACTGCTGTAAAGAGTTTTGGAGATATGGAGTCACCTTGTCTTACACCTTTCTCAATGTTGATTTTTCCAGTATCATTATGCAATCTAATTGTTGCTGTTGCATTTTTATAAATATTCTTTAAAATATGACAATATCCTGGATCTATACCTTGATGATCCAATGCTTTAATCACTGAAGAAATGTGTATAGAATCGAATGCCTTTTCATAATCTACAAATCCAAAACATAATGACAACTCATATTCGTTTGTCCTTTCTATGACTTCTCTCAATACCTGGATAGGATCTATTGTACTAAAACCACTTTTAAATCCAGCTTGTTCTCTTGGTTGGTGGAAATCCAAAGTTCTCTGTAGACGAGTTGTAATTATCTTGGTAAAAATTTTATATAAAACTGATAAAAGGCTGATAGGTCTGTAATTTCTAATATCTTCTTTATCACCTTTTTTAAATATTAATATTATTACTGCATTCTTCCAATCTTCCGGTACATCTTTATCATTTAGACATTTGGTATATAACTTTGCTAAAATTGTTTCTATTTCTTCACCTGCTTCTTTTAATATATCAATTATAATTCCATCATTTCCTGGAGCCTTTCCTTTCTTCATACACTTAATTGCATGTCTCACTTCTTCATTTAAAATTCTGGGCAATTTGGAAGATGTAATAGATATAGGAGGTACTTGTTCTTTATTACTATATAATTCTTGATAAAAATCTTCTACCAATTTCATGATGTCATCTCTCTTTTTAGTAATAATTCCATCTTTTTTTCTTATTGCAGATATAAATTTCCTACCAATACCAAAATGTTGTTTAACATTTTTGAGACTTTTATTTTCTTCTACAGCTTTCCTTGCTATTTCACAGTTTTACTTTCTTATATCATTTTCAACTCTTTTCCATACCATTTTACAAAATTCAAGATATTCAATTCTTTTTAATACATCATTTTTGTATATCTTCATATTACTTCTTTTTTTCATAAATTCTCTAGTCTCAGTAGAAATTTTATTAGTCAATTGCTGCTTTTTTCTACCAGCTATGTTTGTTGCAGTTTTTAAAAGTGTATCAGTTATTTTCATATTAATTTCATTCAAATCTGAATCATGTTCAAAATCTCCTAATACTTGAAACCTATTTGTAAGTTCCAATTTAAATTCATTAGAATGTTTCTGAAGATTAGAAATATCAACTGTAAATATTGTTTTTCTTAATAATTTTTGTCTCTCTAGTTTTACATTAACATGTAACTTACACCTTACTAATCGATGATCACTTCCTGTGTTAAATTTATTAAGAACATTACAATCTTGAAATATGTATTTTCTGTTAGTCAAAATATAATCCAATTCTGCTGTACCTTCATTTAGATGTTTCCATGTCCATTTCCTTTTAACTTTTTTCTCAAAAAATGAATTCATAATATAAAGTTTTTCTTTTTCTACAAACTCCACAAGTCTATGTCCTCTCTCATTTCTATTACCATAACCAAAATTATTTACAGCAATTTTATCTTTCATTTGTCTACCAATTCTAGCATTAAAGTCTCCCATAACAATTTTAAAATGTTGTTTACTCTGATCAAAAGCCTTTTGTAAATCCATATAAAAGTCTTCTACTACTTCATCACTATCAGAACTTGTTGGGCATAAACCTGAATTATCTGCATTTAGTATCTGCTATTAAGTTGTATAACTAATCTTGCCACTCTGTCTGATACATCATCAATCTCCACAATATTGTTCTTCCACTTTTTATTTATAATGAATCCTACTCCACTTGTATTTCCAATATGTGTGCCTTTAGAATAGAGTATATGTCCACTTTTTAAATCATTTGTTTCTTCTCCTTTTCTTCTAACTTCACAAAGTCCAATAATGTCCCATTTAATATAAGACAGTTCTTCTTCTAATTCTTGCAATCTTCCTTCACTTGAAAGTGATCTGCAGTTGTAAGTACCTAAATAAAAAGTCGTCATCAAATGGCAGTCTGGGTCTGCAATCAGGGGATTCTTAGCACCCTCCACCTTTGGCCACCAACCGCTGCTTTGGTTGGTGACTTTACAGCCTCCTGGGAATAAGGGCCATGCTTTATTTTTGTCTGTCATAATTGTATATATGTATTGGAAAAATATTTAACATTTACACAAACATTCATTCTGCCTTATCAGGCACTGAGAAGAAAGACCATGGTGTTTCTTGATCTTAAACTCAGAGGTAAAAAGCCAATAAACTCACCACGCTGGCTAATGCATGTTGGTGAGCAGCCATCCATGTTCGTATACTATATGAATAATCACATAGTAATAACAACTGCAACGACAAAAACGTATGGAGTGGACATTACGAATTTGCCCTGCTCAGTTCCTTTAAGGCCTCCAAGAGGAATCAAAGGGTCTCCTTTCAGTTAATAGAAAACTCCTTTCTGCAGCCAATATTAATATATGCAATTGTATATATAGAGAGAGAAAATATGTATCGGTATACACACATCTATCTAAAAATATGAATTAATTATAGATGGTTGGATGGATGACAGATTGATAGGGAGGGAGGAGGGAGAGAGGAAGATAGATAGATAGATAGATAGATAGATAGATAGATAGATAGATAGATAGATAGATAGATAGATAGATAGATAGATAGATAGATAGATAGATAGATAGATAGATAGATAGATAGATAGATAGATAGATAGATAGATAGATAGATAGATAGATAGATAGATAGATAGATAGATAGATAGATAGATAGATAGATAGATAGATAGATAGATAGATAGATAGATAGATAGATAGATAGATAGATAGATAGATAGATAGATAGATAGATAGATAGATAGATAGATAGATAGATAGATAGATAGATAGATAGATAGATAGATAGATAGATAGATAGATAGATAGATAGATAGATAGATAGATAGATAGATAGATAGATAGATAGATAGATAGATAGATAGATAGATAGATAGATAGATAGATAGATAGATAGATAGATAGATAGATAGATAGATAGATAGATAGATAGATAGATAGATAGATAGATAGATAGATAGATAGACAGACATAAGAACTAACTAAAATTTACATAACTTATTGACCCTCTTTTTCTAGACTTGTGAATATATGTTTGAATCTTACTACTCCGTAGGTCTATTTTCTTTTTGAATTATATTGTAGCATTATATAATCTAACAGACATGGTAAATGTAACATTTTTGATCAACATTCTATATCAAATTAATTATCATAAAAATTAACTCTTTTTTTATTGACCAGTTTTATCTCAACATTGAATTTATCTACCAGCTACTGAAAGATGATAGTTTGCTACAGCTCTTTGAAAGAAATACTTTACACAACAAAGATAATGTGTTGTTTTGAGAATCTTTACACATGGATGAAAGTAGCTAGAAAATATTCTGGGTTTTTGGAATGCATTACTTTTTAACATGCAATAGGAGATACTAGAATAATGCAAATTAAATGTATTACTACTCATAATGCAAATGTAAAAAAACAGATGTGCTGTGTTGTGATGTGATGCAATGTGACTTCTCCTTATATGGAGTCAGGAATCTCTCAGCAACTAATCCCAGAGAAACCTGTTAGCCAGTTTACCTTCCCATTCCATTTCCCAACCTAAGTTTTCCCATATCCTGCTCCATCCCATTTCCACAATATAATCTTTGTCAGCTCCATGGCCTTCATATCTAAGTCCCCTTATCTTTTCCCTAAGCCAGCATAAAAAATCAATAACTCACTTTCTGTATAATCAGTTTATGTTTATTCTTCCATAACTTCATTATTTGTACCCTTTCTGTTTTCAAGCATTTACATTCAATTAACAGATGCTTAATATTTTCTATGCTTTCCTTACACAACTTGCAGACTAAATCACCAACTTTTTTCCATTTATATGTATATTCCCTTGTTGCTAATGATCCTGTTCAAATCTTAAACAGTAAACTACTTTCCTTGCTATTATTATAAATTAACTCGCACCCAATATTCCATTTACATCAATATATATTTAACTCATTTTACTCTCTACACTAGTTCTCTATATCTCCAACTTCCTATTTTTTATTAATGCATCTAGTCTTCCATCCCATTCCTTACCACTATAACCCTCAACAATCTTCTCAACACAATCATCCCACCTTTTGTACAAGTATACTGATATAAATTCTTTATCCAAATCTTCTGGATACCACATTACCATTCTCACCCAGCTTGTTTCTTGCTCTTTACTTATAACCCAATTAAATACTATTTTGGCTATTTTTTATTACCCATAAACTGCAATCTACCAAACATTTTCATTTTGCTTTTTGCATCTCTCATATAAAAACTTGACCACCCCATTTCTCCTTGAATTGCCTCCTTTGCTGTCCACACATCTGCATCAAATGCATGTCTTCCTATATTCCTTTGTACTTTTTTTAAGTAATCTAATGATCCCTTACTAACACATAATGCATCATTGCCATATGTTAACCCTGCTATTTCCATTCCCTTCCATACAATTCCAACTACATCATATTTATTATATGAAACACTGTTAATTTCTTTATCAATCTTTTTCTTTGCTTTGCTTTATTTATCAATTTTTTCTCCCATTTATCCAAGCAATTTTAACTGATTCTATATACCCTAATTGATATGTATAGTAATTATTTTCATATAATTGTTTAATAATATCCACTGAAGCTTCATCCATTCCCAAATTTGCTTAACTTACCCATAATCTATTTCTATTTACTCTATCATATGCCTTCTCTACATCTATAAAACTCTTATACAACTGTCTACTTGCATTCCTACTCATGTCCATAAGTTGTGTAACTACAAATAAACTATTTCCTATATGCCTATCTGATCAAAAACCCTCTTGCACTTCCCCCAATATATTATTTTCTTCCATTCATTTTGCAACCCTTCCAATCATCATATATGAGAAATTTTTATATCAAACTGATGTTACCACTATTGTTTAACTTTCTATGATCCTTATCTTTCCTTTAAATAGTAGTCTTACTCTTTTATTACTCGAACTACCCGGAAAAATGCTCTTCTGTGCCATCTTTTTAAAACATGATAACAGCTTTACTTTTGCCCTACATCCTAAATTCATTACCATCTCTGCTGCCTATCCATCTAAACCTCTTGCTTTCCACTTATCTTCTCTGCCTCATTCAATTCATTTTCTGTAAACCTAATATTCCCATGATTATATGCTTTCATTTTTTCCATCACTCTGTCCTTCACATCTAACATCTTTTCTATATCCATTACATACCTATTTCAGATTTTCTCTAATTCTTTTCTAGAGCTACATACTATTCCCTCATCATCTAGTAATACTATCCTTCTTTCCCCTACATTTCTTCTTTTAATGTAATTCCAAATTTTTTTACTCCCATCTCTTCCACTTTTATTAATATCCTCCAATGGTTTACTATTCAATTTTATTCTCTCTTTATAAGTATCTATTTTAGCCAACTTCTTCTTTTCTAAGTACTTTTCCAAAGTACACTTATATTCTCTGCATGCTTTTCCCTCTCTTTTACACTTTTAAGTTTTATTTTTTTCATTACTTTTATTCTTCTGAATATTCTTACCTAAAACCCTATTTGCCACTTTTTTCATTTCACCACACCAATCCTTATACTCAACCCCAACCAACTCTTCCATAGTTATTTCAACTTGTATTTTATTCTCTTCCAATTTATTCTTATCATTTACTCTCCATCCACATTTTTTACTATTATTTCTACTTTTATTTCTATTCTCCATTACATTACTAACCATTTCTATTATAAAAAAGTTATGATCACTATTACATACTCTCTTCATGTCAAATTATCTTAATTTTCCATACTTTATTCATTCCCTCTTTCTCTACTAATACATAATCTATTATGTGGAATATATTATTTTCAGACCATATGTATTGTCCCTCATAAATATTTCATAAATTTCCAATGCTCAAATTTACTCTGAAAAAATTTCTTCAAAAGCTGTCCATTCTTATTATCTACATCATCAATTTCTTTGATATGCCTATTTATATCCCCTATAACCATCATTCTCTTTCTTTTTTTTTTAAAACTCTGTATATCTTTAATAGGCATTCATATATGCTACTGTCCCACTCCATTATAGTTTGACTATCTCCAGTAGCTATATAGATTACAGCCACCATCCATTTTTGTCTTCCTAACCTTATCTCAAACCACAAATGCTCTTGACATTTAACAGTATTTAAATTGTTTTTTTGACATAACTCCTATACCACCACCCCTTTTTATTTTTATTTTCTATTTATATCCTGCCTTACCAAGTCTTCTAGAATAGATTCTTTTTCTTCTCTTAGATGTGTTTCCACTACTGCTAATATCTCAAGTTCTTCATTTTTAATTGCTTTGTTTAACTCCAGCCACTTTTCTGGTCTCCTACTACCTTGCATATCCAAATGCTCAATTTTAGAAAATCTTTTTTCCTAACTATTCTTTTATAAATTCTTTTGGTTCTTTCTTCTCCATTGCATTTATAAATAACTTGCTTACCATTAATTTTATAGACCCATTCCCTCTCCACATCTACATTTATATCTAAATCAACTATCTTTTGTTTATTTCTTACATCCTGTCCATTCTTCTTTTTTTTGATAATACCACAATTTAAAACTCCATCCCCCTTTATATGTTTTCCAAACTATATTCTTATAAATCAGACTCCCTTTTTTTACTTCCTTGTTTTCCTAAGTGCAATTCGTCTTTACTATGTAACTCTCTCTTTCCAATAAACCAATCCCACACATCCATAAACATAATATCATTTCTCTCACACAATTTTTTTCAGTCTCTCATTTATAGAACATGCCCTATCTAACATATACCTCTTGTCAAATCTTGGTAATAATCCAACTATCTTTATTCTTTCTTTAATCTTACTCAAATTTCTAATCAATTCTAGGTCCTCATTCATTACTTTCTCTGATAGCTCTAACAAATTATTAGTCCCTATCATAACATACACATCTTTTGTACCTTGCTTCTTTACTTTATCTGTAACATCCCTAATTCTAACTCCAGGAAAACACACTCTTACATATTTGTTTTTATATTCCCTTGCAATTATATCCTCACATTCTCTAATTAGTGAATCTCCTATCAATATTGTCTCAGTCTACTTTCTGTGCTCCATCCATAACATTCTCTACCATCTTCTGGACTTCCTTATCTACTTCTTCCTTATTATTCCTACTCAATAATTTTTTAATCTGTTCATACTTCATCACTAATGATTTTAATTTTGCTTCTGCATCCTTCACCTTTTCCTCTATCTTACTTATTCTTTTGCTAACCATCTCCATTGCACTATTAATTTTTCCACCCATATTTCCTGACACTCCACTAAAACCATACTCTGTCCTATCTTCCTCAACTATATTTTGCTTCCTTTTCCCTGACTTTCTCTTTCAACTATCTACACTTAAAAACATTTTTTCACCCCTTTTATCACATTTACACACTGTCTACATAACCATAAACCTGTTACATTCTTTCTAGTCTTATTCAAACACTTCAAGTGATAAACCTCATCACACATGGTACACTCTATCAGAGTTTGCCTAGTTTCTTTCTGTCGATTATATATGCATTGTGGAATACAAAGGCAATCCATATTCCTTATTTTCCAAGTCACCTATTCTATATTTGACTTTATACTTCCTCTCCTTCTCTTCAAACTCCCTTACATGAAAGGATAAAAACTTTACTTTCTTTCAAAACCGATCAATCAATAACCATGTGTTCTGACCTTAGGCCTCCAAAACATTATCTTTTTTCTCAAATAACTAACTAATATTACATACAACTTTGTTATAAATATCCTTACTCTAACACACATTCAACAAAATAATTTTTTTAAAACTTCTATATAAATAAAATGGTGAACGAAACACTTTCTAAATGTTAAAAATTCCCGATCTTTCAAAATTCAATTAACTCACTCTCTTGATTAAAATTTGCACTTTCATACACAATAATCAGTCTTTATACTGATGATCTGATAATTAATTGCATAAAAATGAAACAAATAGCAATAGTAAACATAGCTTAGATCTTTGATCAGAATAATCACATCCACTCAGCAAAGTCATGTGATGCAACAACTTCCTCTTTGCATCCATGATATTTATATTCAGTAATTTTGTTAATCATGGTTGAAAAAAAACTTTAAATAAAAATAAATTAGAAATTAATAAAAAACAATAATATTTTTCTATAATTTAATTTTTAGTGCACATTGCATAAACAGTTTATATACACAACTATTTATATGTGTTCCAAGTGTTTTCAATCTGTATATTCAGTATGCACACTCAACTGTGTATGGGTGTTTGAAAATACATGGTATGTTGATCATTATTGTCTATGAATTTTATTAAATTTATTAAGGCTTGAAAACAAATTTTATAAAAACATATAATTACTGGTCAAATGCCAGATTTAAATAACTATACAAAAAAATTTAGTTTGAAGTCAAAACCTAATGGTGTTAAATAAAAGATTAATGTGATCAATAGATGTGAGGACCCCAATTCAATGTACCCTATTGAAGAAAGTCAACACTTAAAATACAATTTAGGAATTTGGATAGCTTTATCAGTTAATGTCAATCGATACTCAAGTGAACAAATAAAGTAAATTGTTGCTTCCAATACAGGTCTTTTAATTAAGTTTGTTAAGTTGCTCCAATCATATAATGCAACACTGCCTTTACTAACACTCTAAACAAAGCTATATATTGACTTTTGATAATAAAAAGTATATCCTTAAAAATAAATGTATAAGAATAGTATAAATTATTTATCAATGAAGCAAAATTCCTAAACAAATTCTATTATAATAAAACATGATGCTTATGTACTCTGGGTTTATGTACTGATGGTATAAAGATGTAAGTTTTGCCAATAAGCTTGAAATTGTTGATTTAGCTATCCAACCCAGATTACCATCAAGTTCCATAAATGGGTATATAGAAATTTCTACCCAAACTAAAAAGCTTAAACATTGACCATCTGGCAATTGTAAAACTTGAAATGAGTACTTTCTTATCCTTAATAAGAGAATATTATAAATGTTGTTATCTTATTTTGGGATATTAAAAACAATTTCATTATTTTTATTTATACTTACTTTCTAATATTAGCCATTCATCTCAGAATTTTAAATGAATAGAGATATAATAGTAGCATCTGTTTTAAAATTAAGTTTAATACTTAAACCTCATCTTTTGTAAATAATTTTGTTTTAGTTAAATTATATAATAGCATATAAAAGCGATTTACCCGCTGAAGAAGAAGCTGTAATTATCAACCATAAAATAATGAATATGTTAGTTTATATATATATATGAAATGAAGGGTCTCATGACAATAATGAATAGTACAACATGTACAATTTGAGTTTGAATCTAGTCCAGGTTGAACTTAAACATTTTTACACGTTCTTTGAGGCATAGGATTTTTTATTCAGGTTACCAACCCATAGTCAGTTCAGTTAATTTTAAATTATTAGTTAGAACTTAATAAGTGGAAAAAAACTGATCAAATCTGTACCATCTGTCCACAGGGAAAGTTAATGAATAGATGTATTTCTTTCACTATTACTTTATGAAAAGCTATTAAAGAAAAAACCATTGCCCTATAATGAACTACTATTACTTATTTTCATATTAACACAATTAAGTGTGTATTATATTTTTATTTTATGTAATGTTATTATAGTGTTATTTTGAAATTTTATATATATAAAAAGTTGAGAAATTAAAGTTTAATTTTAATCATTTTTGAAGTTAAATATAATAATAATTATAAAGCGACAAAATTTTGCCTCATTTAATCTTATATAGGTGTATTTTTTTCATTAATGAAGATATTATTCAATATATTAGGCAGAAAAATTCAGTTATTGTTTTTAGAGTTTGTGTTTAAAAAATTATTTTCTTAGTTTAGTATTTTTCATATATAAACTTTAACAAAATAATCAGTGAAAATATCAATTATTAACATTAATTATTAAAAATAAAGACAAAATAATTTTACAAAATGGACAGTTTTGCTTATGAAAACTTTAGAAAGACAAATGAAAGACAAATAAATACTCTGACCTTCTTTGATCAACTTTATTAACAAATTTTGCACAGGTAAGTATATTTTTTGTAATCAATTATTTTAGAACTCCATTGTGGTATTGAATATAATAATAAGCAAACAAGGTAAAAACGTATTTTGAATAAAATAATAATAGTAATAAAATTTTATATGACAAAAATAAAAAGAACAACAAGGAGCTATGAAAAGTACCACAATTGTGAGATATAAATAAAAATTGAGAAATATAAATATAGGCAGTCATCAGTTTGAGTAAGTAATCTATCCCATAATTTTTCTTTAAGATGAATTTTGAGCTATTCAATTATTTTTTGAAAAATGAAAATAATCATTACTTTATATTATAAGGCATGATGACAATGCATGGCAACACATGAAAACTAAAAGCTCCATTAACCTTGCATTTCATTTTTTGAATATTTTATGTTACAAATGCTGAAAATTCTTTATGTATGTCCACTTTTATGCAAATTAGGTTTATATGACTAAATGTTCACCTATAAAAAATTCCTGTGATTTTATTTTAGAAAGCGAATAAGTAACAGCAGATTGATAGAAAATAAAAACATTATTTATGGTAAATATCATTTCACAAACTTATTTTTAGCCTTAATATGAATTCCAGATATATATGAACATTTTTCAACTGAAAGTAAACTATTATGTGAAGATTGCTTTATTTAATTTTGATATCCAAATTGAAAAACTGTTTTAAACTATCAAAAGACATTATTGTAAAGAAAAATATTATGTTTGTTCATTTTAAACTATTGCTTACAGGTTTAACTGGAAAGCTCCTGTGCTTATGCATGGTGAACAGCATCACCTAGCAGCTGGAATGAGCATTACTGCTTTTGGACCCTAGCCTGGATACTTCTGTGTGTTGACATAGAAACAGCCCCTCTTGTGGCCATTGAGAGCATTCTCCACAACTACCATTTAACTTTATATTATTAATTGTATATGTTCATATATTTAAAAAGTTATGAAAAACTTTATGTCCCTATACTGGAATATACCTGATGAAAGAGATGAATCTATTCATTAATTTTTCTTTCTTAAAAATAATGCTAATATGAAAGTGTTATTTGGAAGTTTGTACAATGCTGAAATATATCTGGACAGAATGATAAAATTTTATATTACATATATAAAGTATATAAAAAAAACTACTCATTAGTTACTTGGCATTTGTATAAAAACATATAAAAAAGAATAAATGAATAAATATTCCAAAAAAATATTACAAATAAGAAATTCAATGTTTAATATTATAAATAAAAGCAAGATAGAAAAGGTAAATATATAATCTATTCTAAATATTAAAAAAAATCTTTCTTAAAGTTTATTTTTAACTTCTATACTGAATGTTTCCTTATTTTGAAATCCTTCATATGAACTATATATACTTTTATTATTTCAGAGAAACAGTATGAAGGATGACATCAAAAAATAATATACTTGAATTTTTTTCTAAATAGAAACAAAAATTATCAAGTAGTGTTTTCAACTATAAAGTGACTTCAAAAAGTATTTCAAAAAAGATTTTCGTAAAAATTACACATTATTGCTAATAAAAATAGAATATTTAACAACAAAATTCAGTATATTGCAAAATAAAGGCAAAACTCTCCATACAGTAGTGCCACCCTGAGCTAATCACTGTATGGAGAGTTTTGCCTTTGTTTATAACAGTTACGTGCTATTATGAGATGATGATCATGTGATGTTTAGTGGTTTATATTGCAAAATGTTACAAAATTACAGATTTGACATTCTGGAAATGTTAAGCTGTTTAAAACACAAGAATTCATTTGCTTAATATGATAGTTCTAGTGATTTTAAAATATGTCCCTATAGTTTGGAATTCTAGTAACTCAAGCTATAAATTAGCATTAGAAAAAATATTTATCAATTTTTGAATAATCTTGATTATGAAAAAAAATGATGGTAGCCCACAATATAAAAAATGAATCTTGAATTTATTTATTTTTTAAATTATATCTAGTGACATAAATAAAAATGATTGTCCTATAATTATTTTCATAGAATAAAAATAAAAGATTAGAAATTTTCTACATTATTCCAAAATTTAAAAGTGAATCTTTAAAAATTTCAATCTAGATAATACTGTCCATATTATATAATAGATGCTTTGATACTTTGATAATAATAAAAAAATTAGGTTAGCTGTATAAAAATTGTTACAGAACGTAAATGAACATTGAAAATGTGTGTTTATTGTATTTTTTTTTGGGGGGAGGGGGGTATAATATCTGTTAAATATATAAAATAAACTAAATAAATTAAATTGAATTGTTGTTACTGATGTTATTAGTATTCAATTCCTTTTCCTAGAAAACAGATTGTATATAATGTATGCAGAAGGGATTTACACCCTAAGCACATATGCTGTAATGTTCTTATAATGGCTCAATGATGACTTGTTAAATACTGGGAATACTCTCAAACCAAAATATAAGATAGAAGCTTTTGAAAAGATAAGAGTAGCCACCTTATCTTTTGTATCTAAATTTAATAATAATAATAATAATAATAATAATAATAATAATAATAATAATAATAATAATAATAATAATAATAATAATAATAATAATAATAATAATAATAATAATAATAATAATAATAATAATAATAATAATAATAATAATAATAATAATAATAATAATAATAATAATAATAATAATAATAATAGTTGTTGTTGTTCTTGTTGTTGTTATTATTATTATTTAAATCCTGAAAATAATCAAATAAGATATGAATGAAAGTTATTCTCAGTTTTATCTCTTTATCTCATCCTAATTTTTTAAACAAGAAAATATTGATGTATTAATCAAATTTATAATCAATCTTTAATATACCGTGAATATGGATAGTTTGAAAATATATGTTATTTTATTAAGAAAAGTACAATAATTATGGGACATATTTGTAATTTTTTTTCCAAAACA
This sequence comes from Epiperipatus broadwayi, assembly GCA_028023455.1. Lineage (NCBI taxonomy): Eukaryota > Metazoa > Onychophora > Udeonychophora > Euonychophora > Peripatidae > Epiperipatus > Epiperipatus broadwayi. Next base: position 3,645,149 of record JAQFVV010012425.1, on the reverse strand, counting down.
ATAAATCATACAAGGAAATTATGATATTATTGCTTTTCATTGTTTTTTTTTAACGGTCATAGCATCGGCCGGGATGCGAACCCGCAACCCGGGCAACTGCCTGCAAATGCAAGGCAGTCATGCTGACCTCTCAACCACCAATAATGATTTTTGAAGTCTTTTTAATTGATTTTAAAAATGTAAATGTCTTCAGCTAACTATAATTTAACTAAAGAAAGCTTCTATGCTTTTCTTCATCATAACTTTTTATTGCTTTATGCATTTTCTATCTCATTTCAATATATAAAATCATTAGCACTTAAAAGGGACTCAATCAAATAAGATAGTCACATAAATTTGAGGACACTCAACTGATTAAGAAAAATATTAGTGATTAAATAAGACATAACCAAAAATCATATTTAATTTAAGCTACTAAGTTGAAGTAATGCTATTCAATGTCTCACATCTTTTTTGAATTATTATAATACCTTATTATTACTATTAATATTAAAAATTACAAATATATTTAATAAATAAATAGATAATCATTTAAGCTCTGGATGACATGATGAGCTTCAATTTAGAATATTTAACTTCTTGGTTTTGTTGCTCTACTGTTATGCTAAACTGCACAGGGCAAATTTATAAATAAATAAATAAATAATAATAGTAACAATAGTAATAATAAAATGAAAACCTATTTTCTTAAATATTATATTAAAATTTTTTTTCTCCACTTCTTTTAAAAATATGTTTAATTTATATGAATCATATATTTTTTTACAAATTTTATTCAATATTTGAACTATATTTTGTAATCAATTTCAGTTTTTTTAATTTTTAATTACTTATCTAAAAAAATAAAATACAAATATTTCATTTCTTTAATTATCTGAAAAAATAAATATAATGTAAGAATATATAACCTTTGATAGTGACCATAAAATAGAATTAAAATTTAGGGTAAATTTGTAAATTGTGTTTATATATATATATATATATATATATATATATATATATATATATATATATATATATATATATATATATATATATATAATTAACTGAAAGCAGTCAACACTTAAAACAGACCAATATCACGTTTATATATATATAAAAATGTTTTTTTTTTAAAAATAGAATAATTATTATTAATAAGGATTATAACAAAATAAATAGTGATGGTATACTATGCTTGAGAAGATCATAATTTATTCTAAAAAAAAAGCAATCTAAATAAGTTATAATAAAGATTATATAAATATAATAGTGTTAATACACATTTACATTCATGTATATATAATATTAACATTATATGTTATTCATGTATTCTATATAAATTTTCCTGATCTTTCAAACAGCAATGTTTAATAATAAAATTTATCCAATCTATTGCTGGATATATATTTTTATTAATATTAACTCTATCAGTGGCTTTGGAGTTTTATCAATTTAATAAACCAAATTTTATTTTAATTCAATCTCAATGCCAATTTGATATCAGTTTTGAATTCAAGCTTAAAGTTAATACATATAAGGCTTTAGTTAAGTTTCTGCTACATTTACATACAAACTTTTTTATCAAATTGAGCTTTGCAATTGGGCTTACATAGAATTTGCAATGTTATGTTTGATGAAATCTCATTTCATTTTAAGACTGTTGGAGATATTGGTTATTGGTAGAAATATATATTTAACAAGATATTTGTTGTTTGTAAAAATTTCTATAGAAAATATAGAGGAATGGGACTACTATATTTATTTGTGTAATATTTAATTATAATTTTATAATAAATAATATTATTGTTTGTTAATCAATTTTTATTTTTGCTTATTTTTTTATAAGAAAAACATAGTGGTTTATGTAAAATAAGTAAGTTTCTATATAATGGAACTATAAAATACAATTATTTTTACATATAATTGAATATATAGGCATACATAATATGTATAAATAATTACATTGATAAACTAAAGAACTATATATTATAGCGGTTGGGGAGGATTGAGTCTTACGGTATCTGCCATACAGGGCACCACCATGCTATTTGAACCTGGAAAATTTGTGTAGTAGGCATATACTCACTGTTAAGATCTAAATTTTGACCATTGGCCCATGACACTAGTTCAAGAAGACTTAGAGATTTAAAATCTACTTATTAAATATTTTAATAAAAAAAAAAAGATTAAAAAAAAAAAAAAAAAGCTACTGCCAGTAATAACACACGAAAAACATTTATTGATGCACGTATATAAATATATTTAAAATTGAGGAATAAATTAATCTGAAATTTGTTATTATTTTTAAATTTAAATTATTTTAGAAATTCCACACAGATGGACATTTTAATAATATTTTTACTTTAGAATGTAGAGTATAGATAGGCTACATAGATTACTTAGTTAAAAACTTTTCAAAAACAATCATTCAACCTCAGGCTAAAAGTTCATATTGCTTCCTGATATATGGATGCAACCAATGCAATATGAAGATGCTAGCATCAAACCACACTGACATAAATGTGTGTCTGCAGTGTGGTATTATTTAAAGAGAAATGATCTTCACCCAGAACAGGAATGAGTGTCTGTCTGGTGAAGGAAATCATTTGGAAAATACATTGAAAATTTTCTGAAATGGTGAATTGCAGTCTTGGCCATCTTACTATTAACACCCAGAGTAAAAAGGAAAACAATGATGTGGGAAATATGTCCACCTCCATTGTAACACATCGACTATGTCTTTGGGTCATACGTTCATATGGGCTTTGTCCTGTATGCTAAACATGCTTCACATTACATTGATATAAAAACCCATATATCCCTCCACCAGCATCGACCCAACTACAAAACAAATAGCCTAAAATCAAATCCCTTTAAAATAAATATAAATGAATTTAAATATAAAGTTATTGATGGAATTGCTGAGGGAAATTTACAATAAAGTAAACCCAATGGCACCCATCATAAGGTGCCACATTGACAACAATAACATAAAAGATATATGAATAAATATGTTTGGACACTCAGCATGAGGTGTCATATTTTTGATACATATATATATATATTATGCATATGAAAATATTGAGAAATAACTAGCATATATATATATATATCAGCATGAGGTGTCATATTTTTGATACATATATATATATATTATGCATATGAAAATATTGAGAAATAACTAGCATAAACATTAATGAATCTATGAAGCTATCTGCACCCAACTTAAATTTAATACATTTTAATTAACACATAACAAAAAAAGAAAATGGAAATGATTAATTAAACATATGCATGAAAAAAATTAGTATTAATAATTGATTTGGAATTTTCCTTTTTAGGTCAGATAAGAGTTCTTATTTTCAGTTACTAATTGCAAATTTGAAAAAGTTCATATTAGATAAACAAGAGTTCATACTTTATGGACTCCGGCAGATTTAGAGGTCCATCTTCATGATCACTTATGTAGATTGTTTGTCCTCCTTTGAAATGAAGACACTACTTGCCATTCATTTGGTAAAGAACTGTCATCAGGAGGTTTTATCTGGATGTCAGGAAATTAAATCTATTGCAGACTCCTATACCGTGGAGTCTGCAATACAGCTACAGTTCATATGTAGATTAACAGTCAACTCTAAGACAATAACAACTAATTAATTCAATTATTTTGGCTTTTATACATTTATTAGCCTCTTATCGGCATTTTCACAGATTGCTGGAACATGATGTCACTGATCCTAAGGTCTAGATGTTTTTCCATTCTGATCCATGTGCTTGTTGCTGCTTCAGAATGGGAAACAATCTCTAATTTTTATTTATATCTCCTATCTGACCTTTTAATTATTTAAATACCCCAAGGGCTAGTTTGCTCTACATTTAATTAATAAAACAATCATTTCCATTTTCTAAAATTAAAACAATAGAAATCAACATTTATTTCTATTTTCAAAAATATCAATCTTTATCTTTAGATCTTTACTTTTTTTTACAAAAAATATTTTTAAATACTTTTTTTTTTTAAATAGTTTTAAAGTTTCCCATCTGTGCGATATATATATATGTTAACATAACTTTTAATTTTGGCTTTTAGTTTTTAATAAAATCATTTTTACTTAAGATTTATTTTCCCCTTTATTTTAATTTTAAAATTACGTAATGGCATATGTATACCATTACAATATATGTTGTGACTATAACAAATCCAATAGCAGTTCAAATTAGTTATGTTGCAAAGCTGCATGAAAAAAAAATGTGTATAAATTGAAAAATATATAACTACTAAAAAAAAAATTAAAAGAAAAGTTAGTTTATGCATTAATCATATTGTTAAATATTTTATAAAGTTACTTTGTAATATGTTAATAAGTCAATTATTTTATACAGCACAATGTTTTTTACAAACTGTAATATTTTGTATTCATTCATTTTGTATTTAAAATCCAAAGCGCATGTGCAACAGTTTAATGCTATCTAAAATATTACAGTTTGTAATATGTTAGAAATAATAAACTGCAGTATAAGGGAAAAAAGAAAAATTGTTTCAATACACATGAAGTTTGGATTGATTACTTTATAAAAATTGGAGCATTTTGAACTCTTTTTAGTTTGTCTTTTTTGAAATGAGCTTTAAATGAAATATTTTACATTTTTATAGTAAATTTGAAGACAAAATTAAAAATGATACTAACATTTTTTAATTAAAAACTTGTCATTTGAGGTTTAAGTGTCAATAAAAAAAATTTTCTTCCTATCAGCTAACTAATGTAAATAAAAGGAGGAAGGAACCCTATTTTTTTCTTTCATTTATTTATACATCAAATAATATAATATCTGTAAATTTGTTTCCACAACATGTTGAGAAGGAAATAAAGAAAATGTTTTCCAAAAAGCATGTTGTCAAAAGAGGACAAATCTTAATAATTAGCTGGTGATCAATGAATTGTTGGAAAAACATGTATCAAGCAACTAGAGTATTCCAGTTCAGTACAGGCAATCCAGTCTACTCTAATTTATCTGAAGATTCAACTTAAAAGGCAGTGTGGCAGTGATCCAATGCCAATGAGGGAAGCAGCTGGTTAAAACTGTTTTTACCATAACTTGGATAGTCAGATCTTAATGACTGCTTTATAGTATTTTTTCAAAACTTCAATTATAATAGAAAATATGAAACTTTTATGTATCACAAAACTGTCTATCATGTGTGGGTAAATAACCAAAAACCACACCACAAACTCCTGGAAAATGCAGTCAGATCCAACCAGTGCCTGTCTTAATAATGTCATGAAGAAGAAATAGATAGTGCTATAAATGAAACTGCTAGTCATTAAATGAAAATAGTAATCATTGAAAAATAATCCATAAAATTTAAAGGCATAAGACTATAGTTTTGAAACTCAGAAATTAATGAAATTTTATTTATATAAAAAATTATAAAATTCTTTCAATACATATATTTTTAAAATGGGTTTTATTTACATTATAAACACACATGCACATTAAATAATAAAGTAATGTGTTTATCATTTAAACAATATTTAATGGGTTTTCTTTACATTATAAACACACATACACATTAAATAATAAACAAATGTGTTTATCATTTAAACAATATTTAAAAAGCTTAATTTCAGGTTTAGATAAATACTAATTACTTCAAACTTTTATATTGTAAGCATGATACTAAATAATAGAAGATTTACTTCATCATTTTCCATAACATATTAATCTCAAATCATTATTGTCAAACAACAATTATGTAGCAAAGAATAAAGTAAAGCTACAATACTTTAATTTAAAACACCACAATTCATCAGCTGAGTAGAAATTATAAACACATATTTGATATAGTAAATATAATAAAGAAGCAATTTTATATATTTAAACTGCAAAGCAAATTCATTTATTATTCTTATTTTATATAACAATTACTACTTAAATAAGGCTATAATTTTAGTACATGTGCCTTGAGTGCTTAATTTATTACTAAAGAAATGAACACAAATCCAAACACACGATTTAACCTTACAAATACAAGAGCAGCCTTATCTTCAACATATTTTTCTAAACATATAGGCAAATCTAAAGTATTTTGATTTGGGAACATGAAGCTAATAAATTCTTCATTGATTAAGTCACTATTTCTGTTAAACACTAATGATAACAAAATATTTCAATTTACAATGAATTAATAGTCAGATCTTAAATTTAGCAATATGTGCATGTAAGTATTATGTGCTGACATTGTGATTAATAAGAATTTATATTTACAACTTTAAATTGATTCAAAATATTTTTAAATTTAAGATCTGACTATTAACTCATTGTAAATTGAACGCTTTCATGATCGTTAATGTATAACAGAAATAGTGGAGTTAATCAGTGAAGAATTTTTTAGCTTCATGCTACCAAATCAAAATGTTTTTGATTTGCCTATAATTTTAGAAAAATAAGTTAAAGATAAGGCCACTCTTGTCTTTGTAATGTCGAATCTTGTGTTTAGATTTGTGGAAGTCTCTCTTATAATAAATTAAGCACTCAAAGGACATGTAATAAGGTTACAGTTTTATTTAAATATTACATGCTGACATTGCACTTAATAAGAATTAATATTTATAACCCTTACTGTATATGACAAGAAAGAGAAGTCATATAATTGTTCTTACATTCAGTGATTGTGATTCTAATTTATATGAATTAATACTTTTTACATCTTCTAATGTAATATAGATTTGTGGATAGAATATATAAATTTTCTGGAATTCCATTTGCTATATTGTCTAGCATAACTTATCTAGTGGTTTGTCAAAACAAGCAAAAACTCACTGTAGTATTGCCCCACACAGCTAGATAGAGTAATCAATGGCTGCCAGAAGGCTTGTGCATAAAATCCCCATCTAGTGCCTAATCATCCAATATCGCCAGGCTAGTTTCTGGCTTGTGACCTTCATCAGTGAGGAGCCTTAGATCTGTGAACATTGCACCAAATAATGATCATGTGATGTTTATTGGTTTGTCAAAGTAAAATATGAGGTTTTAAAATTTATTCTCCTGCAGTATAGTTAATTCTGATAATACTGACTGTGTTCTTAGATTAAACTTAACTTAATATACTACAAATGTTGATCAAGTTTATATTATTTATTATCACTGGATACCGAAGGGTAAAATGTAAAATATAATTTGAATTATTTTATTCTGAAACCCTTGGTTTGGACTCTTTTCAGATTACAAATTTGAACAAATTGATTTAAATGCACTAATTCTATTGGTGGAAAAAATGTTTAAAAATATACATTTACCTAAAATAAGAAAAACAGTTGGTTCTCTAAAAGTCATTGTCAGTCAAAATTTCTTATTGAAAAATAAGCATTTATACTGGCAATCCATGATCAATGCTAATAACAATTTATTTGTGTAGATTCAAGACATATCAACTTTGAATATTTTCTTTGGAAAAAAAAAGTTTAAAAATGAGAATTAGTTATAATTAATGAACTTACATACAATTGTAAACCAAAAATTTAATATAAAAATAAGCAATTATAATGGATATCTATCATTAGAAAGTAATTCATTTACATAGATTCAAAACAAATTATACACATTAAAAATGTTAACATATTATTAAATAAAAATACTAACTTTGTGTAAATATATATAATTTATAAATAAGCACAATGCGGCTGCATTTTTCATTACTGAAAATTTTAAGGAGTGAATCAATTGTGGTTGCTCTATTGGTGGTCATATTATCATCATAACTCATAAATCTGCTTTATTAAAATTAAAATAAAGCAAAAAAAATGTAACATATATTTAAAATATTTTTATGCATATTGTAAATTATATGATAATTTTTTTAAAATTATGTACTCAATTTTTTTATTATTCTGTGTGAAAATTAAATTTCATTAAATATTTTAATCATTGTTGCTTTTTTAAAAAATAAAACAAAAGACATATTTTACATAAAATAATTTGCATTGTCTAATTTATTATTAGTGTGCTTTATAATGCAATTGATTTTTTTAAAAATTATGAAATAATATCATTGTAATTGGTTTTTAATGAAAATATTTACTTTCTGATAAAAAGCCATGGTGCTTGTCAAGTGTTGTTAGCCGAGAGATCAGTGCAGCCACCTTGCAAGAAAACAGTTGGTTGCAGACGGTTGTTGTGAGTTCGCCTCCTGGCCAATGCTATGACATATGGAAAAAAAAGCCATGGTGCTTTACATTTTTTGTTATTACTAGGATATTAAATAAAAATTAGGTAAATAAACCAATTACAGCCAGTGTAACTTAATTTTTTTAAAATTGATTTTAAATGCAATTTCATTAATGAATGTGATCATAGATTTTTTGAAATGTGCAATAAAAAAAGCGTTACCATTAGAGATGGGAATATTATCTTTTATTACAGGAAGACAATTGTAATTTTATAACAAAATTCTTGTATATGTTGCTTTTAAAAAATCAATTAAAAATAGTATAATTTTTTAAAAAGCTCACAAGAAATTTATTAAATTAACTTTTAGAAAATATTCTTTAAAGTAAGTCTGATTTTAAAAAAAATTGTTTTTGTAAATATTTTGAAAGCATTAGAATATTTTCAGATTTAAATTTCAATCCATTATGATGTTTTTTATGAATAATGTAATAAAGCAAAAGTATTTGTTTACTGAGAAGCCAAATTTATTAAATATACAAGAACTACTTATGAAGGGCTTATTATCTTTATAAAATTACAAATTAAACCTATTTTATTCCCAGAAATCAGTACATAACAATTTGACTAATTAAATTTCCTTTAACATACACTTATCAACTTTAGCATCATGGTAAAATAATCATCCACTCAATCCATCCACTGCAATTTTTTTCATGCATTACAACATCAATCTTTACTTAGATCTTAAGTATCAACAAAGTCCATCTTATATGAATATTAATCTTAAGAATTGTATAAAGTTTAAAACATGGTACAAAGGCAAGTATTCAAAAATAGATTTAAATTTTTAACAATATGATCCTGGTTGCAATAGATATCAATAGGCCATCCATACTTAAAGGCTGTCATATAGGAATGAAAAGACAGCACCTACAAAAATATCTTGAGGCATTTGGACAAGTGATCTCATTTGAATACCTTAGGAATCCTCTCACCGATGGCCTCACCTTCACCAACACATCCTCATCTCAATTCTTTCTAAAAAGAGAACTCTCAAGATTCCCACAGTAATAGCAGTGGTTCTATTGCTGTTGATCATTTCAATCAAGGTGATCAGGCCACAGGGTTTCATCTGCAAAGACTGCAATCACCTCATTCGGGACTGCCCTCTAAAGAAATGCAACTCTTGCCAGAAAAAATGGGTCTAAACCACATCTGCCCTTCATGCAGCTCCAACACACATATGAGCTTTCACCTTTCAGCATTCAGCCACTGTCATACCTTCCAGCAAGATTCCAGTGCCCTCTGGACCACATAATTTTGAGTTCACTCACAGCCCACCACTCCCAGATACAGTTGTGCCACATGACCATACCTTCTTTATTGACATACAATAATTCAAACTCAGAAAATGTCCTGCCTGAGTCTACCAATTCTGGCCCTTCCACCACAAGCAACATACCTCAAAAGCATGCATACCCTAACCCATCGGATAGTGAAACCAACTCTGATCAGCAGAATCACATCATTGACCTTCCCAGTGAAACCATGATGGAACCTTTTCTCAAACTCAGAGCAAGTCTCAGACACACTGAATGTATGAGGGAAAAAAGAGTGCTTTTAGTGGAGAATGCTTTGGTTTCAACTCAGGTCTTGTCAGTCTCCTTCCTTCACACTCTCTCACCATCCCCTGTTCAGATTTTTTCAGATAGTGGATCATCTAGTGATTATCAAGAAGGAATTGTGCATTTCTGACAGAAGAAGAAAAAACCATGTACCTCACCTTTTACCCAGCCCAGTTCATCCCCTACACCCATAAAATCTCCCATTTTTCTGCTGTTTCTCCATACTCTATATCCATATTGAAGTCACCAAATGCTTATATCTGTTGTTAGTTTAAACATTCAAGGACTAAATTTAGTCCACAGGCTCCTCACTCTCAAACACTGGTTTGAACTCAACTCTTCCAATATCCTCTTCCTTGCCAAAACTAAACTCTCCACTCATTTTAACCATAGGATTTACTCCACTTTGTCCACCTTTGGTTTATTCAACTATTTCACTGTCTTGATGTCTGCTGGAGGAGTCACCATAAAGCATGCCCCCCACCACATTTTCCATTCTACATCTCGACACTCACTTTACTATCCTAGAGGTGCAATTTGGGTGCTTCAGAAATTCTATGATTTATTTATATTTGCCCTCCAATGACACTCATTAAATCTATTATTCATCAAATCAACTACATCTCGGCTGCCATTTCCCTTCCCATTCTTCTTCTGGTGACTTCAACATGGGATGCCAGTACTTTACATACAAATATCTACATCTCTTCTCCAGAGGCTTAATGTGTAGCTGGGGCTTTTTCCCAGACCATGCCTACTCTTTCTATACCTGTAAGCATCAGACTCTCATTGATTTAACTTTCTACTTTCCTGATCTTCATTTCATGATTGAATCAACCCAACTTCATACCATATCTTTCTTGGATCACAAAGCATTACACCTTCCCTTGACATTGACTCTGACCCTCCAAACTTTGGTCTCAGAAGAACAATATGATTTCTCAACAAACAAAATGCCCAATAGCACTGTTTTCAGAAATTTACATATACCTTTATAAAATCAATATCTTCCAAATGGAGCCCATCTCTGCATGGATGCCATTTGTGGAAATCCTGCAAGCTACCACCTACAAATACACCTGGAATTTATGAGGGCTGCTCAAGTTTTTGGCTGCAATGGACAAAATTGCATAGCAACTAAATAATCAGTAGAATGGGTCATTAGACATAGGCACCATCACCCTACTGAAATTTCAATACTGTGATGCTCAAAGGGCTTTGGCTGAATATAACTTGGTCAAACATACCCAGAGGTATGTGGGAAATCAGCATCATTGGACCAGTTTTACTTGGTGTGGGATCTTGGTTCTCACAGGAAGAAAACCACTCTCTCATCCATCACAGTCAGCAGAAAATCTTACATAGGTCAGGATTTGCTCCTTTTGTGAAATCATTACAAGCACATTCTCTTCAAAACAACATCCCTCCTTTCTCTGCACCATCAACCTCGAATGACAACTCTGATCATGGTATCACTCAGGCCATGCTACTTAATAAACTAAAAAGCTTCCCTAACCTTGTTCACCCTGGTCCTCATGCAATCCCCAAATTCCTACTTCTTCACCACAGTCAGTTCACCATCTCCATTACCCTCAACATGATTAACAAACTGGCCTTGGGCATTTACATCATTGAGGGTCTCTAACCAGTTGCATTGGTCTCTGTTTTTAAGAAAGATTGGCCACCCACTGAGCTAAAGAGTCTTAGATCTATTTTGATGACCCTTTTGCTCAAAAAACTTATTGAGTCTACCATTAAAGAGTCACTAGAACAATTCATACTCCCTGCCTTTTCAATCTCAAAGTTCACTTGTAAGGGGTGCTCCACTCTTGGGGCTGCCACACTGTTTTAAGATGATCACCAAGCATGTAAGGTGGTATCAAAGTGGCAGGCCCATTCTGTCCAGCTAAATATTTAGGCAGGCTTTGACTCTGTCAGGGTCAACCTGCTTTTTGGTGTTCTCAGATTCCTTAACATCCCAGAGGACCTCCTGTCCACCCTCCACAATCTCCTGTCCAACAGAGACATCCTAGTTACCCTAGATAGAAAAGTTGCTCCTAGCTTCACACCTAATGTATCCATTCACCAGGTCTCTTCACTCAGCACTTTGCTATATACCACCTTTCTGAATTTCCTCTTACTCAAGCTGAAACATAACTTCCCTTGTAAGACTCATTCCTGGACTGGGCAAAAGCATCAAATGTCTTGCTTATGTAGATGATGTGGTCATTTTCCTTCCCTCAATTGATCTCCTCCTCAAGCTTCAAAAGATACTCATTTGGTACACCAAAACACACAAGCTGGACTTTAGCCATGACAAATCAGTGCCCTGGCAACTTTCTTTTAGTAAACAAATCTCTTACACCTTCAATATCAAGCCACACAACTTCCTTGGATTCCCTCTCATGTTATCTCCTAAGGACATGAGGGTTCGGATCCAAACTGCATTGTATTAAAACATATCATCCACCCTCAGTGCTATCACAGGTATAAATATCTCCCCCTTTATGGGAAAGTCACCCTCCTCAATCTTCTAGGGTTTCCCAAGATAGCATATGACCTCTCCATCATTCTTCCTACTCACTCCTTCACATCCAAAATTAATGCCCTTTGCACCTGTTTTCTCTGGGGCAGAAAGGTGGTGGCCATCAGCCAAAAACAATTTTTCTAAAAACCTCAATGGGCTGGGCCTACACTCCATCAACACTCTTCTGATCCAGAGAAATTTTCATGCTCATAAGATACTTTTCTGCCAATATAGTGCATATCATCATCACTCCCACTGACAATTTTTGCAATGGCAGACCCAGGTCATGGACCTCACTCATGGCCAACATCCTACAAAAGGATGGCTTTGATATACCTTCCATCTGTGGCAAATTAAAGTACTGGGAAGTTTTCAATTGGACCATAGACTCCTCCATTGTCTCCCCTACATTTCTCAAACTTACCAATGCTCAATTATTCTGCTATTCAAAAGGTGGTCCCTCGAGACTAAATTTTTTGATTTCCTCCCCAAAATCAACCTTCACTTCCTTCCCACCAATCAACTTTTGTCAACTGTAGGGGTTTCACCAAAATCTCTCCTCTATGCCAGCTCTGTAAAACTGACAATGAAATCCTCCAGAACTTTCTATTCGAATGTCTCTTTTTGCTTGGAGTAAGATGTATCAACAACTCCCACCTTTCCACATGCAGAAAAATCATCTTTAATCTCCAAAGATCCACAAAACAAGGGGTCTTTGCAATTATCAGACTATCAGTTTTTCTCATCTATGCACTCTGGCTGCTCTGATGTGCTATTATTTTTGACCAGAGAGTACACTCAGTGAATCAAAAACTATTGGACCAACTCACTCTCTCTAAGCCAGAGATACCAACTAGCCCCACCTCTTCTCCTCATGGACATCTGGGCAATCATCCAATTCCCATCCTCTTAGCCTCTGTCACAGGACTCTTCCAATTAAATGTTTGCGACCTGTCTGATCACTTGCTCAACATGGATATGTGACTCGGATCTGTAACCAAAGACTTTTCTTGGCTTGGACTACACACTCTTTCCACATCCCTTCTTCTTTTCATGTGTATCCTTGCCTTTTCAACATGTTGTTACTGAATTTCATTTTATCATGTAATCACTTCTTTGTAAATATTTTTTAACTGTATTCTTTTGATGAATAAACTTTCATCACAGAAAAAAAAAGTTTAAAACATGAAATAATCATAAAGTTATTAGCCATGCAAGAATTAAGATGAAGTAACCATAAGCAGAGTTGAAATTAACTATAAATGATATCTTAAGGCATTTTAGCAAGTTAAGACATAATTTGTCCTTGATTTCAAATATGGATTATAGTATTTTGACACCTTATTTAAATATTTAAAACATTAGTCTGTGTTGTGACTTTCACAATTTAAAATCTTCACAATTTTTGAGAGTTACATTTAAATGTATTTCTTTATTTCATCGTGGAACTTGTGTTTGGCTCATCTGCCAGCTAAAAATTGGTATGGTAGGATTAGAAACAATTATACTGGATGATCTGATTGTTTTGATATGATGTTAAAGTTTGTGTATATTACAAAAAATTATTAAAGTTGTAATTATAAATTTATTAAACGCACATTGATTACGTAACTAATATTTACTGTGGCTATAACCTCGATAATATGTGTATAAAATGCGATAGTAGGGACCTCTACAGGTGTTTTAACCACAAGCTTATGAAATTATTAAGCAAATATTCTGAATAAGGGAATTAATTAATTTTTCACTCATAATTACCTATAGCAATAAAGTAATATGGCAGCACTTTTGTATATTAATTTGCAGACGTATGCACAACTATAATGTATTAATATTAAGAGAAACAAATATCTGATTAATCTTAAAATTTATATTTTTTTATACTTATAATGACAATCAAATATAAATTTAAAGTAATTAATCTTATTGTCACATTCAGTTTAATTATTCCTAATTTGTGATTTAAAGTTAAGAATTTATGTCTATTTTTTATTATAAGTATTAGACATAGATTAGTTAATACTAAAATATACATACAGCAAAAAGTATACTATATAATATTATAAGTTTTCAAAAATTGGCAGAGATTAAGCAAAATGCATTGATGTTGTAAAAAAAGAGCAATGCTTCAAGGAAAAAACCCTACTACATTTAATATATTATGATGAAATGTGAAAGTGATTTCTAATTCTTTTACTCATTCTTTCATAGACATTTTCCCTCCAGAAAATTGAATATCAATTCTCATGTTGTTGTGTTATCTGTGTTACATTTAACCTCTATTTTATCTAGAATTATTTATTTTAACAAATCATGTCAAAATTACTCAAACATAATTCCCAGAATGATTTCTATTACTTCGCAACATAGATTTTGAGTATGCATTACCACTTGCTGCCTCTTCTCCATAAAAATTGAGTTGGACTAAAATTTAAATACTGGTGTTATTATAGCAAATATTATTTTCTGAACATATTTGTTTTTCTTTACATAAATATTTTACATAACCATATTTAAAACTGTCTAAATAAATTAATAATAAAGCTTTGACATTAGTAGAAAATGTACAATTCAAGTCAATATAAGATTAAAATTAAATTATTTGTTTGAATTATTATTTATTTATTACTAAAAGTAAACAATTATTTAATTTTCAAATAAAGTAGTTTTAATTTCTAATTTTATTGGGGTTTATAAGTAACAATTGAATTTAATATTAATAATTATCTTACAAAGAAATCAAGTCATATGTCACACGATCTATTTTAACAAGCTTGTATTAAAATGTTATATATAGAGCTTAAAAATAAACTCTTAACAAGCTTTGCAGAATATGCCCAACCTCAGACCAGTTTCTGCTACTGGCTTCCACAGCAAGATGCTAGAATATTGAAGCATTAGATTAAAAATACCATGACAAGCCTAGCACTTTGTCTAATGAATAACTATTAAGTAAAAAATCTGAAATTATCAGACATCCATAGGTCTTCCAATCCAGCTATCTAACTTGTCTTGGTATTTTTAATCTAATGCTTGAATATCCTAGTACTTCACTGAGGAAGCCAGTAGCAAAAACTGGTCTGAGATTGGGATATTCTGCAAAGTTTGTTAAAAGCTTATTTGCAAGCTCTATAAATAACATTAATAATAATCTTTACATGAATTTTATCAGAAATTTTCTCCAGCCATATTTAATGGTTAAAGTTTAAATTAATACTTAGTATATAAAAATAAAAGAAATGATATCAATGATTGTCTGATGGCTTTTCACTTGTAGTTATATATTGGATTATTTTCACCATCTAATTGAATTGTTAAATGATTTTTAAAAAAACTCAAATTTTATTTATACTTTTTCATATACATTTAATACTAATAATACACAGGTTAGAATAGAAAACAATGTTTGTATAGTATTTTTTTTCTCTATTCTTTATTACTAGAGTTAAATTTATTATGAAAGATATAAATAAAGTTGGAATTTCTCTAAATATATTTAACAATTTGGCAAAAGAATAGTAGTCTACCATATCACTACAAATGTTAACATTAATATATATTTTTAATTTCTGTTATGTGATATAAAATAACTTTTCGTCAGTGAATGAAATCAAATGTTTTGTATGTAAATCATATACTCAGTGTATCTGTTAACTAGTACATAGGTAACAACAACATATTTTTGGCAAATATTAAAACTTATATAGAAATAAACAGAAACAATATAATTAAAAAATATTCTTATAAATTAAAAAAATTAAAATGGGAGAAAAAAGTAGTTTAATGATAAAAGCTATTTGTTTGGAAATCAATTGAAAATTATAATTTTATCATTTTTATTTAAAACTATACTGTAGAGAAAAAAAATTCATATACTAAAATTATTAAACAAAGATGCTTAATTTTAATTTCTTAATTAAATCTACAATTTATACTTTACTTATTCCACTTCAAAATTTAACAAACAATTTTGTATTTTTTTAAACAAATAATAATAAATAAAAATCTATAGCCATATTTTTATGTCATTATTTGATTACAGCAATATTTTAATAATATTTCCAGGTTAGGAATTAGTTTTATACTATTAAATGAAATTGAAAAGTTAAGTGTTGTTAGCTGAGAGGTCAGCGCAGTCACCTTGCAAACAAGCAGTTGGTTGCAGATGGTTGTTGCGGGTTCGCCTCCCAGCCAATGCTATGACATATGAAAAAAAAAAAAATGAAATTAACCAAAAAAATGAATTAGACATTTTTCTAACTCATGCATGCACATAAAGCAAACACACGTAATATGACTATTATATAGACTTGTCTAAAAGATATTTTAATGTAATATTTTTATTAAAATGTTTACATTTATTACTTAAGCAAAAATCTACACTTGTTTATTTATAATTTTTAATTAATTATATTTTTTGATTACTATATTTTATTAACATTTTGAAATTATATGTATCATTTTTCAAATGTTAACTAATAAATTTCATAAAACTTTGGCATGTCTTACTCATTTTTTTTTATTGCATGTATGAATTTTGAATTTCCTTTTAGACCCATGTACACATAACTATTAATGTTAAACTAAACATCCAATTATAAGAACACTAAAAAATGGAGACAAAATTATACGTTGCTGTGGT
Source organism: Epiperipatus broadwayi (assembly GCA_028023455.1). NCBI lineage: Eukaryota > Metazoa > Onychophora > Udeonychophora > Euonychophora > Peripatidae > Epiperipatus > Epiperipatus broadwayi. Next base: position 3,628,204 of record JAQFVV010012425.1, on the reverse strand, counting down.
TGTTGTAATAAATTGTTTTCAAGTAAAAAATAGTTGTAAATTTAATATAATATATATTATTAACACGAGTAATTAGACATTTATAATCAAAAGTTGAAAAAATAATAAAGTAATACAATTGTACTAAAGTTTAATTAAATTAAATATAATAAAAAAAATAATATACCATTTTCAATTCAATTTTGGCATAATATTAATATTCCTTATAATATATCTTTCTTAAAGAAAAATAGTATAGTTATGATGGAATAATTTTGCATTATCAGATTCAATAATAGATTATGCTTACCAAGATACCATTTTGTTTTTTAAATCTAAAGAAGTAACTTTAAGGCACTTTAAAATTCTTGACAGCAGCTGTCTCTGTTTATTAGCTTTTGACTTGCTTAAATGAACAATATACTGCAATGATCATTGATGGATATTAAATGGTATTTTATTTTTTAAAAAAAAAAACATCAAAATTAAATAGTATTATTACATTTTTTAAATAATATTTATTTATATTGAATCCTACTTTGGTAGGCCAATCCTCACAACCTGTGTCAATCATAGACATGTCTCATTAGTTTAACTTAATCATTTTTAATTTGCCATCTATTATTTCCCAAGCAAGAGAGGCTCTTTTTTTTTAGATGTATCATATTTAAGAAGTAATAAAATGTAATACATATTGAACTTCTATGATTCAGTTTATGATTGTAAAAGCAGCAGTATTTTTTATGTATAAAATTGTACGACTGTTTACATTAAATTAAATTTTGTTAAGAAGTATTGATGAATATTTCACAGAAGGGTTATAAACTCTGCATTAATAGCAAGTGAAAATAAATTATATGCTGAATAAAATATAAAAAAAGGATTTCCAATTTTATAATAATGAAATCTAGAAAAATTAATATTTTGTGAATAAATTTGTTTTTTAATAAATTTTCATATTTATTTATTATAATATTTATTTATGTTAATATAAAAAAAATTCCAATAATTTTTTTTCTTTTTTTGCAAAAGTGCATCAGCACTGTTTATGACTGTTTTTAGCACAAGTACATATTGTCTATACTAGACTTAATATAATTTTAGGATTTGAACTCGGACTTTTTAGCTTTGTACCTCTATCCAATCCATCTTATACAACCAATACACATGACTACATACATGTGAAGCTTGTCCATTAAAGTTTGAAGATTTGCTAGCTTAATATAAACTAGCATTGATTGTATATATGTGTGGGAGATGATAATCTGGATCAACTAATGTTCAGCATAAAATATGTGTATTGAAAATCATTTATCTTTTTTACATGTATGTAGTCATGTATATCAGTTATATAAGATGGATTGAATAGATGTACAGAGCCTGAAAGTCTGAGTTCAAGTCCCTATAAGTATTAGATACACACACAAAATAAATATTAAGGCCATTGAACACAATAGTTAATTACATTATAGATGTAAACAGATTGATGCTTGATATAATTAGTGCATGTTGCTGAAAGAGTAATTATAAAGAAAAATCAATTAAGTTAATGCTGTTATTGTAGGTTTTTATTAAATTAAAATTCCCAAACTTTTATGAATTTAAAGTATGTATTTTTCAAATCATAAAATTATTATTTTTTTTACCAGAATACATTTGAAATATTTCAGTAACTATTCTTAAAATGGCTATATTGTTTTTACTTTTTACCAATATACATTTGCCCAGGCCTGCATTCAAATTAACTACAAACTGTTTTCAAAGCACCACATGTTCAGTGGTTCGAAAATGCATTTATAACCAAGAGAAATGTTCAAAAACATTGTATCTAGGTTTTATTTATTATCCACATAAAAGCAATTGAAGATTGAATTTGAACATTTCACTATAAAATTATGTTACACACACACACACACATTTGAGCTGTCTTCATCTGGACTACAATTTTAATTAAGTGATGTGTTGTTTTGTTCATGAACTCTTTCTATTTCTCTAACTAAACAAATATTAGCACTAAGGAATAACTCTAAGTAAATATAAACAGCTTACTTTTTGGGATTCATGTCAAATAAAATGCTTTATAAAGCCTAAAATTTCTTTTAGAGTAGTTATCATTCTAATGTTTGCCCATTTGTAAAGTAATGTTTTTTTTTCATAACTAGTTTAAGTTGTTCATAAAAAGTCCCTAAACTGAACAATTTATCTTTTTAGTATTGCAATTTGGTTAGCAGAATTGGATTGATAATTTAGACAGCATACTAATCATATTAGACAGTTACCTTCAATATTTGCCATGTATGAAATAAAAAACAAAAATAATTTCTTCTGACATATATAATGCATTAATAGCTTCCATTAAAATTTCAACCCTTGGCAGGTGAAAAGTTTGGTGAATAGTGCCATTTCTATTAATATTCTGCATTAGAATAAATCCATCCTTTTATTTTTTTAGCATTTGAGTGTTGTTTAATCTTCTAATGATGGAAAGCTCTATTAGAGAATAGAAATCGATGCTTTAGTTAATCTTAAAGAAAGAATAACTGTTAAAAATTGAAGTAGTAAATAGCAAAAGAACTCTACTGAGACTCTCAATAGATGTAAAAGTTGGGTACTAAAAAGTAAAATACACATCAATGCTTTTCAACTGTATTGGTGAAGACTGAAAATACATAGAGTAGTAAATAAAAACAAATAAGTAGGATTTTATTCAGATTAGACTTGAGGTATCATTTAAAACATTAAAAGACTAATTGAAATTAATTTATTTTGTTAAACTCATCACTATAATCATCAACTCATAATGCCCCTTATTATTTCATACTATACATGGTTTCTATAGGTCTTAGAATTTTTTAGGATTTAGTTTAAAAGTTTAACTGTTTTTCTATTATAATCTCTTCTAGCAATAAATACAATCTAACTTTATTTGAACTTCATAGTTCTTTTAATGATACCAATAATATCCAATTATTTTCTTAACCCAAGTATTTTCTTTTCAGTTTCTCTTTGTTGGTCTCAATGTACATCTCTCAACATATTGGATGAGTTGGAAATCTACAATCATAAGTAAAAAGTGATAAAATACACAAGGTCAGTGACAGCTGCTTTGTAAGCAGTTATCCCGGGTTAGCGGGTTCGCTTACCAGCTGATGCTATGACAAATGAGAAAAAAAAATGCACAAGCATATTTTCTTTTAATATTAAATTATAAATTTATTTAATATATATTATGTTTTCTTTTGCATTGATGTTCTTCGTTAAGATATTTTATAGTTGTTAACTTTTTGTAATTTATGTTTAATTATTCTTTATTTTCTTTCTCTGTGAAAATCAGTGAACATTTTTTAGCATTTTAAACTTTTATCTTTGGTTTTATTTTTTGCAGTTTATTTGGATAATTAAACAATAAAAAATGAAAGACAATATCATCTTAATACTAAATGTGTTGTTCTTAAAATCTGAACAACCAAACATTATAAAACTTTCTACAGTAATTTAAGTATATGAACTTTAGGAATAGATTTTATTTATTAATAACATATTTGTTATTAAATTTTATTTAGAATAAATATTTATTTTAGGTAGATAACTAAATAAATAATTAGCTATTATTAATTAAATTAACAATAATTTTAGTAAATCTGTGTTAATGATAATGATGTGCCAGCTGCTTATTAAGTAAACATATAACAATAACGTGATGCGACTTTATTCAGTAATAAAAGAGTTGTCATAATTCTATCAGTTTAAAAAATGTGGTTTATACTTATGTGATTGATTGGCAACCAGCTCGATAAAAACTTTGTCTATGTTGATAAATGTGTTTGAAATGAATGTTTAGATTCAAAATTGAGTATTATGAAATTAATTTTTGGTTGTTTGTAAATAAAATAATAATGATAATAATATAAATGCAATTTTATGTTTTAAGATTGTACATTTTCAATTTTTATAAATTAAATGTTTTTTTAAAATCAGGAGAGAAAAATGTGTTATAATTATTTTCTTTTGCATTGAGTTCGTTAATTGATCATTAAACAAAAAATAACCCAAAACCAGGCATATCATTTAACAAGTTAGTATATTTTTCAAATAAGAAAAGCAGTTGTCCTGGGTTAGAGGGTTCGCTTCCGGCTGATGCTATGATACATGAGAAAAACAGTTTGTTTTTCGATTTTAGACGACCCTAAATTACCATGTGGGGGGGGGGAATTAGTGGCAATTATAGTTTAATCAGCTGAAGGTAAAATTCATTCATTCATTTTTGAAGGTATTTAATATTTAGATTTTCTTGAAGAAATCACTTTAAGAAAACAAAAAAATTAAGTTTCTTCATAAAACAGAACTAAACCAGCATTAAAAAAATTTAAGTTATCGTCAATTCTAAATTACAGCTTTGAAGAAATTATTAATGACTAGCATGAATTATAAAATAAACTGCTGGTGCCAACCATAATTGTTGTTATCACTACCTAAAAATATAATCACTGTTAAAGCAGTGGAGTTAGAGCTTCAAAATGCTTTATAGCTTGCTGATTGTCTTGCCAACAAGGTAATATGTGTTCATGAATCAATAACCTGTCTACTTACAAAGGAGCTGTGAGAAATTGTAAATCATCAAATGTATTGATATAAGAAGTTGTTGTGAAAAAAATTTAACTTACAAAAAATAAAATTAAAGTTACAAATATAAAAACATCCACGAAGAATGATTGACTCTTGGAAGAGAACATTAAAACCAGAAAAGGTTATGTTGAATACTTCCAAAAGTGTGTGCTTTTTCATTAGAATGTGCATGGTAAAAAAAAGAAAGAGGAAATATTACAGCTAATATGAACGAACTACTGAACAGCAAAGACTGTAAGATTGTAAATTATTTTAAAGTATAATGATTTTAATATGCTAGTAGTAATTAACAATAGATAAATTATTGTGTAAACTTTCATCATTATGTATATTTTTTGATGAAATTGTAATATTTTGATTTCTATTTACATATTTTCTTCTACATATTTATATATTGTAACAGGTCAGGCATTTTCACAAGAGAGAGGGGGAATCTTACTGCAGTCGGACCTAGGGTCTTCAGGTAGGAAGCCATCAATAGTGCAATGAAATATATAACTTATGGTTGTATCTATCTCCAATGGGATAGCTCTGTATTTACTCATTAAATCTAGATACAAATTGGGCTAGTTCATCCACATCTCATGCCCTTTCTGGCTCAATTATGCTTCAGTATTCAAACTCAGGAAGAATTTTGCCTTTTACTACAGAAATAAATTTATACAAGTTAAAAACTGCTGCACTTCTATATAGATTACAATTGATTTAAAGGTCCACCCAAGTATATTTTGGTATTATTATATGAGTTAGTTAGGTGTGTGTGTATGCATATCCTAGATAACCAGTTGATTAGTGAATGCAAGATGATTTTAATAAACTAGAGATCAGTTGGTATGAATAAATTCTACAACATTTATTAGATAACAAAACAAAAAAAAAACTTTTTAACAAGATAAAACAGTATAATTATTTGTGTCAAAAATGAATTTCTACCATATCAACAATTGAATATATTTATGATTCCAAACCCTAACCCAATAGTAGAAATGCTTGACATGGCATGAATTATTTTCAAAGCCAAAAAAAAAATATTATTATTAAAATGACCACAAAGCTAACTAGCTAATTTAAGATATGCTGGTACATTTGCAGTAGCATCATCATCCAATTCAGATTAATGGTGTTTGATCTTCTTGGGTACCACTCTATCAATGTATGATTCTCTACTGTTGACAGAAAAGAGCATTTGCACAAGAATATTAATCATTTACAAAAAAAAAAAAACACATAATGATTATTAGTTAATAACAAATGAATAATGTAAACTCTGTCATGTAATAAGTGTATGCATTTAATATGGAATAATCTTAAAAATCTTACCTTATCCCATATTATGTTGATGAATGTCAAGACGCTGCCGAAGAAAAGCTGATCCAAATTTTATTTAAAACATAAAAAAAAAAAAAAAAATCTAACTAAATGATTTCCCCCTCTTTTTGTTGCTTTCACTTTTAATGGACTCTTCCAAGTTATAAACATTTATGCTTCCAAGTGTGGAAATAAAAAAAATTGCAAACATATATATATAGTAAGAATACATAACAAAAAAATCAAAGCTTTCCTTAAATTATCTTGATTAATGTTCATGAGTTCAGCAACAATGTCCTTTATGGGTACAGTCTATCTCTTTTTCAGACCACTTTCCTTAGTAAAATAATTATCATTCATTGGGATGCTTACATAACATGCTCAAAGTAATATTGAATCAATTTTCTCCAGTTGCTCTTTTAAGCAAATGAAGATTCTGCACTTCCAGGTCAGAATAATGGCACTCAGTTCTATGGCACTAGTAATTTAGCCAGAATACATTGTACACTGAATTTATAATAGAATTAAATTTTCTTTACTTGTGGTTTGGCATTTAATGGTTTTATATGCAAGAGAAATTACTTTATCATTTTGTTTAAATGCTGGCGATGTTTTATTTCTTTTCTGTTGGTGTTCAAATAAGATTGTCATTTTCCCCAATATCAGTGTAAAAACAATACACTTATTTTATTAAACTGCATGAATTTACCAAACCTCTCTTAATTCAAACATTGATTTTAATTTCTTATGGTTTTAGTCAAATAAACTTATATGGATAAGCCACAATATTCAAATATTGCATCAATTTTCCTTCACATTCAAACATTTGGTTTGATGATGTTGAATTTCTTTGACTAATACATTTTTTTAAAAAAAAAATGGAGAAATGGAAATGAACTGGGTTTACTTTTATACTGAGCTTAGTTTCAGGTGTTTGGTATACTAAATCTTCCATTTTAATGATATTGCTGCAGTTGCATATTGTTGTGTAAATTACCTTGGTATATTTAGAATTTCTAATTTCATTTTTGACACTTGGTTGACTAGTGATTAGCTTGACATTGAGTCATCACTATGTTTACTTAGTCTCTATCTCAATTCATGACATACATTACATTGACCTCTATTTTAATTTGTCACAAACATTACATTGACCATTAATCCAATATTAATATACATATATTTAAATGATTTTTTAAAAATTTAATTCTATTTCATTTCATTAAATGGGCACTTACTTTTTTTATTAAGTAGAGAAAATTAGTCTATTCTGACATTTATTTAATTTGGTGTTTAAGAAAGTAAACATTCATAATATGTCTATAGATTTGCTTAAAAAGAAAAGATTGTGCATATTCAACCACTTATTAGTTAAGCATATGTTTTGAGTAGGCTTGGTTTAGTGATGTGTATATAGGCTGGTATTGCCAGGTTGTCAGCTAACCTTACAAGTCCCTTTTTTTACAGGGTTAAAATTTTAAAATTTTAAGATGCAATCATGGTGTAAGTATGCATTGCATTGGATTGTCTGTTTTCCTAAAAGAAGAGTTACTAAGCCTACCTGACTTATTTTCTCATACACCCTTAACTATACCCACTTTTCTTCATGATCTCTTACCTTGTTACATAACATCATATTAAGGTGAGATTTAGACAGGCTTTTTGGTGATATTATGGTCTTAAATTAACTGATAATGTTTCTCTTTTGCAGGCAGCACAATTTTATTTATTAGACATTATCCTGCTCCCTTTTTTGAGTCACTGGATTTTTTTGAAGGTCTAAATGAAATATTGGAACACCCACCATTCAGTATGGATTAACCCCTGTATCTCAGTTAGTTCTAAGGAAACCCAGTGATTGCTTTTGAGCAATTATGTGGGTATAACCTTAACAAAGTAATGACATTATTCATATTTTTTTTGATGTTAACTCTCTTTTCTTTCTTGTTTTAAATATAACTTCTTTCTATCTTTTAGCTTGTATACAAGCAGGCTATAACAATTATGTGCTCATACTGATTATACAATATATGACTTCAAAATGTGGGTGATATAACTACTCCTAATCTCTTGTTCTATCTCTATCCAGAATGTGTTTAGACCTGATTGTTTTATAATGGTCACTGGTCTTGCATATGGGTGGTAAAACTTATGGTACTTGTTTTTCTGTTGCTTACTTAAAAAAATGAGAATTTTATAAAGACCCTGTTTCCTACTCTAAAATGATAAGGCATTCTCTTATTTTCTTATTTCTTTGATCAGCCTTATTCATGAGCCTGTTCATATGCTTTCTGTCTATTTTTTTCCATATCGTTTCAGTGTATCTCACTATGGGTTGGTATTACCTGGAAGATGTCATGATTTACCCTGACTGTCTTAACAGAGAAATCAATTGTAAAATGTTCATGTGTAGAAAGTCTGCCCTGAGGATGACCTCATGTATTAGGCCCATTCAGTATGAGAAACACATGATAGAGTATTATTTGGCATATTTTCCATTTGAACCCATATTTGTTTTTGTGCTGGTTAAGCCTACCTATTGTTAACTATGATAACTTGAATCAATTTTACTGGTAGGGATTAACCCGTCATAAATTTCACAATAGAACTTATCTGACATCACTGGTACCTGACTAACAGAATCTAACAATACTTTAACTAGTAAATTCAACAAACAAAATATCTATCAGAGGGGCAATTTTGAAATGCAAAATTTAGCACTTTACCTACTTGTTAACATATTAGATTAGTGATTTTTTCAATTCATGGTTTGATTTATGTTGTTCAATTTTCTTTGGGTGTCTTGAGGTGAGAAACAGGGCATCAAATACCACTCTAGTTTGATTTCTGTTGGACTTTGGGTGTATGGTTGCTGCACTCTGTTTTGGGGACATCTTTTGACTATTGGGAGGTCTTGTTTCAGTTTTATCATTGTTGGTGGTTTTTATTGGGTGGCCATGTGTGTCGGGATTTTCACTATAGTGAATTCCCCTTCCAATGGCTTGGGTCATTATTGTTCTTCCTTCTGTTGTAAAATATGGTGTTAACAGTTGCTTCTTCCTTCCTTTTTTTAGGATCTCCAGTCTATACATTGGTATTGGTCAAGTCGATGCTGCTTAACAACTCAGCCAATTGTTCAATGCTTTTAGCATTAATACACAAAAGTGATAGTTCATTCCTAAGGAGTAAATTCCTCTTAATGATTTTAATTATTTCACTCTCACTTAGGCAGTCTATATTCAACATCCTTAGTTTAGTGACCTGGTGGTGAAAGAATTTGGTTAAAGTTTTCCTTGATGCTGTCTGATTTTTCTGAAACAATTGGTAGAGCAGGGCTTCTTGCTTGTTTTGTTCCAGAAATTCTTTATCAATAGAGCCTGATAATCATTGAAAGTGGAGGGAGCTTAGAAAAAGATTCCCACTACATTAATGCATCTTTTAGGAGGTGGCTGTATGTGATAATTAATTTTTCATCTTTTGACAAATTATGATTCATGGAGAAGTATAGGTTAAGACTCCTAAAGTGTTCTATAGGGGGCTTTATTGGCTGATCCTTTGAAGATCTTTAGTCTCACAAATTGGTTGATCACACTGATCAGTGTTGCATAGCTATGCACTCTGTTCATCTCCATGGGTTTATCTGTGGGATCAACATCTGTATATCTGGGTTGGTTGGGTATGTGTTTGGGATTATCACTTTCAAGTTAAAATTGAGAGGATAATTATCTAGGATATCATCTGATGTGTGAGAGTGGGTTCCAAACAAGGGTCACTTATCCTATTAAGATCCTTAATGGCAATTTATAGGTTATTCCTTGTGATGTTCCAATTCTTATTATTTTGAATCCTTTGGCCCATTTCAGTCTGCCATATCCGAATGGCTTGTGCTAATTGGCATAGCTGGGATTCGATAAGTATACATCTTTGCCTGATGGCTTCCTCCATACAGCTGATTTGATTACATGTTTTATTTGCATTTTTCATCACTTTTTCTAAAGTTGCCTTGTCCAAAATTGTTTCTGACTTAAAAGAGACCATCTTGCCCACCAGATGCTTTAAATTGTGATCCATGATCTCTAAGAAGAATTTACTCCTTAAGATTGAACTGTCACTTTTGTGTATGAATGCTAAATGCATTGAACAATTGGCTATGTTATTAAACAGCATTGACTTGAACAATACCAATGTATTGACTAAAATTCCTGAAAAAAGAAAAGAAGAAGCAACTTTTAACACCATATTTTACAAAAAAAGGAAGAACAATAATGACCAAGCAACTGGAAAGAGAAATCATTTTAGTACAAGTGCCCATACACATGGTCACACAAAAAAACCAAACCAATAGTGATAAAACTGGAACAAGCTCTCTGAATAGCTTGATTGTGTGTTTTATTTGTGTCTTCCATCACTTTTTCTAAACTTGCCTTTTTCAAGATTGTTTCTGACTTAAAATAGAGCGTCTTGCTCACCAGATGCTTTAAATTGTGATCCATGGTCTCTAAGAGGAATTTACTTCTTAAGATTGAACTGTCACATTTGTGTATGAATGCTAAAAGCACTAAACAATTGGCTGTGTTATTAAACAGCATTGACTTGAACAATACCAATGTATTGACTAGAACTCCTGAAAAAAGAAAAGAAGAAGCAACTATTAGCACCATATTTTACAAAAGAAGAATGAACAATAATGACCAAGCAACTGGAAAGGGAAATCATTTTAGTACAAGTGCCCATACACATGGTCACCCAAAAAACCCAAACCAACAATGATAAAAATGGGACAAACTCTTTGAATAGCTTGATTATGTGTTTTATTTGTGTTTTCCATCATTTTTTTCTAAATTTTCCTTGTTCAAGATTGTTTCTGACATAGATGAGGCCATGATAAAAATGGGACAAGCTCTTCGAATAGCTTGATTATGTGTTTTATTTGTGTTTTCCATCATTTTTTCTAAATTTGCCTTGTTCAAGATTGTTTCTGACATAGATGAGGCCATTTTGTCCACCAGATGTTTTAAATTGTGGCCCATGGTTTCTTATACATCACTAACTCCATATTTTGCTGTGCACAGAGTTGGTCCAACTTTATGTGGATGTCCTGGAATTTCTCTTCAGACTTGGATGTCCTGGAATTTCTCTTCAGATTTTGACTTGGTACTTTTATAAGTCCATTGATATCTTTTTTCAGCACTCATCTTCACACTTAAAATCTAATTGACTAAGGATGCTACATTTGAACTCCTCAAACCACTGTTGGCATTGTGTAGCCTTCTCCTTCATTTTTCTTCTCATTTCCCTTACTTTTTGTTTCAGTTCAGTATTATCCCTTGACATTATTTTTATTTATGGATAGTTGTTCCCTGTCTGCAAACAGTCTATTTGCTACATTTTTCATTTCCATTTTCAGATCAGCTGTCATATTATTCATGTTTTCTTTTATATATTTTTCATGTTGTCCATATTTCCTTTTATTCTGCTCATATTATTGTTTATTTCTTCTTTCATGATGTCCAATTTTGCTTTCAATTTCTCTTTCATTGTTATGATTATTTGGTGCATTTGTACCATGGTCATCTTATCTTCCATAGTTAGTGCTATTCCAGTTTCAGATACTTGAGCCATCTCATTGTTGAATGCTTCTTGAGTTGCAGGTGTCACTTGAACTGTGAAGTGTACCTGTGGAGGATTGCTGACCTCAGTTACAGACCCCAGGTATTTGAATATATGAAAATGATTCCCCAGTGCTAATAGTAATGTCTTCCACCTCACTATTGCTACTGCTTTGTGTTTCTTCAAAACATTTCATATCCCTGCTTAATAATTGTTTCCCATGACTCCTGGTAATTATTAAATTTCTATTTGATAGTTGAGTAAAAAGAGTTATTTTTCTTTTTAGAGATACAAGTGGATATATGCCATAGGACCTTCTGTCTCTTCTCACTATTCATTAATATAACTTTACCATTCATCATTTATATTTAATTTCTTTCTTACTTCTTTTTTGTGTGTATGTTGCTTTTAATGCCTAATCTTTAGCCTATTCCTTTTATTTGTCTAACTTATCTATTTTAATTTTATTTATTATTTACTTTTTGTTGATCTTAGTTTATTATTTCATTCTCTTTATTTAACTTGCATTCAATGCCTCATATGTGATTTCTTTTTGATGCATTTATTTGGGAGTGATTTAGATTCATGAAGTTCAATTTTTGTAGTTGAGTGTATCAATTGTTTGAAATGTGCAAATTCAATATGTTTTCATTCTATTGAAATTTGACAAAAGAATAAGTTAAAAAAAATTTTTTTAAAAAAATTACCAGTCTAATGGCAAGAACTCCCTAGCAACTTGCAATTTCATGCCCCTAAAGTTTGGATGCCATGTGTAATGGGCCAGACATTTCTACAAAGGAGGGGGAGTGCATCTCACTATGGTTAGTCCTGGGGTTGTCTGGTAGTATGCCATCAATGGTGTGATGTAATACATAGCCTATGATCATGCCATCAATGGTGTGATGTAATACATAGCCTATGATCATATCTATCTTCAATGGGCTAGCTCTGTAATTTCTTTTTAAATCTAGATACATTTGGGGTTATTTTATTCACATCTTATCTTCTTTCTGGCTCCAGTATGTTTCTTTCTGGCTCCATTATGTTTCAGTATTCAAACTCAGGAAAAATTCTGCCTTTTATTCTCTTCAGGGATAAATTTATACAAGTTAACAACTGCTGCACCTCTGTATACATTATAATTGATTTAAATATCCACCAAAGTATATTTTGGTATTATTATATGAGTGTTGTGTGTGTATGCATATCCTGGTTGATTAGAGAATGCAAGATGATTTTAATAAACTAATGATCAGTTTGGAATGACTAAATTCTGCAACAATTATTAGAAAACTGTTAAAAGTAAAAAAAAAATTAAAACTTTTTAACAAGATAAAAAAGTATAATTAGATGCATCGAGGCTGGATTTCTACCATATTAACAATTGAATATATTTATAATTTCAAACCCTAACCCAATGGAAAAAATCCATGACATGGTACAAATTATTTACAAAGTCAAAAAAAATTACTTTGAAAATGACTATGAAGCTAACTAGCTAATTTAAGATATGCTGGTACATTTGCAGTAGCATCATCATTGAATTCAGATTAACAGTGTTTGAACTTTTTGGGGACCCCCTATGTATATATGATTCTCTACTGGTGATAGAAAAGGTTACATCTGCACAAAAGATTTGTCATTTACAACAAAAAATAAACATAATAATTATTAGTTAACAACAAACAAATAATGTAAACTCTGTCCAATAATAAGTTTATGCACTTAATATACAATAATCTTTAAATCTCACTTTTTCCATATTGTAATGATCAATGTCAAGTCATTATTGAGAAAAAGCTGATCTAAACTTTATTTAAAACATAAAGAAAAAAACTTATCTAATGTAATGACTCCCCTTTATTTTTGTTGCTCCAACTTATAATGGACTTTTCCAAGTTACAAAAATTTATGCTTCCAAGTGTGGAAATAAAAAAAAAAATTAGACACATATATATATTTGAATAATTTCTTTAAAGTGTTTAATATCCATTTCATTAAATGGGCTTGTTATTTTTTTATTAAGTAAGGACAATTAGTTTATTGTAACATTTATCTACTTTGATATTGAACAAAGTAAACATTCATCACACATGTACAGATATGCTTAAAAAGAAAAGATAGCATATATTTAATCACTTATTAGTTAAGCTTATATGTTGAATGGGCTTGATTTAGTGGTATGGATTAATATAGTCTGCTTTTGTGGGGTTGTCAGCTACCCTTACAACTCCCCTGCTGTTATAGCATTGAAATTTTATGATGCAATCAAAATTTTAACACTTAACAGTGTAAGGAGGCTTTGCATTGGATTGTCTTATTCTAAGAAAAGAGTTATGAAGCATATCTCCCTTATTTTTTTGTATTCCCTCACCTACACCCACCTTTCTTCATGATTTTTTATCTTGTTACACAACCTCATATTAAGGTGAGATTTAGATATAGCTTTTTTTCTTTGATGGTCTTATGGTCTGAACTTAATGGGTAACATCTCTTATTGCAGATGGCTCATAATTTTATTCATTAGCCTTTATCCTGCTCCCTTTTATGAGACCCAACATTAAAAAGGTCTAAATAAAATCTTGGAGCATCCTTAACTCAGTATGGATCAACTCCTGTGTGTCAGTTACTTCCAAGGGTAACCCAGTGATTGCTTTTGAGCAGTTACCTGGGTATAAGTTCATCAAAATTAATGACTCTTTATATTTTTTGATGTTATCTCCTTTTTTTTTAACTATCACTTCTTTTTATCTTTTATCTTGCATACAAGCTGGGTATGGCAATTATGCATTCATCTGCATTGTCCAAAACATGGTTTCAAAATGCAGGTGATATATGTAACCCTAATCTCTCCTTGTATGTATATCCATACCTCTAATCACTCCTTCTATATCTATCCAGAACATGTTTGGATCTGACTGTTTCAAAAGGGTGAATGGTCCTGCATATGGGTGGTAAAACTTATAGTACTTGTTTTCCTGTTATTTACTTAAATGAGGCGTTTTATAAAAATTGTTTCATACTTTAAAATTATATGGCATTATTTTTTTGTTCTTATTTTTTTAATCAGCCTTATTCACAAGCCATTTGTATGCTCTTTGTCTAGCCTTTTTTATGACTCTTTCAATGTGTGTAACTGTGGGTTGGTATTGTCTGAAAGTTTTCATCATTTACCTTGACTGTCTTACCAGAGAAATCAATAGTCCAAACATTCATGCAAAGGAAGTCTGCCCTTAGGATGATATCATGTATTAGGCCATTCAGTATGAAAAACATATGATAGAGTATTATTTGGCCTATTTTTATTTGAACCCATATCTGCACTAGTTTAGTCTTTCTAATGTTAGCCATGGTAACTCCAGCGGCAGGATTTTGAACTTGTGGTTCTTAGTCAGAATTTGTCAATAGTACACATCTGACATCACTGATATCTTGCTATCAGAGTCTAACAATGCTTTAACTAGAAAATCCTCAAACAAAATATCATTGGGCAACTTTGGAAAGTGAAATTAGGTGCTTTGTCTACCCATGAACAGATCATATTAGAAATTTCTCAAGTCATGGTTTGGTTTATTGTTCTCATTGTCCTTTTGGTTTTTCTAGATGAGGAACATGGCCTTTCTGTTAGACTTTGGATGTATGATTGTTTCACCCTGGTTTCAGGTATTTCCATAAAGCTATTTGGAGAGCTTGTCTCATTTTTATCATTGTTGTTTTGGTTTTTTGGTGTTACTGAAATGAGTTACTCTTCCAATTACTTGGGTCATTATTGTTCTCCCTTGTTTTGTAAAATATGTTTTAACAGTTGCTTCTTTTTTTCCAGGAGTTCTAGTCGATACATTGGTATTGTTCAAGTCAATGCTATTTAATAACTCATCCAATTGTTCAATGCTTTCACCATTTATGCACAAAAATGACAGTTCAATCCTAAGGTGTAAATTCCTCTTAATGATTCTAATTATTTCACTCTTACTCAGGCAGTATGTATTCAACATCCTTAGTTTGGTGACGTGGTGGTGAAAAAATTAGGTTAATGTTTCTCCAAGTGTTGGCCATATTTTTTTCTGAAACAATTAGTGGGTGGGGCTTCTTGCTTCTCCCTGTTTCAGAAATTGTTTATCAATAGGGCCTGATAATCATTGAAAGTGAAGGGGTTTTGAGGGTTTTGAAAAAATCTTCCCACCACCTTAATGCACTCTCTAGGAAATGGTTGTCATGATGATGAAGTTTTCACCTTCTGACAAATTGCAGTTCATGGAGAAGTATAGATTAAGACTCCTAAGGTGTTCTATCCTTTGAAGACCTGAGTCCACAAATTGGTAGATTGCATTGATCTATGTTACATGTCTATGCATTCTGTTTATCTCTATGGGATTTATCTGTGGAATCGATATTTGTGTATCTGGGTTGGTTTGATATGTATTTGGGATAATCCTTTCCATGTCAAAATTGAGAGGATAATTTTTTATCTCAGATGTCCATCTGATGTGGGAAAGTGGGTTCCAAACATGGTCATTCATCTTATTAAGATTCTTGATGGCAATATATAAGTCATTCCCTGTGTCATCCCATTTCTCCCTATTATTCTGAGTCCTTTGGCCCATCTCAGTCTTCTGTATCCCAATGGCTTATGTTTATTGGCATAGCTGAGATTCAATAAGTATAAATTTTTGGCTCATGGCTTCCTCTATACAGCTGATTTGATCACATGTTTCATTTGTATTTTTCATCACTTTATCTAAAGTTGCTTTGTCCAAGATTGTTTCTGTCTTAGATGAGGCCATTTCCACCAGATGCTTTAAATTATGGCTCATGGTTTCTAGGTTCTTGTCATGCATCACTTACTCAATATTTTGCTCTGCACAGACTTGGTCCATCTTCAGTGGATATTTCTGTAATTCTTTCTGGATTTTGACTTGGTGCTTCTCTGGGTTCATGCATATCTTGTCCCTAATGGTTTGATGGTTCCAGTACACCTCTTTACACTTAAGGTCCAACTGACTAGTGATGCTACATTTGAACTCATCAACCTGTTTTTGGCATTGTATTTCTCTTTTCATTTCCCCTAATTCTTGCTTCATTTCAGTATTATTCTTCTGGACATTTTTTAGATTTATGGACAGTTGTTTCTTGTCCACAGACAGTCTAGTTTTTACACTTTCCTTTCCATTTTCAGATAAGCCATCATATTATTTGTGTTTTCTTTTATTTCTTCCTTTGTGCTATCCATTTTTGTTTTTATACTACTCATATTATTGTTATTTCTTCTTCATGCTGTCCAATTTCATTTCCAATTTCTGGTTCAGTTTCATGATCATTTGGAGCATTTGTACCACAGTCATCTTATCTTCCATATCTTTTGCTATTCCAGTTTCGGATAATTGAGACATCTCATTGTCAAGTGTCGAGTTTAAAGTGTCACTTGATTTCTGACATGTACCTGTGGATGGGTACTAATCTCAGTCACAAAGTCTTAGGTATTTGAATATGGGAAGACTTTTCCCCACTGTTAATAGTAACATCTTCAACCTTACTATCACTACTGCTTTGTGTTTCTTCAAAATTTTTCATATCCATGTTTAATAATTGTTTGCCACTCCTGGTTATCATTAAATTTCTTTTGGATAGTTGAGTACAAAGTTAATTTTTCTTTTAGAGATACAAATGGATATATGTCATAGGGCCTTCTACCATTTTTCACCATTTATCATTTATATTTAACTTCTCTCTTTTTATATTTTGTTGTATATTGCTTTAATGCCTACTCTTTAGCCTATTTCTTTTATTTGCCTAAGTAATCTATTTTAATTTTCTTTATTCATTAATTTTTTATTTATTATTCATCTCAGTTTAATATTTAGCTCTCATCATTTAACATGCATTCAATGCTTTTTATGTGATTTCTTTTTGATGCATTTATTTAGGAGTGATTTAGATCCATGTGGTTCACTTATTGTCATTGGGTGTATGAATTGTTTGTTACATGTGTAAATTCATTATGGTTTCATACTACAGAATTCTGCCAAAAGAATAAGGTAAAAAAAAATTTAAAAATTACCTTTGCAGTTTCATTTCCTTACAGTTTGGGTACCAGATGTAACAAGCTGGATGCTTCTACAAAAGTGGGGAACACAACTCACTACAGTCACACCTAGGGTCTTGTGGTAAGATGCCATCAATGGTACAATGAAATACATAAACTATGATCATATTTAGCTCTGTAATTACTCATTAAATCTAGATACATTTTGGGTTACATCATCCACATCTCACCCCCTTTTTGGCTCCATTATGCCTCAGTATTAAACTCATGGAGATTACTGCTTTTTACTCTCTTCAGAGATGAATTTACACAAGTTAACAAAATGGAAACACCTCTATATAGATTACAATTGATTTAAATATCCACCTATGTATATTTTGGTATTATTATATAGTGTGAGATGCATGTGTATGCATATCCTAGAGTATTAGTTGATTAATAAATGCATGATGATTTTAATAAACTAGAGATCAGGTTAATATAAATAAATTCTACAACATTTATTAGATAACAAAAGAAAGTAAAAAAAAATAAAACTTTTTAACAAGATAAAACAGTATAATTATATGCATCAAGGATGGATTTGTACTATATCAATAATTGAATATATTTATGACTCCAAACCCTGACTTAATGGTAGAAGTGCATGACATGTCATGAATTATTTATAAAGCCAAAAACATATTATTATTAAAATGACCATGAAGCTAACTAGCTAATTTAAGATATACTGGTACATTTGCAGTAGCATCATCATCCAATTCAGATTAATGGTGGTTGATCTTCTTGGTGACCACTCTATCAATGTGTGATTCTCTACTGTTGACAGAAAAGAGCATTTGCACAAGAATATTAATTATTTACAATATATATATAATGACTATTAGTTAAAAACAAATGAATAATGTAAACTCTGTCATGTAATAAGTGTATACACTTAATATAAAATAATCTTAAAAATCTTATTTGTTATGATGACCAATGTCAAATTGGTACCAAGGAAAAACTGATCCAACCTTTATTTAAAACATAAACAAAAAAAAACTTACCTAACTTAATGACCCCCCTCCCTTTTTGTTGCTTCCACTTATAATGGACTCTTCCAAATTACAAACATTTATGCTTCAATGTGTGGAAATAAAAAAAAAAGAATTTTCCAAACATATATATATATGGTAAGAATATGTAAGAAAATCAAAGCTTTCATTCAATCATCTTGACTAATGTTCATAAGTTTGGCAACAATATCCTTTATGGGTATAGTTTATCTCTTTTCAGACCATTATTCTTGGTAAACTATTCATCACTTGTTGAAATCTTTACATAACACACTCAAGGTAATTTTGCATCAATTCTCTTCAGTCATTCTTTCTCTCAATCCATGAAGTTTGGTGTAGGACAATTGGTGTTCCTTTAGGCATTACATGAGTAAGCAAAAAAAGTCATTGCACTTTTAGGGCTGTAATAATGGCACTCACTTCTATGGTACTAGTAATTTAGCCAGAATGTACAGTGATTTATATTAGAATTAAATTTTCTCAAATAGTGGTTTGGAATTCAATGGGTTTATATGCAAGAGAAATGACTTAATCATTTTGTTTAACTGGTGGTGATGTTTTATTGCTTTTCTGTTCATGTTCAAATAATATTGTCATTTCTCCAATATCAGTTTGAAAACAATTCACTTATTTTATTAAGCTGCATGAATTTATCAAACTCTTTTAATTCAAATATCGATTTTAATTTCTTATGGTTTTATGCTAATAGATCTATAGGATAAGCCTGAATATTCTAAGAGGTATCCATTTTCCTTCAGATTCAAAAATTCAGTTTCATGATATTGAATTTCTATGGCTAATGCATTATTTAAAAAAAAGAGTATGGAAATGAACTGGGTTTGCTTTTATATTGAGCTTAGTTTCCAGTGTTTGATATACTAAATCTTCAATTTTCTTTGATTTTTCTGCAGTTGCCTATTGTTCTGTAAATTATCTTGGTAGTAGTTAATTTAAAGAATTACATAATAGAATTATAATTTTATTTTCCACACTTGATTGCCTAGTGATTAGTTTGACCTTGGGTCATCACTATGCTTACTTAGTCTCTGTTTCAATTTGTGATGTACATTACATTGATCATTAGTCTATTATTGATATATATATATATATATATATATATATGATTTCTTTAAAGTGCTTAATTCTATTTTCTTTCATTAAATGGGATTTTACTCTTTTTATTAAGTAAAGAAAATTAGTTTACTGCGACATTTATTTACTTTGATATTTAACAAAATAAACATTCATCATGTGTGTATACATTTGCTTAAAAAGAAGAGCTATCATATATCTAACCACTTATAAGTTAACCTTATGTTTTGAATGGGCTTGGTTCAGTGGTGTGGATTAATATAGACCGGTTTTGTGGGGTTGTCAGCCACCCTTACAATATATATATATTAAACTGGATGCTGTATCCGATTCAAAGGTCCCTTAGCAAATTAATACTGTTTTATTTTTAACAAGTTACACAGCTATAATGTAAAATTCTGGAATTTTAAATTTTGTTTTCAATAGATTTTATTTGTTAGTTTAAAATAAGTTTCTTCTGACATTTATTTTTTTTTATTAAAAATTCAAATTGTAAAAAAAAACATTTAAGTTTTAATCTTTGTTTTTTTTTTTTTTTGATAAAGCTTTTAGTTTTGAAAAGTTAATTGCATTCCTATTTCTTTTGTTTTAATTACAATCCATTTTTACTTTGATTTTAAAAGTGGAGATTTAATTTTGTGTTGTTGTTTTTTTTATAAGATATTCCCTGGTTAGAATTCTTAATTAAGGTTAAGCAGGAGATAGAGATTTGCCCCAGGTTAAGGCTTATAATTGAAAAACAAGAAAGATTACATAGAAGATAGAGAGAGAATATAAATAACCCCAAAAATTTTGGACATGATTATTTTTGGCTTGACCAAGCTAATTCTGCTTGACATTGTTATATTCAGCTTCTTATAGGTTTACTATTCATTTTATATTAGCCTGCTGAGATTCATACTGTGTTGGCAGTTCAGACATTTAATAGTTTGTTAAAATTTGCCGTTAATAAAATATTATATTATTCTGCCTGTCGATAAGTGGTCTTCGTATTATTGCCTACGTTTGCTTTCGCAAGATGTCTAAATTCACCACTATGCATATTCAAACCTACAATATGCCTTGCTAACTTACCTAAGGATGGATTCCTGATTCCAAGATATTCTTCTGTCATGCCATAAAAGTCTGAAATAAAAAGGATCCTGAAATATGTCCCTACACTTGCCCCGAAAATTTGAACTCTAAATAAATGTGCACACTCTTTGAAAAACTCAGTGGACTCTGCTTGACCATAAGGTAAATTTTTTCTTTCCAGGGTATATAATTCTCTAGTTAAATCTCTGCTCAATCTAAAAATATAACCCTGTTGTATAAAGTTTACTAGTTATTTAATTTCATATTTATTATATGTATTTGCTTTTTTTTTTGTATTTATAGTGTGTCTTGGAATCTTAGTTTTAAGATTCCAAGTTTATTTTCAATTATATTTAGTGGAGAGCATATTGTGAGATATTTTATATGATTACTATGCCTTTTTGTTTTATTATTAACCCTTACTAAATGCTCTGGAAGAGTTTCATATTTTCAGTTTGCTCACCTGACTCTATTTTATTGTCCAATAATTAATTTAAGTTAATAAGTTTGTGCTTCTTCCAAACTGCAAATCTTTTGGCTAGTGATTTGTTGTGTTTTGTTATTCTAGTTTTTTCTGTATTTGGGATTTCATTTTTTTTTATAGGTTACATAAGTAATCATTTTTCAGGTTTGTCTTGTCTTGTATGTGAAATTAACTGTGATTTGCCTTGAATGTGGTACATCATAAACTATGCTGCGGATAATATGATGTCTCTAGGTCCAATAACTAGAAAGTGCTCATCTCACACTGTTTATTAATTTCCTACAAGACTGGATTTTTTTAGAACTATGAATTAGGAAACTAGAATTGTTGTTCTTTTATAAATCACCAGCAGGAAGATACTATTAATCCACTTTTAAATTGTAGGTGAGAGAATGATTCTATCTGCTAAAGCATTTAATGTTTTAATATTTCAGAACTTATATACATTCTCTGATGAATATGCTTATAAAAATCTAGGTCAAACTTTCATATTCTGTTTGCTAGATTTACTTTGGTTTGTTTATTGAATTTAATAAAATTTTCAAATTAGTTTAAACTTAATTTTGGCTGATGTTTGTCTATGTGTTTCATTTTCTCAATTATCTGAACAATATTTAAGATCTCTTGCTGTCTCCCTGAGTCTAGTCAGTGCAAACCATCACCACCATTTACTTTTGATTATGGTAAACAATTTTTCCATGTGATGTGATGTACTGTGCCTTCTCCATAAACAGAGTCAGGAATCTCTCAGCAATTATACTCAGAGAAACCTGTTAGCCACTTTCTTTATCATTCACCACTCTAAGTTTTCCCATATTCCACTTCATACCATTTCCACAACATAATCTTTGTCAACTCTATGGCCTTTATATCTATATCCCCATTATCTTTTCCCAAATCCAGCATAAAAACCAATAATCCACTTTCTGTATAATCACTTTTTTCATATTTATTCTTTCATAACTACATTATTTGTACCCTTTCTGTTTTCAAGCATTTACATTCAATTAACTATATGTCTAATATTTTCTATTCCTTCCTTACACATTGTCTTGTTGCTAAGGATCCCATTTGAGTCTTAAACAATAAACTACTTTCCTTACTATTATCATATATTAACATCCCATTCCTTACCACTATACCACTCAACAATCCTCCTAACACAATCATTCCATCTTTTATACAAATATACTGATATAAATTCTTTATCCAAATCTTTTGCATACCACATTACCTTTCTCACCTATCTTGTTGTCTGCCCTTTACTTGTAATCCAATTAAATACTATTTTGGCTACTCTTTTATTATCCATAAACTGCAATCTACCAAACATTTCATTTTACTTTTTGCATCTCTCATATAAAAACTTGGCCATTCCATTTCTCCTTGATTTGCCTCTTTTGCTGCTCATACATCTGCATCCAATGCATATCTTCCTACTTCCCTTTGTACTTTTTCTAAGTAATCAAGGGTGGATTGGGTGACCATTACATACTTATTAAATTTTAGTGCGCTATAGTGTGCTAACATAGGGCTTTGAGTTTAAAGCCCATGTGAGATTTTGTTTGGACAATTGAAAATATTTCAGGTGTAGGAGGCAAGATTTAGTAGATAGGGATCAATATTTGTTAGTTATGGTATGGATTGTTATGGCAATTAAACCATAAAGGTAGAAAAAGAGTTGAGTAAAAATCATGAAATAGAAATAGAAGTTGAGGTCATAAAACATATAGAAATTGAAGTAGAACAGGATAGTGGTAGAATAAATAAAGTGGAAAGAAAAATAGAAATAGTGTGGTGGAGAAAAAAATCCAGAAGAAAGTTATAAGTTAAAGGTTAAAAGTAATATAAAAGAGTTTCTACAAGAGACTAAAAATGAGTTGAGTAAAATAACTGTTCTTTTTAAACATGGATCTAAAGCAGAGAAAATAGTTTAAAAAAAGTAGGTGTGTGATTTTAAAGCTAAAATAGAAACCATTTATAGAACACCCTTATTTAAAATGTTCAAAAAGATTGTAGAAGATAAATTCTTTCCATTTACTAGTATGAATAATGAAGTGGGACACTTCATAGAAATGCATTTTGCTTGGAAAATAGGTTTTCAGATATATGAGGCAGAAAACAAACAGAATATGAAAGGGACAAGAGAAAAATGTATAAGCAAAGAAAAGACAAAAGGGTGAATGGAGCCTATTTCAGAAAGTTAGTGAAAGAGAAAAAGAACCACTGGACAATAGTTAAGGGTTCAGTTTTTAGAAGTCGGTCGGACTTTTAACGGAAAGAACTTCTAATCATTCACAGATTATGAGAAGGGATAAGTTAAATGTTTAAAATAAAATATTGTTTTAGAGTGCCAGGAAAATGTTCAGCCTGGTTTCTAGGGGTTTTTAAACTGTTTTAAAAAAAAGCACATGAGTGCTTTTTTGATGATGTGTTGGAGCAGTTGAACCAGATGCTGTATCCAATTCAAAGGTCCCTTCACAAAATTAATACTAAGTTTTATTTTTATCAAGTTATTTAAAAGTCTATAGAATTTATAAAATGAATACTCTTCAAAAAAACAAAAAACAAATAAAAGTGTAGAGTTGTTTTACATCTTTTTTGTTTGTTTGTTTTGTTTTTCTTTTTTGGGGTTAAAATGTTGGTACTCATTTATGAATTGCTGCTGATGTTAGACTAAAACATTGATAAGAAGTGATTGAAGAAATTTATTATATCTATAGAAGCTAATAATATCTAAATTTGTATGACTAAAACTATATATATATATATTGTGACAGTTGGGTTACATCACACACACTAATATAGTGTGTGTGAATATATATATGTAAAATAAAGGAAAAGTAGAAATAAACATAGAATAAATTTTTGTAGATATTTTTCTATATTTTCTAGAATAAAATAATACTAAGTAAATTCCGATTTAAAATAAAAATTGTACTATGAAATTAATATTTTAAAAAGGTCTGATAAATATTATTTGTAATTTTGAAAAAAATGTCTATTTTTGAAATCTTTAATTAATTTGTAAATTTTTATTGTCTAAATGAAAACATGTATATGTTTTCAAAAGGATTATCACACCTTTGGACAAATTCCAAAGATTAATGTAAAAACATAAAAATCACACTTTCATAGAAATTTCCAGCTTGTTTTCAAATGGATTAAAGTTAATTGAAAACAGCCACTGTGTTTTTGTCACCTGACCTACCCAAAGTTATAAAAGCTGATAAAAAAATATCAGTTAGTTTTTTTTGCTTGTAGTTTGAAGAGTTGACCAGAGGAGTCTGGTTGTA
This sequence comes from Epiperipatus broadwayi, assembly GCA_028023455.1. Taxonomy (NCBI): domain Eukaryota; kingdom Metazoa; phylum Onychophora; class Udeonychophora; order Euonychophora; family Peripatidae; genus Epiperipatus; species Epiperipatus broadwayi. The sequence continues at coordinate 3,603,634 of JAQFVV010012425.1, read as the reverse complement.
GTATTTTAAGCAGTGGCCAACTGGGCCACTGCAAAGTTTGGATAATGATTTTGAAGAGAGCAGTATGTTGTTGGCTGTAGCAGAGAGTTTGCAGAAAAGCTATTATGAACTAATGTTTCTGAAGGCAGGAGTTGCTACTATTTTATTTCACAGGAGTTTTGGTTTTGAAGCTGGGTCACTTCTGAATCAATAGCCTGAAAAAAAAGGACAAAATAGCTAGCAGAGTTATATAAAGCTCTTATGAAGATCTAAGGACAGTCCAGTAGCTAGCTGCCTTATAGTTTACTGCAGTTTTGATTCATGAAGCCAGGGTCATTTCAAATGCATCAACTAGCTGCTTAAATATGTTCTAGAAGACAGCTTGATAATTGCTTGGACTACAAAAGAAATCTCATGGTATGCCAACAAATTATTGGAATTATGTACTTTTACCTGATGATGACATTTTCCCGGATTGACAATAAACCAGCTTGCCCAAGAGGAATACCAGCTGAATAAAGAAGTAATTATACTTATGCTACTGTTTATCTATACGCACAAGGAATCAAGATAAATACGTCGCATGTATATACAGTAAGTTATTTTATTTTAATAATTCTTAAAATGACTTATAAGATTATAAATTAATAACTTAAAACAAAACACATAAATAATTTGCTTAAGTCAAATGTCTAAAAGAAAGACGATTTGATGTATATTTTTGAAGAAAGTGTTTTGGTAATTCCTTAAAAAAAATTGATATTAAAAGAAGAATATATAAATGCAAGCATAATTTTGTTTGAATTAAAATCGTAAAAGCAAATCTTTTAAATTGATCTAAAAACAAAAGTTGACTTTATTTAGTTTGATAAAAAAAAAGAACTTATGAACTGAAATTAAATTTTGAATTATATATTCTGTTTATACGCACTTACATGCATGAAATGTATATGTTTTCCAAATGAATTGATTATGAAAAAATATAATATTATTATAACAAATTGGAATAGATAAAAGTCAGTGTGTGTACATACATGCACACTCATATATGTAAAATTTTAATACTTTTTTATATTAAATGTGAGTTCATTTATTGAATATTAGTTGTATATTATAAATCGCGCATCTGTGCGTGTTATATGTAAACCATAGTAATAACTTTGATTGTAAATTTTAATTTTGTAAATCAATGTAACAATTTAAATTTTAAATAGGAATTATGTAAATTAATGTGAAAACTTGAATTTTGTAGTAATCTTATAAATTACAGAGTGATGACTGTATTATTGTGTATTTTTCAAAATCAGAACCCTTATAAGACCTTAATCATTTTTTTTTTGTTATTAATAAACTTATATTTAATTGTGAAAATTATATTCCATCATCTCTTGTTCACATACAGTAATAGAGCCCATGTTCTCTGAGCTAGATTTCAGACACGGATAAATGGGGATGTGTTTGGTGCTTTGGGCATCCAGAGATGATTAATCATCATCCTGGTTGGTGCAAAAAAGGATACTCTTTAAAGCCCATGCACTATGATTTTTTATTTTACTTTAGCCTTTATTAAAAATTTAAGTTTATAGTTGGCCAGTACAAGTGGCCTGAGCATTGATGATGAGCAGCATGTTTTAATGTCCCAGCATTATCGTTTAGATTCTCTAGTTGTGTATTTTAATGGATGGGCACTAAGCTGGTGCATCCAAGTTATGTTTAAATAATTGCCCAAGCTGGCAAAGGCTCAATAGTTAGCCTGGTCTACAGAAGACCCATTTCCAATCCAGTCATGAGATTGACTGTTGATTTATTGTACTGATTTGTTTATTTCCATCAATGATGATGATGGATGACTCTTAATATTTACTTATACTTACTTTGACTTATTATAATGCTGGTTGAATTTAGAATTATTTTTGTTGCTCTTATGAAGTAGCTGGCTGATCTCACAATGTTCAGAGATTCTTTAATCTCATACTCATATCTTTAAATATTAATTATATATACTTTTATAAATTAGAAATTTTGTATTTACTCATTCCTTTCATACCACCCACCCATCCCATTACAAATGGCTCCCAATGTGGGGCGCCATTGGTAATGGGATGGGGGTATCGGAAATTGAAGTAAAAGACATGAACATGGGGGGATGGGAAAACATCATCAACCCCAGGTCAACAACATAGAATGACATATCAATAATTTGAAAAATTATCTATAAGTAAATATTTAAAGATATAAGAGTATGCTTGACTGATCAGCCAGCTACTAATAAGAGCAACTATAATAATTAATCATCAACCAGCATTATAAATAAAAGTAAGTATGAGTACTCAAGAGAAATAATCACTCATCATGAATGATCCACAATATAATACATCAGTACAGTAAATCAACAGTCAACCTTGTGACTGGATTGGAAATGGGTCTTCTGTAAACCAGACTAACTATTGAGCCTTTGCCAGCTTGGACAATTATATAAACATAACTTGGATGCACCAGCTTAGTGCCACCCATTAAAATACACAACTAAAAAATCTAAACAATAATGCTGGGACATTAAAACATGCTGATTATCATCAATGCTCAGGCCACTTCTACTGGCCAACTATAAACCTAAATTTTTAATAAGACTAAAGTAAAATAAAAAAATAATAGTGCATGGGCTTTAAAGAGTATCCTTTTTTGCACCAACCAGGATAATGATTGATCATCACTGGATGCCCAAAGCATTAAACACATCCCCATTTATCCGTGTCCAAAATCTAGCTCAGAGAACATGGTCTCTATTACTGTATATGAACAAGAGATGATAGAATACAATTTTTAACAATTAAATATCTTTTTATTTTTTTTGTTATTAATAAACTTATATTTAATTGTTAAAAATTGTATTCCATCATCTCTTGTTCACATACAGTAATAGAGCCCATGTTCTCTGAGCTAGATTTCGGACACGGATAAATGGGAATGTGTTTAGTCTTTGGGCATCCAGTGATGATCAATCATTATCCTGGTTGGTGCAAAAGAGGATACTCTTTAAAGCCCATGCACTATTATTTTTTTATTTTACTTTAGTCTTGATGATGATCAGCATGTTTTACTGTCCCAGCATTATTGTTTAGATTTTCTAGTTGTGTATTTTAATGGATGGGCACTAAGCTGGTGCATCCAAGTTATGTTTATATAATTGCCCACGCTGGCAAAGGCTCAATAGTTAGCCTGGTTTACAGAAGACCCATTTCCAATCCAGTCACAAGGTTGACTGTTGATTTACTGTACTGATGTATTATATTGTGGATCATTCATGATGAGTGATTATTTCTCTTGAGTACTCATACTTACTTTTATTTATAATACTTGTTGATAATTAATTATTATAGTTGCTCTTATTAGTAGCTGGCTGATCACTCAAGCATACTCTTATATCTTTAAATATTTACTTATAGATAATTTTTCAAATTATTGATATGTCATTTTATGTTGTTGACCTGGGGTTGATGATGTTTTCCCATCACCCCATGTTCATGTCTTTTACTTTGATTTCCGATACCCCCCATCCTGTTACAATATATATATATATAATGAAAGCATATATGATCCACTTTGTGTAATATTTCCTAGCAAGGATCAGAACTGTATTACTGTAATGTTGTACTGTATGTCAGCAGTGGAATATAGATTGAGTTGGACAATAAAATATGCTTATTTACCCCCAGCTTAATGTTCATTTTGGGGGAAAGAAGCAATAAAATTGAGAACTCATGGATGAGTTTCATTGTTTTATTCAGTTTGTAAAATAAGATGAACATTATTATTATCATTAATATTTTTTAATTTTTTAATGGAATTAATCCAGAAATGTTAATTCTTAAGTTTGTCTTTTTCACCATTGAGCTAAGCTACTTAGGATAATACATATTCCCAATTAATATTTTTTAAAGAAAAAAATGCATGTGTACCATAAACATTATGAAAAAGATTCAAGGATAATGCATCTATCTGAAACACTCTTGATTTGGTTCAATCCAGACCAAGTAAAGTTTGAATGTTTTTTAACAGGCATGACATTTTTTTAAAAAAATCCCTACTAATCATCATATATTGATTGACAAATGGATATCTAGTTCATTTTATATAATGAGTATGAAAAAAAAGCCGCAAATACTATAATTTAACAATTTGCAAGTCTGGTTAATAATATCATCTCCTTCACTACTTTCATATACATGTATATATGTTTAATAACACAAGCACACAGAGTGTATATATACATACACATTAGTAAAGTAACTGGAGTAAAAGAAAAAAGAGAAAAACTTCAGGTTTATCAGTAGATAAGAGCGTTGCATTTTTAATTAAAGATGAAAAAAATGCAGAGTAATTTTTAACATATTATAATTATTGTTTATGTAAACTGTCAGATTACAATAATAACTTGCCTCAATAATTATCTTATTATGATTATTATATAAAGAGCACAATTATTTCTAAGAAAAGTAAATGTCTATATTGAATAGTTTATAATGCAGCATATAATCTTCACTACTAAGAAAATAAAATATCTGCCAAATGTTATAGTTATCATCTGATGTAATGGAGAAAATAATCAGCAATGCTGTTTTCAATTTCAACATTGTTTTGCCAGTGCCTGACTTTTTTCTATTTTGTTAGATTCAGTTATGGATAAAATTAATGTTCTGGTGAGGGAGTTATCTTCAATCTACTGGAGTCATCATTGTAAGGTTGAGAAGTCAATAAACACTAGATGTTATAGTATTATAAAATATTTATTTCCAAACCAGTTTCTGATTTTTGGTTTAATCAGTGAAACAAGGATGTTGCAGTCCTCATTGAAAAAAGCAAAAGTCAAAAAACTGTCTGAAGATTTTATGACTGACTGTGGATTATTCAAGTTTATAGTAGATGACTTTATATTATTAAACATTCCATGATCACCATCTCTTATACTAGCACATAATTGTTTTTAAACAAAGCAAAATTCTCCATACAGTAGTGCCACTTTGTGCCAAATGAAGATAACTACTTTTGGAAGATGAAGGGCATGTGATGTTATTATATATCTTAATCTTCTATTGGGGAATTAGATTTAACTAGCTGTAAATTAACAACTATTCATTTTTAGTATTATTTATTATTAATAAAATGTATATTTGAATAAAGACATTTTAGAATTCTGTCATTTGGAGATTACGATAAAGGTTGTCACTAATAGTATATATATATACACACATACATATATACGTACACACACACACACACGCAAAGTATTTTATTTTCCCATTTATAAATGTTTTACTTTTCTTTAAGTTGGAATTTTATTATCTCAGATGGTTAATAGAGAAGATATTAGAAGGGCACTTGTTTCAATTAAAATATTGTTTTATCTAGTAAATAGAATTAATCTTATCTACCACTGACTGTACATTGTTTAAATACTAGAAATAACATTACTCTTTCATTTTACCCTCCTGGAAAAAAAAACAACCTCTTTTCCTGAAGTTATGATAAACATGGAATGAAAAATTCCATTCACTCTTTCTACGTTATTGTCAAATTCCTGCACTTATATAAATAAATAACTATATCTCACAGATAAACTTTCCTTTCCACATATATATAAATGCTAATTTTCATTCATTCAAATAATTACTTTATTTTCTAAAAAAAAAATAATAATAATGATGATAATTTTTTAATATAATTTGTTACTATTTTTTGCTTCTGAAAATTTCTGTATATTTTCTCAAAAATAAAGTTTGAAAAGATGAGATTATATTTAACAAAACCATGCACTCACTAAAGATTGAATGTTATTTTAAAACTTTTTAATCCTTGATTTTTTTTCTAATTTGAAGATTTTATACATGCAAAATCACTCAATACAGAACTTATTTTGATAAAAAAGAAAAATGTTTACAAAATATGCCTCTATTCTAATTAGTGAGGGCAATTGGTTCCCCAAAACTTATCATAAATCTAAAATCTCATATTAAAAATAAACAATTATAATGCATTCTCTAAGCAAAAAAAAAAAAAAATCAAATCCTTATAACAGATTCAAAGTATTCCACAAATATTGAATATCTTTTTTTTTTTTTTTTTAAAAAAAAAAAAGCTTAATATTGGGAATCAGTGATAATTTATAAAAGTATATTTCACTAAGTGTATTATTAATCAAAACACCTTATATTTACTTGTTTATAATTATAATGTCTTTTTAACATTTATCTTTAGTCCTACTTTCCTACTTTCATCTGATAACTCCTGTAGCATTTCCTGCAGTTCTAAAGCATTATTTGCAAAAACAACTACATCATCTGCAAAATCTAAATGACTTAAATAATCTCCATTTACTTTCACTCCTTTAGCTTCTCATTTTAACCCACAAAATACATCTTGCAGCACTGCTGAAAAAAGTTTTGGGGAAATGAAGTCACCCTGTCGTACAACCTTCTCAATATTGACTTTCCTAGTATCATTGCAGAGATTTTGATAAAAAAAGGATGATACCAACCTTTTTTCAACTTAACTTTATATATATATAAGCCAGTTTTAAGCATCTTGGCCTGAAATCTTGAATATATAAATATATACGCTTATCATTCATTGTGTTATTAATTAAAGATATTATGGCACGAAATCTCAGATTTACTACACCACAATTTTCTAGATGTTAATATAATTTATCAGCAATGTATGTAAATAATATTGTCTAAATTGCATGTTGTTAATAAATTGGTAATAATTGAAAGTTTTCTAGTCTTTCACATGTGTGATTATCTCTCAGACAGCCAATCAGATTTTAAACAGCTGTCTTAAGAACGATCAGGCTTCGATACATGACTAATCGTTCTTAAGACAGCTGTTTAAAATCTGATTGGCTGTCTGAGAGATAATAATGCATGTAAAAAACTAGCAAACCTTCAATTATTACTAGTATCATTATGTAATCTAATTATTGCTGTTGCATTTTTATAAATATTCTTTAAAATATGAGAATATCCTGGATCTATACTTTGATGATCCAATGCCTTAATCACTGAAGAAATGTTTATAGAATCAAATGATTTTTCATAATCTACAAATCCAAAGCATAATGGCAACTCATATTTATTTGTCCTTTCTATAACTTCTCTCAATATCTGGATATGATCTACTGTACTAAAACCACCCTTAAATTCAGCTTGTTCTATTGGATGATGAAAATCCAATGTTCTCTGTAGACGAGTTGTAATTATCTTGGTAAAATTTTTGTATAAAACTGATAAAAGGCTGATAGGTCTGTAATTTCTAATATCTACTTTATCACCTTTTTAAAATATTAATATCAATACTGCAGTTTTTCAATCTGGTACATCTTTATCATTTAGACATTTGGTATATAACTTTGCTAAAATTGTTTCTATTTCTTTACCTGTTTCTTTTAATATATCAATTATAATTCCATCATTTCCTGGAGCCTTTCTTTCTTCATACACTTAATTGCATGACTCACTTCTTCATTTTAAATTCTGGGCAATTCAAAAGATATAATAAATATAGGAGGTACTTGTTATTTATTACTATATAATTCTTGACAGAAGTCTTCTATCCATTTCATGATTTCATAGTAATAATTCTCTTTTTTTTATTGCAAATATACATTTCATACCAATATCAAAATGTTGTTTTACATTCTTGAGACTTTTATTCTCTTCTACAGCTCTCCTTGTTAATTCACAGTTATACTTTCTTATACCATTTTCAATTCTTTTCTACACCATTTTACAAAATTAAAGACATTCAATCCTTTTTAATGCATCATTTTGTATATCTTCATATTTCTACCAGCTATCTTTGTTACAGTTTTTAATTTCATTCAAATGTGAATCATATTCAAAATCTACTAATACTTGAAATCGATTTGTAAGTTCTAATTTAAATTCATTAGACTGTTTCTGAAGATTAGAAATATCAACTGTAAATATTGTTTTTCTTAATAATTTTAATGGATTTTCTCAAAATATGAAAATAAAGATTTATTATGATGAGTTAGAAGAAGTTAACAGCTACAAATACTTTTGTCAGATTATTAATACAGATAGAAACATAATGGGTGAAATTAATCATAGAATTAAACTTGGTTGGAGTGCTTTTGGTAGAAATAACTTGATACTAAAAGTAAATATGCCTATGTGTTTGAAAAGGAAGGTTTTTAATAAATATGTTTGACCAATTTTTATTTATGGATCTGAGACTTAGACACTTAATAGAAGAGCAATACTGAGACTTCAGACCACTCAAAAAAGTATGGAAAATGCATGTTGGGAGTAACATAAAAAGATTAAAAATGCAATATATGGGTAAGAGAACAAACAGGTGTTACTGACCTCATTGAAAAAATTAAAAGACCAAAGTGGAGTCGGGCTGGACCTATTGCTAGAAGATATGATAATAGATAAACAATTGAAATCTTAAACTGGATTCCAAGAGATTGTAAAAGACCCAGAAAGAGATCACATGTGAGATTGATGAATGAAATAAGAAAGTGTGCAAGGATGATATGGAAAAGAGAGCTAAAGATAGGAGAAAATGGATTGAACTTGGAAAGACTTTTAAACTGCAGTGGACTGATAATAGTTTCTGATTATGATGATGGATTATAATGTATAAAATGTTTTATCTTCAGCATACTATAGTTATATTTGTGTGGTTTGATGCAGTACAAAGCATGGCAAACTCTCAAGGTTTATTGCTTAACCCAATTAGTAACTTCTTATGTTTAAACATCTTTTTTAGCATTAAATAATATATATATATAGCTATATTAGTAATAACAACAACAGATTGATATTATTAACAAAATTAATTTGTTAAAATTTAAAATAAAGTATATTAAAATGCTTCAACTTAATATACATTTGGTTTTCTGTTTTTATTTTATTTGTAACAATTTATTTTTCAAATATTATAATGGTAAAGTTTCATTTTTTTACTGGAATAAGTATATATATTTATAGTAGAAAGACTTGTTGGTTTATGATTTTGTTATTATGAAGATATTAAATAAAAATTAGGTAAGTAAATTATATTTCAGCTGATGCAATATAATCATTTTTTAGTTTAGTTATGTAATGAATAAAACTTTAACCTCTCTTTATTTTTTTAGCAAAACATTTTTTATTTAGTATGAGATAAGATATTACTTTGCAATTTAATTGCAATATTTCTGTAGTTAAATTTTTTTAAAAAGATTATTTATTTAGAAAAAATAATTCTAAAATTTTAATTAAACAAAATGAAGTATATTTTATTAGTAAATTTTGTTTAAACAAATTAAATAAAAATAAATAAATGAATTTAAATTTTGCATTTAAATATTATTTGATTGTTAAAAAAATCTTACATTACAACTCCACAAAAATATTTCACCTGTTTTCTATGCTGAGTCATAAACTATTGTTTTTCACTATTTAGTTTGAAAACAAGTTTTTAGCTTTTTACCTATGTCTCATGCATAGTTAAGAATCAATATGTATTAAATAATATTTATATACCGTATATATATAAACATATTTTGACTTGATTTTTTTAACAACTCAATCTTTTTTTTAAATCCTTAACTTATTTCCTTGTTATGTCATGCTCAGAAAATTAAATAAAATGAGTTTGTCAGCACTTCTCTTTAAAATGGTATTTTCAAAATGACTAATCTTGTAGATTTTCTATATGATTTTTTTGTAAATATGTTTTTAAAAAATCTTTTTATAGAAAATAAAAAAATATGAATTAAAATGCAGACATTTTGAAAGTGAACTGGTAGAAAGCATCAGGATAAACATAAAACAGTGAACCCATGAATTATGCTAGTTCCCTTGCATACAATTGAAAGTAATGCATAATAGCCCATATATTGTTAATAAACATTGGGGAGAATAAAATGCATATTGTTAATAATGAACTTCAAATATACAGAATTTTTAACACACACATATATGTAACACATACTTTTATATGTATAATATACATATAAAATTAAGTTTATAATATAAAAATTAAACACATAATAATAATATAGTTATTACTAATAAATTGGGAGAATACATTTACATATATTTTATTGAGTAGTTGTTAACTCATGTATTCACTGAAGCAATAAGAATAAGAAAAAAAAATTCTGTATTTTTATTTTTAAAATAAAGTACATAGTAAAATATTTGATTTTCATAACTATTTAATATACTCTGGGCAATATTTTTATTTTTTTCTTCCATTAAGTTTTTTTCTTATAGAAATATAATAGTGGTCTTATTATTAAGAAAATAGGATTTGTCTTTTTAATTAATGTTTTTTTTAAGTTTAATATTAACTTTTAGTATGTTCTAAAATTTTGTAAAACTTTTAGTAGTATGCTCAGAAAATATTTTATTCTGCAAGATATTGCTTATCAAATTCAGAAAGGATAATAATGAAGGAAGAATGAAATGTATATGCTTTCAACATAAGCCAATTTTTTTAAAATAATATATGTAATTGTATATGGTATTTTGAAATAGAAAATGGTTATTGGTGATATTGTAAAACTTATTTAAAAATTTTACTTTTTTAAATATAACCACATACAGTAACTCAGAGAAAGAGAAATGGCTGTTCAATTTTCAAAAACTTGTGGATTTTAATGTTCTTTTATTTAGTTTATTTATTTAAATTTGTATTTGTTTGTTTAATTTTTTTTTGGATAACATATACAGCATTGTTTGGACTCCATTGTATTAATAATTATAGTTTTTATATACAACTCAATTCAGTATATAAATTATTTTAAATTTATTTTTTAAAAAAATAAAATTACTTTTCATTGTAAAAGTAAATTTAAGTATATTGACAATTTATAAAGAAATAGAACATATATATATTCTACCTAAGCCTCTTTTGCATCGTCTTGTAATTTTTTATAAACATCATTTATATAAAATCAATAAAATATTTAATGTTTATAATAACGACTCGATCAGAACTTTGTACCTCCCTCTTACACAAAATCCTATCACGGGGCTGTCGGTACCTCGGGTAGAGTGGTCAATATCATTTGCAAACATTTGCCAATAACATTAATACTCGTTTACTAGATTACACATTAGCCAATCAAACTTTTTATTTATTTAAAGGAAAAAATCCAATGGGCGCCAGCCGACCTTTGTCGACAAGTCTGCTTGACCAATACGATCTAGTACCCGCTCCCGCTAGCTCAGCTACAACAATCAATAAAATATATACTCCGCCTACCTAAAAATCAATTTACGAATCTTTCTCTGCGCTAATTTTCTCGCTTTCTTTTTTTTTTATTTAATTCAAATTTAATTTAAGTAATCACTAACCCATTAAGTCTCCATTTACGCTATTTCACTTCGTTTGGTCTTATAATATAATTAATTACACTTTTGTTCAAGTTTAGATAATATTTAATACAACCAAAATATCATATTATACATACATTTAAAAAGTAATTATACGCACACAAATATATTTGAAATCATAATAAAATCCCTGGGTAATGGAGCTAAAGACAATTAGTAATTATTGTTCGTAACATAAAGTTCAGAGTTTATTATTCCATATATTATTACGGCTTTTAATTAGTGAATTAAAATAAAATAAATATTACCTAGCTTTCTCCTTTATGCAAGGTTCCGAGCGTAGCTTCTGATAGTATTTCCTTCGGTCAGTTAGCGCTAACTCTTTGCAATCCTTTTCCCGATGTCGTTGGGATCCTGTGGGCTTCACCGTGGACACTCCATTTCCTTCTTGTTTTACGCGAACATAATCGACATTTGAACTGACTGCTGTTGGTATTGCATGGAAGGATTCGGCCGGCTGTTCACACGATGGGTTTAACAATGCAGCATTATGTTTTATTTAATTTTAGACGTATATTAATAATATGACTATGAAATTAAGAATAAATCAGAATCAAATTTTAATCACAATATCAAATTCAATCTAATAATTCAATACTCTAATAATTCAATACTCTAATAATTCAATACTCTAATAATACAATAGAAAATTTGCCCCTTTTATATTTTACGGTCCTTATCTTGCGGATTCAATCTACATTCTGAATTTCTGCTATTGGACAATTATTTCTTTTCTTTCGACTCTCTACACAGTTTCATTGGTCATTCTTTAGATGATTGCAAATTTCAATTTCTTTGTTAGAATTATTTCACTAACTAGCCGTTTAATGGAAATTTCTCATGTTTGTCATTAGCTCCCATTGTTCACTACATTCCTTTGGTTATATATATATATTTATTTTATTATAAGACAAAACGAACTCCACCTTGCTTTTTTTCTTTTTTTAAAAGCAATCTTAAATCAAATTTCAATTAAATCAAATTTTTAGTTAAATCAAGTTTTAATTCTTTAGGTTTTATTTAAGTATGATTCAAAATTATATCTTATAAAACTGTCTAATTTATGCTTTTAACGATAAACCCTTCTATGAGAAAAAAAAAATTCTTTTTATTCTTATTTTACCCTACAAGACCTTTTATTTTATTAAATATTTAAACAAATCTTTTATCAATTTATATTTCTCCCAAAATTATGTGTAACTCCGAAGAAAGCACATTCCTTCCTGATGTATCTCGGTACAATATATATATATGTGTGTGTTTATGCATATGATAATATATGTAGGTACATAAGTGTTTAATGCAGTTTGCAATATACATTTTACACCAATATTATAATATGACATTGTTATTATAGAATAAATATTTTAAAAGGAAATTATTTCATAATTTAATATTTATTTTGTTAGAAAAAAAATCCCTTCTCTTGTAATAACATGTCTTTTACTTAGGACTTGGATTAAAAGTGAAATAAAATATTCTGATTTTTATATAAAAAAAAACTAATAGCAATAATAATTAATGGGTACTATTACACTATGTATGTTATTTAATCAAAATTTTATATAAATTAACTCAAATGTGGAAATAAATTTCAGATTTTAAAACTTATGTATGAAAATTTGCAATTTATAAATAAATTTAAAATTAATAACATTAAAATTGTTTACATTCTTTATTTTTATTTTATGATAACATTTATATTTTTTCAGCTTTATGATTTTTATGGGATGTTAGCTTTATCAAACATTATTATTTTATTTTTATATAATATTATTGTAAAAATTACATCTTCACTCAAATGCAAAATATCAATATGGAATGTGTGAAAAGCACACTTAATGAATGTAATCCAGAAAGTATTTACATAATGCCATGCTATAACTTAAAAGTGTTCAAAAATAAAAGTTTAATTGTAGATTTTGGAATAACTATATTCTATATAATCTGAAATAAACACATTGGGGTACTACTCTTAGTGAACAAGATAGAAGCATTACTAAATAAAGAGAAAGACAAAGATTACAACAATACAGTAACAGTTGATTTCATGATATAGAAATAGTTGCCTGTTTTTTTCTCCTTAAATAGTTAACAGTCAAAATATGTATTTATAGTCCTAATGACAATGAAAAATATAAAAGAAATATTTTGTTCCTAAGACATGAAAAAGGAACATTAAAAAAATGGATAGGAAACTTATTGATGTTTTTAAATTGTTAATGATAGAGATATTTGAGAATTCCAAGGACATCATAAAAAAATTAACGAGTGAATATTTACATTTTAAGTATAATTGATAATGTTAAAGATCATATTGTGAGATAGATGACATAACTTATTAAAAAGAGCATAATGCCAAGGAAAGTTGATGGTAGTAAAGAAGGAGAAATACACTATAATTAAATATGAGTTCTTTTTCAAACTAATAGTCTGAGATTTAAAAAAAAGACCTAAAGTTATCTCTAAGTAAACAATTAGTAAATAAATGATAGAGAGAGAACTACTTTTATTTATAGTATTGCAGTAAGCTGAAACAGTTGACAATTATTGTGTTGGTATGCTCCTGAAATACAATATTTGATAACTAGATTATGTATATTAGAACTAATAGTGTCACCTGACACAGTAATGCAAATGTTCAACAGCTTTAGTTTTAATACATACATTTGAATATTTTAAAACATTGTTAGTCAGTTAGGACATATTTTTAATTTCAATATAAATTTCAGTGTACTTGAACTGCATTTGTTATTTCTTTAAAATGTGATTAACTTTTCTTCTGATACTGCTGGGTTGATGGACATTTTATAGATCTTTTTTCTTTTAATTTTGAGAAATTTTGTTACTTCAACTTTAGCTTGTGGTCTGGATGTCAAATCTATTAATTTAAATTATTCAGACCCATAACAATTTGATAAATATATTCACCCAATATATTTAATTGTTATAATGTATTTATGGGCATATTAAAATTATTATAATTAAAAATAGCAAGGTGGAGATCTGTGACTCCTGACTGATATTTTATCTTGTATTTGAATATATATATATATATATATATATATATATAGCACTTTATAATATATATATATATATATATATATATATATTATAAAGTGCTGAAAATCTTGAAATTATTAAATCAGAAGTCAAATTACTCTGAATATTATAAATCTCCCTGTACTCACATGTCAGTAAGAGTTTAAAAATCTTAAGTGAATTACTTAAGTTTAGAGTGAATTTTTTTTATATACACCAACTTTTACTGACCATGCTAAAACAGGGCTTGAGTCTATTGTGTGCCTGATGTTATTGTACAATTCAAAATTTGATTCTAATATCAGACACACAATAGACTCAAGCCCTGATTTGGCATGGTCAGTGAAAGTTGGTGTATATATAGAAATGCACTCTAAACTTAAATGATTCACTTAAGTTTTTTAAATCTTACTGACATGTGAATGTGCAGAGATTTATAATATTTAAAGTAATAGCACATTATTGGAGTTTGTATATATATATATATATATATATATATATATATATATATATATATATATATATATATATATATATATATATATATATATATATATATATATATATTGTGTGTGTGTGTGTGTGTATAACATATTGTGTAATCTAAAGGATTAAGTGAAATTACAATAAAACTCATATTTTTTGCTAGGAGAAAAAGAATACTAAAATTAGAAATAAACAGGTTATTATAGTAACTGTCAATGAGCAGTTATTTTTTAATTTTTAGATTTTATTTTGATAGTAGACAAGAATTAAATATGATTTCTAAAAATGTTTAACTGTATTTGTTTCGATTTTGCACTCTAAATTCTTATTGGTAAAGGAAATATTTCAGAAATTGGACTAGGGATAAGAATTTCAAAATCACTGATTACTCAAAGTTATTGAAGATAGTGTCAGAGCAAAAAGCTGTAATTATATATATGTATATTGAGATGGAGTTGAGCTCATCACACACAACATATAATCTGTTTTGATTAAAAGATTAAGAAAAATTTTAATTAATTAATTTTTGTCAACATATATTGAAAAATAGGACAATGTAATCAGATTGGTAATCAAGATGAAAAATGGTTTACTTAATTAACCTGTTTTAGATTTTTTTGCATTGACCATAAATAGCAAGTTTAGATAAACTCATTGAATATTAAATTATTACATTATTACATAACAGAGAATGCAGAAAGACAGTGTCTTAATTCACAGTCAAGTTTGAAATCACATAGAAATAAGGCACAGTTGTTCTATTGTTCATAGCCCATATGTGTGCACTATGATGCTTATCTAACTGAAGTCCTTCAAATTATTGAATCTGAATTAAATTGAGAATACTCAGCATTCCTATAACTATCCATATTTGGAAACAGACACTGAAAAGCCAGCTACTGTTCTATCATGGACCAAATTTCTGCATGTTGGTATGTAGGTTGGGAGGGGCACAAAAGTTCTTTATCATGGGGGTATTAAGACACCAAAATAAATAAAATTTATATGCAAATAAAAATGTTTACATCTTTGAATCATTTCATTGTTAGAAATACATTGAGAAAAAATATTTTTTACTTAAATATATGAGAAATACTTCTTTTCTTAAACTTATTTGTGACAATTACCCAAGCCTTGAAATTTTAGGCATGAGCTCAACATAAAAACTATATATGTATTTTTCTCATTACGCTAACCAAATAGGACAATGCCATTTTGTTATGATAATTAATAAAATGTATACTATAAATGTTTAGATTTCCAAATCACTTTATTCTTAGATATACATTCTGATTGTAAATATTTATTATTTAAATATAAGAGAAATGCTTTTTCACTTAGACTTGTGGTGACAATTGCTCAAGGCTCAAAAGGTATTTCTACACTACCATTTCACAAAATCAAACAGGCTGATGTCCTTTTGTTGCTATAATTAATAAAATTTATATGTAAATAAATATATTTAGATTTCCCAATCATTTTTATTTAAATATCTTAATTTATATAAAAAGTAACATTATTATTAATAATTTTTGTAAAAATAAAACATTTTAAAAATATTGTCTCATAATTATTCTGCATATGATCAAGTTATTTTTATCAATTATATTTTACAGAATATTAATGTGTTATGCAGTTTGGAGTAGTGATAGAGAAGCCACATCTGAAATGTGAAAGTAGGATTGACACTGATGAGCCAAAGTTTTTTACTAATGTTTTATTTTTTAAATTATTATATCACATTATCTTTTTACACATTTTACTCAGTAGCTTTTCTTATTTTTTAATAATGATATTATATGTTTTTAGATGCTATATTATCTTTTTACACATTTTATTAAACAGATTCTTTTTGGATGCAATCTTTAGCTAAAAATTTGCAATTGATCCATAATGCACACTATGGTCCAAATTTAAGAAAAATGAAATGATTAAAAAACAAAACTTTTAAAAAGATATTATTGCACAGTAAATTATTTAATTCTTAACAAATGTCATGGGAAAGTTTTATTATTGTATGAAAATAAGTGAAAGTATTTTTATGGTAATAAATAGTTTATTTACATATTTATAAACCGGAGCTTTATTCCCTTCTCTATATTAAAAGTATTTTTGTTAATAGAAAATGTAAACAAGTTTTGTATCAAGAAGATTCTGACTTAAAAATAATGAATGGATTTTGAAAACAAATAACTTTCTTTTTAACAAGAAGGTGTTAATGGGATATAAAAGTTATATCATCTGTGTTATTTAAAATTGACATTGTTTGATGATCCTAATAAAATATAAACAATGGAAGTAAGAAAATTTAAAATATCAGACTATATATGTAATAAATTGCAGGTTTTGATAGTGGAACAATACCAGATACATAATTAAATAGTAGTGTTTGTGTAAATATATTATTATTGAAGATATATAATTTTGTTAATAGAAAATTTGAATAAATTTATGCATGATAAATTTTCAATGAGTTTTCAGACAAATAACTACTTTTAATGAATTACTGACCTGCTCATTAAAGTTGATCTAAATATTAATTAAGAAAGAATAATGAAGATAAATCAGATGCCAAACTCTCTTTGCTCCTTGCTATAAAGAATGGAGCTTCCAAAAATCATTTTATAGATGTATATAATATTTTTAATAACCAGGTAATTAGAGAGAGAAAGACTTTAACATTTTTTATATATGCTTTAAATGTTTGTACAATAACTAAACAATGTAGTTTTGACTATAGAGGAAACTCTCAAACCTCAACACAAGATAGGGACTTATAAAGATAAGAACAGCCAGGCTTATCTTTAACCTAAATTTTTTAATTAGATAGGCCATTCTGAAGCATCTTGATTTGAAAATGTGAAGATATCACTCTTTTCGCTTTTATATCCAGTATTTCCTTTCACAAATTAATGTACACAAATCTTGTGATTTATGAGTTAATATTAAGATCTTTTAATGGAAATATAGAAACTGAAGTAACATTCTGAATATTTATCAAGTAGTAATATATATTATATAATTATTTATATAATATCAGAGCTGGCTGAGAAGAGGAGGGGAGCAATGCAATGTTTTCATTACTATTATTAGAATTTTACATGTAAACTGATTTATTTTAAAATATTTTAATGGAAAGATTTTTAATCAGAATGACATGGCAGTTTTAATTAATGTGATTTCTTTTAGCATCTGTTTTATCCTCCATGTTTATTTTATAAAAATAAATGAATAAAACACATAAGAAATTTACTGAACATGTTAAATGACTAAAACAATATTTTCAAGTTTTTCTTGCAAAAGTGCTGAAAAAAAATCTTTTACTTTACAAATTTTATTTCATTGAATTGGAGGGTGTGTGCTGAAATTTACTATACTCAAATGTGCTTTTTAGTCATGTGGTAGGCCTGATCATGGACATGACCAAGTCGTAAGATTCCAATCCTATTTTTTATTTATATACACTATAGATGAAAGAATATACTGCCAGTTGCATATGAAATGTGAATATAGTTCTATAAAATGAAAAAAAATCTATTCTGTGTAAGTTATTTTATTTTAATTTATTTTTTAGAAAGAGGAAATTTTTCTTACATTGCCTGAAGGTTATTAAAACAGCTGGCGAAGAAAATCTTTCTTAAAAGTTTGCCAGAAGAGGATAAACATTAAAAAAAAAACTTTCTAGCTGGACTTTTAAAAGTGAAACAAAAAACAGAATTTTGAAAGATCTTTCAAGCTGGACTTCTAAAGATAAACAGTGTTTTTAATATTGTTTGCAATTTAAGAGTTATCTGAGAATAATACTACAGCAACTGTATTTGTAATTTAAAGTAGAATAAAATTTATATTTAATTTTTATATTAAAATAAGCATGTATGTATGCATTTATTATGTATAGGTTTATTTGTTAAACATTTATATGTTGTTAGTATAGAATGATAACTTCTGAATAATATTGGCATATAGATTTAAATATTGTTTTGATATTACAAAGAGAAATGTGTGGATCTATCTATATGCACATATATATATTTAAATTTAAAAACAACTCATTATGTATGCATCAAAATAGAATAGTTTTAGTAGTTTGTTAATAAATGAGATAATTTGTGTTCTTAGACTTGCATGTGTGTGCATATATGTGTATATGATTATTTAATACTTGTTACAATTTATGTTTCTGGAAAAAAAAATTCTATGAAAAATAATATATTTATTTGCAAGTCAAAATCAGAATCATTTATTTGTATTATAGAGTACTTATTATTTCTTTTATTTTTTATTATTATTTCTAATTAATAAATATATTAATCAGTATTGTAAGTTATTCCAGTGAAGTTATTTAGTACTAAAAGTTTTGTATATGTGTATTTTCTCTTGATCACATTCACAGTCTTTCAAATCCTTGTAATCCCAAACTAGTTTTGGACAATAACTCTATTTATATGTGTGTGTATATGTTTATGTTGTACATACAGATATTTTTTTAAAAATTTACTTCATTTTATTTTAAATAATGAATAAATAAATATAATACTTCTGTTAATACAACTTATAAATTACAATATAACAATTCATCAATGGCTAAAACAGAGAATTTTTAATAAATAAATCTACTATTGCCAAGCGCTTTCAACTCCTATGAGTCTTTATTAAGGCAGTATTTTAAAAAATCCTATTTTTCTCCTAAGCGATTAATTCAATGTTTCATTATTTCCCGATTAGTTGTTCCTGGCCAATGCAATGAAATGTTGAATTTATTGCTTAGGAAAAAAATAGGATTTTTTTTATACTGCCTTGATAAGAACTCGTAGGAGTTGAAAGCGCTTGGCAATATCATTTTATTTATTAAAAATTCTCTGTTTTAGCAATTGACGAATTGTTATATTGTAATTCATTTTATTTTATAGATTTGATAATTAATTTATCGATAGCCAGTACATTCTTAATACTAGATGAATTTGAGCATTGATTATAATCAACAGTGATATCACGACCCCAACATTTTTACATTTATTATTAAAGATGTTTTAGCACTTAAATATGTGTGTGAAGATGAAATTTTGATGATTGCTTTTATATTACATCTTAAGTTTGTCATTAGCTGAACCTCTTTTAATTCTAGTCACAAAGGATAATACTTGAGTATTGATCATTATTGCTGGTGATGCCATGTGATAATGTATAATTATTTAAATTTATTTCCAATGTTTATCCCCTGCTCATTGATTAAGTTTGTGTTTGGAGTGATAATGATTTGCTATAATCCTATGAATATCATTGTATATCTATATTATGTCATGCCTCTGATTTGCAGTGTATGCTTAAAACTTTTTTCATATATTTGATCCATATCTAACCATTGGTCAGGAAAGGTATTTAGCTATACTTATCTAGAGAATAACCTAAATATGAAAAACTTCTCAACTGACAGTCTCTTTCTATTCATTCTTTTTCTTGGCATGTGAAAGAAAATATTGAGTTTGCTATTGCAGTGATAAAATAAACACAGAGCATCTGTAAATAATTTGTCACAGCAGACATTATTAAATGTTAATGTGATTTAAAAGATTATCATACTAAAAAGTAATATAAAATATTTATTTAGAATTGTACTGTTTATTCTTTAATATATTTTAAAGTAAATTTAAAGCAAAGTTTTATTGATAATGCCTATTAACTATATAAATATAACTTGTTTCAAAATAGGTGCAATCCAAATGTTCTTTAAATCCCACTTCATCTTTTAGAAACAGGATTAATCATGTGAAATAAGATTAATCACTTTATCATTAGCTTAACAACATCTTATTAAAAAGGATGAGCATAAATATGGGCAATATTTGAATAAACAAAACATGTTTTTTGGAAATGGATTTCATTAATTTTATTATAATCATCAGATTGATGACAGCAAAAACTGTTACTAAACTGATGAAACTGTTCCCATAAATATTAGAATCATAGATGAAAATTTGCTCCTCCTCTTCATCTTTTTCTTCTATATCAGTAAAATTTTTAAATAATGCTAATTTAATTTTAAATGGCTGCTCATTTGTTTGAAAGAGCTTCATTATTATATATGTATATTATCAGCCATTGTAATTTCTAATACTACAAAACATTTAAAATTAGTCCATAACTTTAAATATGCTAACATAAAAATAAAAAAAAATACTGCAATTTGTAATAGCATTTACTATATATTCTGCTGGAGATAGCAGCCATGCCATAACTAACCACAACTGCCATTTGTTTATATAATAGTACATTGAAAATACTTGAATTAACTCCAGTGATATATAATATTTCTGAATAATCTCCACATGTGAATATAAAAACCATTGCATATCAGATTTGTAAAAAAATCTTATACAGTCATGCACTGTGTTTTCCTGAAGGAGTGTGATAGTGGTATTTTATTTGTATTTATATATTAAACTATTTCCATCATTTAATATAAATATTGAATGTTATTAGAAAAATTTAACTTTATTTAAATATTCCAAATACATTTAACTGTTAGTAATACCACCCAGGTTAGTATATTTTCAACATTTCAAGAGGTATTATTCTCCCCTCTTCTTCAGGTGTTTCTAGGCTGACAGTGACAGTACTAACATAGAAATTGAACCTGGACTCTTAGATTTTTGAATATCAAATTTTAAGGTAATGCTCTAACCAACCAAACCATTCTGTCAATGACAACTGTCAGTAAAAATGTCACATACTTATCTATGAGGTTCCTCTTGATTTCTCCACTTTTTCCTAAAAGCAAAGATGATTAGAGATTTTTATACATTATGTATAGTCACATTAGGTTGACTTATGGGGTTGTTCATCATCATCATGTGAGCATCTTTTTTAAATTTACTTCTTTGTAACTTTTCTTTCTATCCAATATTTTTGTATTTTCCCAATTAAACATATGTTCATTGGAACATACATAGTATGTTACCTTAGGCACATCTGTTTCTTCTCTTCTAATCATCAGTTTGTGTTCTTGTAATCACTATTCTATGAGATGACTGTTTTCACTAATATATATTTATCCACATTCACATGGTATTTCATAGATGCAGTTTATGCTTTTCAGCATTCCAAGTTTAGACTTTTTACATGTTAGAATTCCCCATAGTGTGATATGGCCATGGAAAGCTGTTTTAATGTTATACTGATTGCAGATTTTCCTTCATTTGTCTGCTATATAATACACTACCATACCAATAATTGTTTTTTCTTTTGATGATTATTTTTGTTGTCTATTTAAGGTTTTCTTAATAACAATTGATGGATAATCATTTTTCATAAGATTTTGTTCTTTTCTTTTTTCAAATCAGGTTTTTGAACAAATTTCTTTTACTCTGTTCCAAAGTGATAATACAACTCCATGTTTTATGTTTCTGATGTGATTGAATGTATGTATATACTAATCTGTATGCTATTACTAACAGTTGAATGTATTTGGAATATTTAAATAAAGTTAATTTTTTTCTAAAGACCTTCAATACTTATATTAGATAATGAAAATAATGTAATATATAAATACAATATGAACTACACAGTTTCACAATACATAACATCATTTATATGCTGCCAAAAAAAGCCCACTGTAAATAATAAAAAAACATGTAAACAAACAAATAATAAAAACATTAAAATGCATAAACTTATTAAATTTATGAATCTCAGTACAATGGACCATTTTTTTTCCCTTGCTAAATGCCCTGTTCTCAAATGTGAATGTATTTAATTATATTTTCTACATAATTTAAATGCATTTAAGCACAGTAGTTGTAAGCATGTGTACACAATTTTTTCTTTGCATTTCTTTTCAAAAAGTTTTATATTGTATGCCATACATATATCTTTAGTAAAATATTTTTTTTTAGAACAATGAGTGATAAATCAAAATGTAATTTCATTAAATGAAAGAATGAAAATTATTGATTTAATAAAAAAAGATAAGTTGTATTCTAAAGTGGTCCATATGTTCAAAAGAATGAATCTTCAAACAGAGAAATTATCAAGAGAAGCAGATTCGTGTCACTATAGCTTGTGTGCGTAAAGCAACTATGGTTGTAACCAAATTAAGGACCAATTTTATGGTTAAATTGGACAAAGTCCTAAATCTATGACTAAATGATATGTGAATGGTTGATGGTCTTGTATAGCATCAGAAAGTAAATTTTATTATTTTTTAATGAATATGAATAACTGAACACACACACAGTATTGTAAATATATATGCAAATGTGTCTTCATGATTTATTCATAATGAGTACATTATTATTTTTTAAATTTTTTTTTATAATGTAATCTTAATTTATAAATGCATACTATACACATAAAAGGTGTTATATATATATATATTTACTATGAAAATTATAAATAGGTGTTATATATATATATATTTGTGCATGAAAATTATAATAAACACTATTTACTAAATTGTTAACAAAGCTTGTTAACAAAATTTTAGCTATTATATATGACATACAATGTATTCAAGAGGGACTTGAGGCAAAATATAGTGTAAAATTCATGGCTGCACTATAGTAAGCATATGTAGAATTATTATTTAAGAAATGTTATTATACATTTTCAGCACTACATATTTCATAAACAATATTTGTTTTGACATAATCATGGGCTTTTTTTATTCATATCTTTGCAATTTTTTTTCAATTGTATTTTTTTTAATAAAAAATATCTTATTAATTAACAAATTTTTATGTTTTACTTAAATTGTATTAGAAATATGAATTCAAATAATAAAATTAATCTTAACAATAAAATATCAACTTCGCTAATAAGAAAATAGTGTTAAAGTTATCAACATAAAGAATTTCAATTTAGATTTAAGTTTAAAATTATATTTAGCAAGAATAAAATTTTTCTTTAAATTTTGTTGTTTTAAAAAAATTTTGTTGGAACCATGTTACAAAAATGAAAATTATCTTAGAAAAATTACAAATCTCTTTTCAATTTAAAAAAAAAACAATAAAAATGAATAATGATGTCATAGACAAAAATTTCCTATCTGGAATTATATATAGTTGTGAAAGGCTAATTTTCTTAATTCTATCAATAGACGCGACACGTGTTTTTCCATTTCAAAAAAATGGTCAAACTGATTTGCATTTACATTTGCATATTTGTTATTTAATAACACTACGTAAAGATTTATTTCGTTCGTCGGCCATGAATATGAGGGCAAACCTCGAAAGCGCTTGGCCCATTTAATAGTTTTATGCGAAATTTGTTTTGTTTATTTGGAAGCTTCTTCGTCAGCGAGTAAATCGTTTTTAGGCTATTAGAATAATTAAATATATTCAAACAAAAACTATATATATATGAATTTATTAAAAAATAAATATTTAATAATATTACAAAAATGGTAACTCATAAATAAATAAAATATATAATTTTTTGGTCACATCAGTGTAAAAAGTTGCACAGGTGTAAGAAGTATATTTTGTTCTAAGAAGTTGACATCTTCTCTATTGATATAGCATTTGTTGTTGGCAACTAGTTATAATAATTATAACTAAAGGGGATTTGAACCCAGACTTTCAAGCTCAATATGTCATCCAATCTTTACAGTGTAACTGATACACATAATCAGTTTATGTAAAAATATAATGATCTCCAATATACATATTTCATGCTGAACCAGCACTCATCAACTAGTCCTGATCATCATCTCCAACACATATATAAAATCAGTTCTCAGTTTATATTAAGGTAGAAAATCTATAAACTTTAATGGATAGGTTTCAAACCTCTCCACTCTCAAAGTCTTTAGCCATTCATATCACTGAAAATCTGATGATGAAATGCTCAAAACCCTTGATGATGCCAATATTATAGTTATATCCATATTGATCTTAAGTCAATCTGACCCCTTTTATGTAGGAACTTAATATGTCCATTTAAATACATAGAAGAAGGATAGGCAGAATACAGGCTGAATATGTAATATTAAATTAAAAGTATAATATATTTACTTAATTCACATGTAATTAATGGGAATTGAATCCGGACTTTTAAGCTCTCTAAAGTCATTCACTCTTTCCAGTATAACTAATTCACATAACCAGATACTTGTGAAAAAAATAAATGATCTCCAATATTCATATTTCATACTGAATCAGCACTCATCATCTGGTCTGGATCATCATCTCCCACACATACATATGAGGGATCAGATTGATTTAAGGTCAACATGGTATGATATAACATTGACATCATCAAAGGTTTTGAGCATTCCATCATCAGATTTTCAGTAAAATGGATGGCTGAAGAAATGAAGAGTGGAGAGGATTGACGCCTATCTATTAAACTGTGTATATTTGCTATCTTAATATAAACTGAGTACTGATTGTGTATATGTGTCAGAGATGACAACCTGAATCAGCTGATGAGTGCTGATTTAGCATGAAATACATATATTGGAGATCATTTATCTTTTCACATGTATGTGGTGATGTGCATTAGTTATATTGGAGTCTGGGTTCAAATCCTCTTTAATTATATCTAGGTTAAGTATATACATTATACTAGTATTTTAATATTAATAATTATAATTAAAATCTTTACCTTGATTAGTTGTCAACTGAAATTTATAATGTAGATTTGAGCAATCATTGATCTCTATCATCTAATCCAGATAATTACAACTTAATATTAAAATTACTAGTATTTATATTGCATTATAATCTGAAAATATGAATTGGTTAGATTAAGGCTTAGCTAATATCACTGTTAATACATTTTACCCATATAAAATTGATTGACTACCTATATAAAAATTGAGAACTACGTGAATGCGGTTTCATTATTCATCTGATTAGCAGATTAATATGAAAACATTATTTTAAAGTTTACTGACATTATTCCTAAAACTTGATATGTGATAATTTCTATAGTATACTCATATAAAACTTCTTTTTTCATAATATATATACTATTATTGCTATATATTTAATAGCTGGCATTTAATTTACAAAGTGTTAAAATTAATAGAAAAATCATAGAAGCCATTAAGATTCTTATAAAAGTATAATGTATTAGATGATATATAAAAATTATCTGCTATTTAAAAAAAAATCCTATTAATCTGAATACCTATTGATTTTATATCAGTTTTCTCAATTACTGGGCACCACTTTCATATTTTTAAAAACTTTTGTTTTTATTGTATAAACTTTTAATCATGTTCCATGTGTTTGCAATATTTCCGAGATTTTTTTTTTTAAAAAAAAAAGACATTCCTTTACCAGTCAATGCAGGTGGCATCCAGCTGAAACATCAGCATAGTACTACTGTCCATTACTCATAGATGCACCCAGATAATATATCTTTTGTATTTATTGCCCATAAAAATACTTAATATATCTATATTAAAATAATCAATAAATTTTATATTATTTAACTAATACGTATTCAAACAACAATCTTTCAATAAATAAGATGACATTCTTAATCATTTTTTATTAGGTTAGAATTGTAGCATTTCTTTTACCTTCACATGTAGGTTTTACTTGTATTAAAAATCAAATATATCTACCAACTTTTATAAACCTGCATGAGAATTATATTCATTTTAAACACCTCCCTTACACTATTCATGCTTGGACTCATATTTTCATAAATTAGTTTTATTAATGCATTTACTTTAAACACATGACTGTAGACATAAGCATTAATATCGATTTTGATCAGAAGATGTCTCATCAGTGAGAAAAATGTTAGAGTTTGAAAGGAAATGATAAATAACTAAATTGTATTCTTAATTTCATATTTTTGTAGAAATACTATATATAAAACAATACATATTCTATTGCAATTATTGTAGAAACCAAACTAATATTACTTTTATTTATAATGCAGTGCTTGCTGATTTGGTTGCTGCATTAATGATATGAGATTCAATTCTGGAGTGAACAATAGAGTTTTACAAATAATCAAAAATTTAAAATAAACAAGATCAAAAAATTTTTAAAATAATAAAGCCAAGTATAACAGTTATTTATCCAATATATGACAGTTATTAGATATTTAAGTATATTTAAATAATGGTTTTAAGATTGTCTGGGCTGATCAGAGAAATATTCATGCAGTGGACATAAAACCATGTTGTAACATGATGCATCCTTTTCTATGGATGAGAAGAATATTGTGCATGTATGCATTAAATTCATATTGTTTTTGCTTTAATTAACTTTTTTTTAAAGATTGCCATGCATGAAAATAATCTACTATCAACTTGTTTGTCTAATATTTGTATATTATTTAAATATCAACACACACACACACACACACTAAACATTATTGGTTGCAGTTTACTTTTTATAGATAAAAGCTTGCTTTGTGTGTTTATATTATATCTAATTAAAATTACCTCAAATCCAAAATTAAACAGACCAGCATAAAAATAATATTAAAACACAACCAAAGGTTTCACTGCTACAAGCAGACTTCTCAAGTATAAAGAACTACACTATATATATATATATATATATATATATATATTAATATTGTGTAGTATTTATATATATTAATATTGTGTAGTTTTTTTAGTTCTTTACACTTGAGAAGTCTATATATATATACATCGTGTAGTTTTTGTAGTTCTTTACACTTGAGAAGTCTGCTTGTAGCAGTGAAACCTTTGGTTGTGTTTTAATATTATTTTTATGCTGGTCTGTTGAATTTTGGATTTGGGGTAATTTTAATTATATTGACTAGTTTAGCTTTATGCTTGTAATGTTTATATTATATCTAAGAATGCTCTGATTATAAAAGAGTTCTAAAATTAAATCTTCTAACACTATGATTGGTCTGATTAATTACAGCAACTCATGTTATATGTTATTCCCTGGACTTGATTGGGTTTTATCTTTTGAATTGATTGTGGTCATTACATTTACATGAGTTTTTTTATACTAATTATCCAATAACATAACTCTGTCCACTCCTTGTGTGGTTTAATGCAATGACAGAGTATCAGAATCTGTAGTTCAAGGTGTCACACCCAATGAAAGCATTTCTCATAAGCAATTAAACATTAAAATATTTGATTCTTTATCATGTATCAAGAATATGTAAACTGTTGTTATAAATGCTTTTGTTTTTGTTTCTGACTGATGATTTGTAATCTTATCTCAATTCGATATAAGTAATACATACATCATGTATATTAAGAAAAACTTGTTGAACACGAGTCTAAACATGGTCACAGCTTTGAATCTACATCTGCCAGTTTGGTCTGCTCTGAAAGAAATGTTGTCAAATGCAAAGCTAAAGAGGCCTGCCACATTTCCAACATTATATATGCAATCAACAAACAAAAAATCCTGAAGACCCCTATCAAAATAGTTTATTCAAAATAGTTCATTCAAATAAATTCATGTACATCTTATAATCAAATTTTATGTAAATCACTATTTTTGTGAATATTCTATAAATCTTACAATCCTCTTGGGTAACCATATATATGACTATGATTACCAATCAGTTGAAAGCATGCTCTACATACTATGTTGATATATTTTATATTTTTATTTTAGAGTATTAAATAAGTCTTTTCTTATCATCATCATCATCATCATCAACCATTATCAATCCACTGCAGGATGAAGGTCTCTCCAAGTTTAATCCATCTTCTCCGATCTTTAGCTTCTCTTCTCCACAACACCCCTGCACATTTTCTTATTTCATCCATCCATCTCACATGTGGTCTCTTTCTGGGTCTTTTACAATCTCTTGGAATCCAGTTTAAAATTTCAATTGTCCATCTATTATCATCTCTTCTAGCAATATGTCCAGCCCAACTCCATTTCAATCTTTTAATTTTTTCAATAAGGTCAGTAACACCTGTTTGTTGTCTTACCCATACATTGCGTTTTCCATCTCTTCTTGTTACTCCCAACATATATCTCTCCATACTCCTTTGAGTGGTCTGAAGTCTCTGTATTGCTCTTCTATTAAGTGTCCAAGTCTCAGATCCATAAGTAAGAACTGGTAAAACACATTTGTTAAAAACCATCCTTTTCAAACACATAGGCATATTTCCTTTTAGTATCAAGTTATTTCTACCAAAAGCACTCCAACCAAGTTTAATTCTATGATTAATTTCCTCCATTATGTTTCATCTGTATTAATAATCTGACCAAGGTATTTGTAACTGTTAACTTCTTCTAATTCTTCATAATCAATCTTTATTTTCATATTTTGAGCAAATCGATTAAACATTACTTTAGTCTTTTTAACATTTATCTTTAGTCCTACTTTTCTACTTTCATCTGCTAACTCCTGCAACATTTCCTGCAGCTCTGAAGCATTATTTGCAAAAACAACTCCATCACCTGCGAAATCTAAATGACTTAAATACTCTCCATTTATTTTCACTCCTTTAGTTTCCCATTTTAATCCACAAAATACTTCTTGCAGCCCTGCTGTAAAGAGTTTTGGAGATATGGAGTCACCTTGTCTTACACCTTTCTCAATGTTGATTTTTCCAGTATCATTATGTAATCTAATTGTTGCTGTTGCATTTTTATAAATATTCTTTAAAATATGACAATATCCTGGATCTATACCTTGATGATCCAATGCTTTAATCACTGAAGAAATGTGTATAGAATCGAATGCCTTTTCATAATCTACAAATCCAAAACATAATGACAACTCATATTCATTTGTCCTTTCTATGACTTCTCTCAATACCTGGATATGATCTATTGTACTAAAACCACTTTTAAATCCAGCTTGTTCTCTTGGTTGGTGAAAATCCAAAGTTCTCTGTAGACGAGTTGTAATTATCTTGATAAAAATTTTATATAAAACTGATAAAAGGCTGATAGGTCTGTAATTTCTAATATCTTCTTTATCACCTTTTTTAAATATTAATATTATTACTGCATTCTTCCAATCTTCCGGTACATCTTTATCATTTAGACATTTGGTATATAACTTTGCTAAAATTGTTTCTATTTCTTCACCTGCTTCTTTTAATATATCAATTATAATTCCATCATTTCCTGGAGCCTTTCCTTTCTTCATACACTTAATTACATGTCTCACTTCTTCATTTAAAATTCTGGGCAATTTGGAAGATGTAATAGATATAAGAGGTACTTGTTCTTTATTACTATATAATTCTTGAAAAAAATCTTCTACCAATTTCATGATGTCATCTCTCTTTTTAGTAATAATTCCAACTTTTTTCTTATTGCAGATATAAATTTCCTACCAATACCAAAATGTTGTTTAACATTTTTGAGACTTTTATTTTCTTCTACAGCTTTCCTTGCTATTTCACAGTTATACTTTCTTATATCATTTTCAACTCTTTCCCATACCATTTTACAAAATTTGAGATATTCAATTTTTTTTAATACATCATTTTTGTATATCTTCATATTCCTTCTTTTCTTCATAAATTCTCTAGTCTCAGTAGAAATTTTATTAGTCAATTGCTGCTTTTTTCTACCTGCTATGTTTGTTGCAGTTTTTAAAAGTGTATCAGTTATTTTCATATTAATTTCATTCAAATCTGAATCATGTTCAAAATCTCCTAACACTTGAAACCTATTTGTAAGTTCCAATTTAAATTCATTAGAATGTTTCTGAAGATTAGGAATATCAACTGTAAATATTGTTTTTCTTAATAATTTTTGTCTCTCTAGTTTTGCATTAACACGTAACTTACACCTTACTAATCGATGATCACTTCCTGTGTTAAATTTATTAAGAACATTACAATCTTGAAATATGTATTTTCTGTTAATCAAAATATAATCCAATTCTGCTGTACCTTCATTTGGATGCTTCCATGTCCATTTCCTTTTAACATTTTTCTCAAAAAATGAATTCATAATATAAAGTTTTTCTTTTTCTGCAAACTCCACAAATCTATGCCCTCTCTCATTTCTATTACCATAACCAAAATTACCTACAGCAATTTCATCTTTCATTTGTCTATCAATTCTAGCATTAAAGTCTCCCATAACAATTTTAAAATGTTGTTTACTCTGATCAAAAGCCTTTTGTACATCCATATAAAAGTCTTCTACTACTTCATCCCTATGAGAACTTGTTGGGGCATAAACCTGAATTATCTGCATTTGGTATCTGCTATTAAGTTGTATAACTAATCTTGTCACTCTGTCCGATACACCATCAATCTCCACAATATTGTTCTTTCACTTTTTATTTATAATGAATCCTACTCCATTGTATTTCCAATATGTGTCCCATTATAATAGAGTTTATGTCCACTTTTTAAATCAATTGTTTCTTCTCCGTTTCTTCTAACTTCACAAAGTCCAATAATGTCCCATTTAATATAAGACAGTTCTTCTTCTAATTCTTGCAATCTTCCTTCACTTGAAAGTGATCTGCAGTTGTAAGTACCTAAATAAAAAGTCATCATCAAATGGCAGCCTGGGTCCGCAATCAGGGGATTCTTAGCACCCTCCGCCTTCGCCCACCAACCGCTGCCTTGGTTGGTGACTTTACAGCCTCCTGGGAATAAGTGCCATGCTTTATTTTTGTCTGTCATAATTGTATATATGTATTGGAAAAATATTTATCATTTACACAAACATTCATTCTGCCTTATCAGGCACTGAGAAGAAAGACCATGGTGTTTTTTGATCTTAAACTCAGGTAAAAAGCCAATAAACTCCCCCCACTGGCTAATGCGTGTTGGTGAGCAGCTCATCCATGTTCGTTTACTATATGAATAATCACATAGTAATAACAGCTGCAACGACAAGAACGTATGGAGTGGACATTAGGAATTTGCCCTGCTCGGTTCCTTTAAGGCCTCCAAGAGGAATCAAAGGGTCTCCTTTCAGTTAATAGCAAACTCCTTTCTGCAGCCTTTCTTATTATACATGTATGTATTATTAATTTTGAATTGCGTTTGCCTGAGAAATGTTTAAAAAATATTGGAAGCTTATCATAAATACTTTTGGAGATTCTTTAATAATGTTTAATAAATAATAGTTGTTTTTTTAATTCATCTGCACTTAATATCTTTTTTGATTACCTAATGCATGTAGTTGCATTAGTCTACAGCATATGTTTATATTTGGTCTGCTATCATGTTTATTGTACAATCACTTTAATTAATTGCCTGTTTGTATATTAACTGTCTGCATTACAGTCCTTAATTTACTTAATATTTGTGGTGTGAAACCACCAAACATCACTTAATCACCATTATTTATTTACACAGAAGCTAAACTCTCCATACAGTAGTGCAACTCAGTGCAAACCAGTATAATCAATGAATGCAGGAAGGTTTGCCCATAAAATCCCTATTTTGTGCCTACTCATCCAATATTCCCAGACTAGTTTCTAGCTTATGGCTTTCATCAATGAGGAGCCTTGGATCTGAAAGCATTGGGACTAGATCTTAAGATCTAATGCAACCTTCCAGCAGCCACTTTTTACTTATTTAACCTACTATAAAGCTTTGAGTCCAAAATGAAAACACAAAAATGTTTTCAAGCTAAGCTCATTACTAATCTTTTATAGTTGTTTAGATCTGAACTTAGTTCAGCATCCATACTTTTTGGTGTCTTTGGTTCTTTAATAATATGCTTGTGATTTAAGTTACATCTGATTTAATAGCTAATTCAATGCTTGTTTTGTATTTCTACTTCATTTATTTTTTGTTTAATATCAGTAATTATATTGTCTTTATTGATATGGTCAAAACGTTTGACTCAATTAATCAAGAATGATTGTACTGTTATATTAGTAGAAATGAAAGTTATTGAATCATTTTTGATACTTGAATGCCATCTGCCCTGCCATATGAATAATTATTTGATTATTTTTTAAATTTTCTTTATGCACCATAGTAGTATTACTGGTTGTAAAAAAGGTGAGGTATTTGAAATAAAAAACATGTGTTATATAAGGTAGTATACTATAACTAATCTCCACCAACTCCTCATTTTATAACTGTGATTTTTGAAATAGTTTATAGGTATAGCTGTGTAAGTAAGCATAAAATATGATAGATGTTAAGCAGTGGAAATTTCAGTTTGAATTACTGAAGTTAAAAACAAAATCTATTTTTTGATCTCCTAAATTATAGTATATAATTGATTAAAGTATTGTTTCTAAATAAAATAGTGACAATGTTCAAATACTGGAAGTAACACCGCATTCAGTCCAATCTCTCTCCTATTTCTTTAAACCACTCTAAGTATTATAGAGACATTTATTTAGTACTCAGGGTTCAACTTTTAATCTAAAAGTATTACAATGATTATCAGTTTAAAAATATGAACCAGTTTGTTTTGTAATTAATCACCAAAACATTTTTAACATTGGCTAACCAAAATGTTTTACCCAGATCTTTATTTGTTATTAGTAGCTGAGTGTGAATTTGGCTTCTTTAGCAAAAAGTGTGCTCAGTTACTGTTAATAAATAAAAATATGGAATAAACTTTTTCCTTAGCCAATGTTAAAAATGTTTTTAGCAACTAATTACAAACAAGATAAAAAATAGAATAATAACTTTTGACTATTTAAATGTTTTGATAGTTTACTAGATAGAAAGATTGATGTTAGCTATTAAGATGCAGTAATGTAAATTGCTACTTTTTCATTTACCATCGTCAAACTTCCTCCACTCACAACTTTGATGCCATCCATTTCTGATAAATATACTAATGATTATTACTAATCATTTTCGAAACTAGAGATTATCTCTAGCACAGATCTTGGGGGTCAATTGTCTTTTATTGTATCTTTATTTATATGAATTTAAAAAGAATGGGGAAGTATGGAGGTGTTTATTATTTCTATAATGTAAACTGCTACATTTCACAGTTTAAGACATAATATATTTAATCATAATATGTTTTTTTTTTTTTAAAAAAAAATCATTATGCATTATAGAAATGATTTTGGACTTCTTAATAATGGAATCTCAAAGGTATTTGAAAATTTTCAGTTATCTTTTCTCCATAAAATGAAAAGAATGTCTATATATACTTCAACAAAAATCAATAAACTAAATACTAATTTTGATAAAACACAGTTGCTGAAGCTTTAAACATAAAATTACAAATATAAAGCTGAGTGCTTTCGGAGGAGCTGGCGCTTTTCCTGAGAGCACTGAACTTTATATTTGTAATTTTATATTTAAAGTTTCAGCAACTGTGTTTTTATCACAGTTAGTATTTAGTTTACCTTTTCTATAATATTCTCAAAATATCATTGGTTTAAATATATGAAATTAATAAATATTAAAGGACCATTAATATTATGAAGAACTCCAGCTTGGTTTCCATGAAACATCCTTCTTTCCATTTACATTATAAAAGTTAATTCATAGATTTTCTGAAAACATGTAAAATTGATTATTTTATTAAGTTAGTAAAATTATAGCTAGCTTACAGTGAAGAGCTTTACTTAAGCAAGATGTTAAAGTTTTCCAAAAAAAAAAAACAAAAAAAAAAAACATTACAAGGTATTAAATAAATAGATAAACTAAAGGATCAGCACGTGACATTTATAGATATGTTTCTACAATCTTCAGAAAATGCATTATTAATTTTTTGTTACTCTTTAACCCCCCCCCCCCATTCAAGGTAGAGTTGGTTTATGAATGATTGTTTTTAATAATCAATGATAGATAACTCTATACTTTATGGAGCAGTTAATTGCTATAACTTATTTATCAGAATGTAAGATTATTTATCATATTTCTAATGTGGATGTAACAATTCTTGCCATCAAGATGTTTTATCAATCAGTTACAGTGATTTTTGGAAAAAGTGATTTAGATAAATCAATCTTCAAGAAGCCCAAGACAGGGGAAAAGCATTTCCGGCAATTGTTAATAAAAAAATAGCGAAGAATAAAAAAGTCTGTCTTGCCAAATAATGGATGATGAGATTTTATTTTACACTTTTGTTTTATTTTATAATTTAAAAATAAATAGAGTCCATTTACTGCTCAGTATGGATGGTTGAAATAAGAAAGTGTGCAAGAGTAGTGTGGAGAAGAGAAGCTAAAGATCGGGGAAGATGGATTGAACTTGAAGAGATCTTCATCATGCAGTAGATTGATAATGGTTAATGATGATGATTGTATAAATAATTAAGCTGTCTATGGATAAGTTTCGTAAAGAAAAATGTCAATTCCATTGAAAATTTTTAAATTAACTCGTATAGAATTCTAAGTCAGATCATAGGAAGATGATTATTGCTATTATACTAGATTTTTCATTCAAAGTGGATTTTTAAAAAATCTACTTGAATTTATATTAGCTTTCTATTTAGATAAATTTTGACTATTCTTGAATCTTTTATTAGTACTTATAACTTAAATTAAGTTATTGGATTAACATTAGATGACGGTTCAAGAGATTATGTGTTGGCACACTAAAATAAGTCGGCAGATGTATATTGGATTTTCAAACATTTTTCATATTCATAGACGTTTTGTAGTAATTATTTAATAGAACAATCCTGAAAGTGTTTACGCTAATGGTAACGTCACGTGATCTTTTTTTATTTTATTTTCGACTTAAAAAAATTGCACACACACTAAAATATGCATTTTTACTATATTCGCTCTCTCTCTTTTTTTTAAATGAGTGCATTGTTTAATAAAATTAAAAAAATTATTTTATATAAAATAAAGATTAATTTAGTATTCGTATTATAATCGTTCACAAATAAGAGAGAAAAAGGTAGTAGAAAAGAGAAAAACAAAATAAAATAAATAGATAAAGAAGAAACAATAAATAGATGGAAAAAAAAAAGAAAAAATAAATAAATGTTCGTCTTTAATGATTATAATATATTAAATAGATTAGTATAAAATAAATATATTTCACATTTTGCCACACTTTGCCCACAATCCCCAACCCCCCCACCCCCACCCCCCACCCATTTCAAAAAAAAAAAAAAAAAAAAAAAACACACACCAATAAAAAAATTTTGGTTTAATATAATAAAATAAGATAATTGTTTTTTTATTATTTTATAATTTTTGTGTTTATTTTTTTTTTTTTAAATAAAAGGGGGGGAAAAGGGGTGGGGAGGGTTAAGGATTTTGTTCTTCCTCCCTTTTTTTTTTATATAAAAAAAGAAAATAAAAACCATTATTATTTCTTTATTAAATTATAGAGATGTGCTTTCCTCCCCTTTATATATTATTTATTGAATTTGTTGTGGAGGCGGGGGGGGAGAAAGCCCATAGAGGCAAGGGGGGGAGAAAAACCTCCCACCCCCGGGGGGTGGCGGGGCGTCCCATCATCACATCATTTTAATTAGAAAGGGGGGAAGAGAGAGGGGGTGGGGAGTGGATGGAAACCTTTCCATTAAAGTAGGAGGATTTGCTATTTTAAAATAAATCTAAGCATTGGTAGAATATATGTGAAGAGATGGTAACCAGGACCAACTGATGATGGGTGGTTTAGAAGGAAAAACGTATTTTGGTGATTATTTTTTTTTTCAAAAAATGTGTGTTGAAGTGTATTATTGTTAGGAGAGGGGGAGGAAAGTGGGGGGTCAGGGGAAAGTCTGTGCTCATACCCTGTCTTTAATGATGTAAGTGCTCGTTAAAGTTTAAGTTAGCTCTAAATATTGCAATAATATTAAGGCGATACGAAGCAACGACAAAATATACTGAAGGAGATTTAGTATTAACACTTGCTCGAACTTAATCATACATAGAACAGAGAGTGTTAAAGGTATGAACAGCACTGACAAATTAAACTCTGAGAATTGTAACATATATAATACAAAAAGAGGTTATATTGTCTGGATTTTTCCAATAATATATGTCTATAAAGAAGGGCGGAGAATAGTTATACGCAAAAGCTGTTTACACGTGATAATGTGATAAACTACAAATTTATTTTAATAAAAATCTTATATCCTGCATTCTACAACTTGTTTTATTTTAGAACTAAAAAAAATTTTTTTAATTGTAATACAATATTAATGTCATCTTCTTTTTCCGGGATAGTATCTTACACTTTAACTTCTTCACCTTCTTTTCATTGCAATCTGCTATATAGTATTCAAACAGGTTATTGCCATAATTTAAATTAAACAATTAATTCCAGCAATATAATATGATTCTTTAAACCCTTAAGTGTTCTCTAGCGGATAGATTAAGAAACAATTTTATAACACGTATTTTTTACTTTTGTATTTATAATATCTTAATTGTATAGTTATTTGGAAGTTTTTTGTAATTAAATAAAATTGTTAATTTCAGTTTAAATAGATATTTCAGTAATACATATTAACTATATTACTGATATAAATAATTACTAAAACATAAAAACTTTTGCTATTAATTATTTCTTTCTATAACCATTAGGTGGCAGAACTGCACCAGATGTTATTAAATATAAAAAGATAAGGGGGATTTAGATATAAAGGTTATAGAGTTGACAAAGATTATGTTGTGGAAATGGGATAGAACAAATTATGGGTAATTTTAGAGTGGGGAATGTAAAATAAAGTGGCTAACAGGTTTATCTGGGCATAATTGCTGAGATATTCTTGACTTCGTTTAAGGAGAAGCCATAATGCATCACATCACATCACATCACATCAAAGGATAGTGAAAGATGTGACCAGAGAATGAATGATAAGAATAAGAAGAATATAAAATTAAAGTAAAAAATAATAATGGAAAAGTTTGTTGGGGGTAAATGTAAAACTGGTGTGGTGAAATAGAAAAAAGTGGCAAATAGAGTTTTAAATGAGAATATTCAGAAAAATAAAAGTAATAGAAAATTGAGAATTAATAAAAGTATAAAAGAGAAGAAAGCAGAGAGAATCTAAATGTGCTATTGAAAACAAAGCAAGTGAAAAAGATGTTAATATTAAATGGAAAAAAGTATTTTAAAAAAAGTTGGCTAAAATAGATAATTATATAGAGAAAATGAAATTAAATAGTAAATTATTGGAGGATATTAATAAAAGTGGAAGAGATGGGAGTATAAAATTTTGAAATATATTAAAAGAAGGAATGTAGTGGGAGAGAGACATTGTGTTACTAGATGATGAGTAAAAAAGTATAGCTCTAGAGAAGAATTAGAGACAATCTTAAACAAGTATGTAATGGATATAAAAAGATGTTAGATGCAAAGGTCAGAGTGATAACACACATAAAATCAATCATATAGTAATGGAAATATTAGGTTTTCCGAAAATAAATTGAATGAGGCAGAAAAGAAATTGAAAAATGGACAGGGAAGAGGTTCAGATGATGGGCAGCAGAGATGTGATAAATTTAGGAACTAGGTCAAAATTAAACCTATTATCATGTTTTAATAAAACAGCACAGAAGAGAGAATATAAACAGGCAAAACTCTCCATACAGTAGTGCCACCCTGTGCCAACCAGAGTAATCAATGGATACAGTAGTGCCACCCTGTGCCAACCAGAGTAATCAATGGATGCCATAAGGCTTGTGCATAAAATCCCCATCTAGTGCCTACTCGTCCAATATCCCCAGACTAGTTTCTGGCTTGTAGCCTTCATTAGTGAGGAGCCTTGGATCTGAGAGCACTGCACCTAGATCTTAGAATCTAGTGCAACCCTCCAGAAGCCAACTTTTATCTCTACTTAACTACAAAACTATGATAATGAAATTGAAAACACAATATTTTCAATCTAAGCTCAATAGTCTATATAGTCATATCGGTCTGAACTCAATTCAGCACTCATACATTTTGGCGTCTTTGGCTCTTTAACAACCATAACCACCACTATTCTATTAGGCAAAGGGTGGCACTACTGTATGAAGAATTTAGCCTGTTTAATAACAGTTATGTGCTAGCATAAGAGACGGTGCTCATGTGATGTTTAGTGGTTTAATACCAATCCTGCCTAATAGGAAGTGATGGTTATGGTTGTTAAAAAGCCAAATATACCAAAATGTATAGATGCTGAATTGAGTTCAGATCCATATGACTATATAGGCTATAGAGCTTAGATTGAAAATATTATTGTGTTTTCAATTTCATTCTCATAGTTTTAGTTAAGTAGAGATAAAATGTAGCTGTTGGAGGGTTGTATTAGATCCTAAGATTTAGGTGAAGTGCTCTCAAATCCAAGGCTCCTCACTGACGAAAGCCACAAGCCAGAAAGTAGTCTAGGGATAGTGGATGAGTAGGCACTAGATGAGTATTTTATGCACAAGCCTTGTGGCATCTATTGATTACTTTGATCAGCACAGGGTGGCACTACTGTATGGAGAGTTTTGCCTGTTTAATAACAGTTATGCACTAGCATAAGAAATGGTGATCATTTGATGTTTAGTGGTTTAAAATAATTACTATACATATCACTTAGGAAATATAGAATCAGTTAAAGTTAAAAATGGGGTGGGATTAAGGCAAGGATGTCCTTTATTACCTATTTTGTTTTTGTTATATCTGAGAAAAATGGAGAGAGCAATAGAAATACCAGGAAGAGGGGTAGAAATACCATCAATAGGTGACAATGTACATATATTATCAGGACTTTTATTTGCTGATAATATATTCTTGTGCACAAAATGTAGGGATATGGAAGTTATAGTGAAAACATGACAAGAATGGGTAAAAAGATAGGGAGTAAATTTAGTGAAGAAATATCAAAAGTAAAGATGGTAAAGACTGGGGAAAGAGAAGAGAAAGAATTTTTATTGCAGCATATAAAGTTAAATGTGGTAAATATGTATAACTATTTGGGAATTATCTTAGGTAATCAGAGAAATTGCTTGGATGAATGGGGGGGGGGGGTAGAAAAAAATAATTGAAGCAAAGAAAAGTACTGATTAAGAAATTATCAATGTTTTCATTTAATAAATAGCTAGAATGGAGTGGCAGTAGCAGGGTTAATTTATGGTAATGGTGTGATATGTTTTAGAAAAAGGATGTTAGATTACTTAGAAAAAGTACAAAAAGAAATAGTAAGACATGCACTAGATACAGATGTGTAAATGGCAAAGGAGGCAATTAAAAGAGAAATGGGATGGTCAAGTTTTTATATGAGAGATGCAAAAAGCAAAATGAAATTTTTCATGATTATGAATAAAGGACAGGCACAAAGAAGTGTGAAAAAAGTAGTACAGAATGCAGAAGATTTGATAGACTTTATGTCAGTATATTTATACAAAAGGTGGGATGATTTTCTTAGGAGAATTGTTGTGTTTTGGTGACAAGGAATAGGATAGAAGAATAGATACATTAATAAAATTAAGGAGTTGGAGGGATGGAGAACTAGTATGGAGAGTAAAAAGAGTTTATATAGAAATAAACAGAATATTGGATAAAAGTCATTTTATGATAATAGCAAAAAAAGTAGTTTACTGTTTAAAACTCAAACAGGATTATTGGCAACAAGGGAATATATACATAAATGAAAAAATATGAGTGATTTAATCTGCAAGTTATGTAAGGAAGGCATAGAAAATATTAGACATCTGTTAATTGAATGTAAATGTCTACAAGCAGAAAAGATACAAATAATGAAGTGTGAGAATAAAATGTAAACAAAGTAATTAAACAGAAAATGGGGCTGCTCTTGGATTTTCATGCTGGGCTTGGAAAAAGATAAGGAGAATCTAGATATAAAGGTCATAGAGTGGACAAAGTTAATGTTATGGAAATGGGCTGGAGTAGAATAGAGAAAAATATGGAAAAAACTTAAGAATAGGGAATGAAAAGGAAGGTAAAATGACTAACAAGTTTCTCTGGACATAATGGCTGAGAGATTCCTGACTCTGATAAAGAAGAAGCTTACCTTAGCTACAGTCTAAAGTGATAATTATAAACAAACTGCCAATAGTAAAACTCATTAATTTAGTTTTTGAGCACCCTGTAAAGAGTTTTGTTTGGAGATGACTTATTTTTCTTCAATAGTTTGTGGAATTTAATTAATGACAATATCATTCACTCATTTTTAAAACATTAAATCCCACATTTCTATTTTTTTTCCAGCTTTCTATCACATTCTTTGTTTTTCAGTGACAATTAGTCAAGTACCCCTTTCTCTACTATCTTTTTTTATTTTATTTTTAAATTCAATGGTTTACCTACTTATTCAATTGTTAGTCATTAAATAAATATCTAACTTATAACCAGGCATAAAAACAAAAACATAAAAATCCTTATATTGCTAACACTTTTTCTCTCTGTTTGTCTATAAAAAATTACTGAAATGATACTTCCTCAACAAAGGGATAATTAAAGTTATTTAACTATCACTATCATCATCATTCCATCATCAATAAACTCCAGGATGATCTCTCCAAGTTCAATCCACTTTCTCCAATCTCTAGTTTCTCTTCTCCACATCAACCCTGCACATTTTATTATTTTATCCATCTATCTCACACATGATCTCATCTGGATCTCACATTGGATCACGTTCTGGGTCTTTTACAATCTCTAGAAATCCAGTTTAAGATTTCATCTGTCCATCTTTATCATCTCTTTTAGCAATATCTTCAGCCCAATTCCATTTCAGTCTCTTAATTCTTTCAATCACGTCAGTCACACCTGTTTATTCTCTTACCCATACATTGCATTTTCGATCTCTTCTTGTCATTCCTAACATGAATATCTCCATACTTCTTTAAGTGGTCTAGAGTCTCAGTATTGCTATTCTGCTAAGTGACCAAATCTCAGATCTATGAATAAGAACTGGTAAAACATATTTATTAAAAACTTTCCTTTTCAATCATATAGACATATTTCTTTTTAATATTAAAGTTATTTCTACCAAAAGATCTTCAAACAAGTTTAATTCTATGATCAATTTCATTGATTATGTTTTCAATATGTATTAATAATGTGACCAAAGTATTTGTAACTGTTAATTTCTTCAAGCTCATCATTATCAATTTTCATCTTTTGAAAAAATCCATTGAACATTACTTGAGTCTTTTTAATGTTTATTTCTAGTACTACTTTTCTACTTTCATCTGATAATTCATGCAACATTTCATGAAGCTGTCAATCATTATTTACAAAAACAACTATATCATCTGAAAAATCTCAATAACTTAAATAATGTCCATTTATTTTTATTCCTTCAGTTCCCCATTTTAATCTACAAAATACTTCTTGCAACACTGCTGTAAAAATTTTTGGAGATATGAAGTCACTCTATCTTACACCCTTCTAATGTTAACCTTCCTTGTAACATTACATAATTTAATTGGTGCTCTTGAATTTTTATAAATACTCTTCAGAATATGCCAATATTCTGGGTCTACACCTTGATGGTTTGAATGCTTTAATCACTGAGAAATGCTTATAGAATCAAATGCCTTTTCATAATTTACAAGAGCAAGACATAATGACAACTCATATTCATCGGTCATTTCTATAATTTCTCTCAATACTTGGATATGATCCAGTGTATTAATACCACTTCCAAATTCATCTTGTTCTTTTGGTTGGCTGAAATCCAAGGTTTTCTGTAGATGAGTTGTAATTATTTTGGTAAAAAATTTGTACTAATAGGTCTGTAATATCTAATATCGTCTTTATTATCTTTTTAAAATAGTAATAAATTGTTTTTCTCTTCACTAGTGAAAATTGTAATTATAAATATGCGACTTTTTTTTTTTGCATTAAATAGTGAAGCTATAATTATATGAATAATGTATAATAGGTCTGCTAAGCGCTTTCGAGATTCAATGTTGGAATCTCATACTCATAGCTTTGTGAATGAAGACTGTTGAGATTATGCAAATGAGTTTGAATTTTTAATTAATTAGTCCATTGTTTGGAGAGAGCAAAGCATGCCTCTCTTCAATTAATGGCACTAATATCATTTGCTATGTAGAAAGCTTCTTTAACTCCCATTGTTTGGAGAGAGCAAAGCATGCCTCTCTTCTATTAATGGCACTAATATCATTTGCTATGTAAAAGCTTCTTTAACTTTTCTTTTGGCATCAAAAGAAAAGTTAAAGATGCTTTCTACATAGCAAATGATATTAGTGCCATTAATAAAAGAGAGGCATGCTTTGTTCTCTCCAAACAATGGACTAATTAATTAAAAATTTAAACTCATTTGCATAATCACAACAATCTTCATTCACAAAGCTATGAGTATGAGATTCCAACATTGAATCTCGAAAGCGCTAAGCAGATCTATTATACATTATTCATATAATTATAGCTTCACTATTTAATGCGGAAAAAAAAGTCGCATATTTATAATCAATATATTAATATTAATGCTGCATTCTTCCAATCATCTGGTACATCT
Source organism: Epiperipatus broadwayi (assembly GCA_028023455.1). NCBI lineage: Eukaryota > Metazoa > Onychophora > Udeonychophora > Euonychophora > Peripatidae > Epiperipatus > Epiperipatus broadwayi. The sequence goes on along the minus strand of JAQFVV010012425.1, from coordinate 3,560,439 downwards.
ATATAATTTAGACATTTGATATATAACTTTGCAAAAATTTCTTCTATTTCCCTGCATGCTACTTTTAAGATATCAATTATAATTCCAATATTATCTGGAGCTTTTCTCTTCTTCATAAATTTAATTTTATATCTCACTTCTTCATTTTAAATCCTAGGCAGTTGTAAAAGGTAATTGGTTTTTATAACTATATAATTCTTCACACTCTTCTACACATTCCATGATGTTATTTCTCTTTTTAGTAATAGTTCTATCATTTTCTCTTGTTGCAATTATAAGTTCCCTACCAATACCAAAAATGACGTTTTACACTCCTGAGACTTATTTTCTTTTATGGCTTTTCTTGCTTATTCACAATTATATTTTCTCATATCATTAATAACTCTTTTTTCACTATTTTATAAAATTCAAGCTATTCAATCCTTCTTAATGCATTGTTTTATATTTTTATTCTCTTTTCTTTATTAATTCTCTAGTCTCATTAGAATTTTTATTGGTCAATTCCTGCTTTTTTTACTAGCTATCCTTTATTGCAGTTTTAAAACGTGTATCAGTTATCTTCGTATTGATTACATTCAAATCTGAATCATATTCAAAATCGACTAATATTTGAAAACGACTAATTTAAATTCCTTAGAATGTTTCTGAAGATTAGGAATATTAACTGTAAATATTGTTTTTCTTAATAATTTTTTATCTCTCCAGTTTTGCATAAACTAATTGATGATCACTTCCTGTGCTGAATTTATTAAGAACATTATAATCTTGAAATATATAATTTTTGTTAGTCAAAATATAATCCATTTTTTCTATACCTTTATTTGGATGCTTCCTTGTTCGTTTCCTTTTAATATTTTTCTCAAAAAAAGAATTCATAATATAAAAATTTTTCATTTTCTCCAAACTTGAAAAATCTATGTCCTCTCTCATTTTTATTACCATAACCAAATTTACTTAGAGCACTTTCATCTTTCAAATGTTTAGCAGTTCTGATATTAAAGTCTCACATAACAATTTTAAAATGTTGTTTGGTCTGATCAAAAGCCTTTTGTACAACCACATAAAAATCTGATACTAATTCATTGCTATGAAAACTTGTTGGGGCATAAACCTGAATTATCTGCATTTGGTATCTGCTATTAAGATAAATAACTATTCTTACCATTCTGTCCAATATATCATCAATCTCCACAGTATTATTCTTCCACTGTTTATTTATAATAAATTCTACTCCACCTGTACTTCCAATATTTATGCCTTTCTAGTAGAGTACATCTCCACTTTTAAATCAATTGTCTCTTCACCTTTTCTTCTAACTTCACATAGTCCAATAATGTCCCATTTAATAAGAGACCATTTTTCTTCCAATTCTTGCAATCTTCCTTAATTTGAAAGTGATCTGCAGTTGTAAGTATCTAAATAAAAGGTCACCATCAAATGAAATTCTAGGATTACAATCAGGATATTTTTAATACTCTCTACCTTCATCCACCAACTGCAGCATTGGCTGGTCACTTTACAACCTCCTGAAAATGAGGACCATGATTTATTTTTGTCTGTCATGATTGTAAATATCTATTAGAAAAAAAATCCATTCATTTTGTCTTCTAGAAACTCAACTGATATATCAATTGAGTTATCTAGCAATTGAGAAGAAAGATCATTGTGTTTATTAAACTTAAACTCAGACATAAAAAGTCAATAAACTCACTATACTGGCTAATGCATGTTGGTGAGCAGCCCATCCATATTTATATACTATATAAATAATCACATAGCAATAACAGCTTCAATGACAAGAATGTATGGATTGGACATTAGGAATTTGCCATGCTCAGTTCCTTTAAGATCTCTAAGAGGAATCAAAGGATCTTCTTTCAGATAACAGCAAACTGATTTCTGCAGCCTATTTAATCAAACCTATATATTTTTATATACCATATGTAAATTAAACTTTATTTACTAAGCATTATTAGTTTTAAACATATAATTGAAAACATCAGAGAAAAAAAAATCTCATGAATTAATTTCAATTGAATCAACCTTATGAAGGTAGTCAGGTTGTCACCATCAACTATACTGATTCTACTATTATTCTTATACATCTAAAGCACAGTTTAGTTCCTTGCACCTGTTATAGATTCAAGATATTCTAACACATAGTGTGAATTAGTAGATAGTAGATTATGTTCTGTTTATCTACACTTTGTGCAGTGGTACTATCATAATTTTAAATAAACAAAATTAACTGAAACATACACTAATTCTTCTACATACAGTTTAGTACAGATAGATGCACAAAATATTTTTTGCAAAACTGTTGTAAAAGTTTTGGAGTTATGGAATCAACCTGTCACCCACATTCTTTCCAATGCTAATGTTCTTAATATCATTATGTAATAGTTGATGCATTTTTATATTCATCAGAATATGACAATATCATGTATCTATAGCTTCATAATCCAATGCTCTAATCACAAAAGAAATGCTTATAGAACCAAATGTCTTTTCATAATCTACAAATCCAAAGCATAATAGCAACTCATATTCATTGGTCCTTTCTATAACTTCTTTCAAAACTTGGATATGATCCACTGCACTAAAAATACTTTTAAATGCAGTTTGTTCATTTTGGTGGTTAAAATAAAAAGCTTGCTTTAGACAAGTTGTAATTATCTTGGTAAAAAATTTAAACAGAACTGACAAAAGACTGATAGGTATGTAATTTTTAATATCTTCTTTAAACTTTTTTAATATTAATACTGCATTCTTCCAATCATCTGGTACATCTTTATCATTTAGACATTTTGTATATAATTCTAAAATATGTATTTATTAAGCATGTATGTATCTAATAAGCTAAAATGTATTTATGTATTGAATAAGCTATAAGATTAATCTAGAGAGAAAATCAAAATAGTCGTAATCAGATTAATCTGTATTCGGTAAAAATGAAATTATGCAAAATGTATAAGTTTGCAATAGATTATTGAAAGCGAGGAATAAATAATAAAGATAACAAAAGGAATTTGATTAATACAACTAAAATGCTAATTAAATTATAGAGCAATGATTGTGCTGATAAAAGAAATACCCAGATTTTCCAAAAATAGACTAGTTCAGAAAACAAAAGGAACTGGAACACATAAAAACTGCATAGAGAAAGAAAGTGCATGTTTCATCATAATCTTCAAGACAACTGTACAAACAGAAAAAACAGCAGAAGAGAACTAGTGGAAAAATCATTAGACATCAAGGATCTCAGCTCATGAAGGTTCAATAAGCTGATTAGGGTTTTTACAGATCGCATCAATCTTATTATTATTTTGAAATGCCTCAAGAGCTGCTCAGATTTGAAGATCAGTTATAATGTAAAGATAAATATTTTCTATCTTGTATTAATTAGTGAGCAGACTTAGTAAACAAAAGGACTTGCGTTTCAAGTTAATTTGTAATCAGATATTAAGAGTAGCCTGGATTAGCAGTTGAACCTCACATCTGCCTATAAGTATTTGTTTGTATGTATGTATGTATGTATATAGGCTCGATTAGCATTTGAGTTTATATAATTGCTTATATATATTAATGTGCATGTATATCAATTATATTAGCATTTGGACTTTTATATATCTGCTATATATATATATATATATGTATTTATTTTATTGTGTGCATATAACTACAAATACTTCTATTTGATGTCTCATGCATATACACATCTTATTTGTAATATTAATGTTAATTAGACTAATAAATTGTTATTCTTGCTCCATGATTAATGAGTTAAGATATAACAATAACTTTGCCCCCCAAAATTTCTATTTCTTTACCTGCTTTTTTTTAAAGATATCAATTATAATTCCATCATTACCTGATGCTTTTCATTTCTTCATAGATTTAATTACATTTCTCACTTCTTCATTTAAAATTCTGGGCAATTCAGAATTTATAGTAGTTGTAGGAAATATTTTTCTTTGTTCTTTATTGCTATATATAAAATTCATCTACATATTTCATTATGTCATCTCTTTTTTTAGTAATATTGCAGAAAGAAGTTTCATATTAAAACCAAGATGTTGTTTTACATTCTTAAGACTTTTATTCACTTTTTTAGCTTTTCTTACTAATTCATAATTATGCTATCTTATATCATTATCAATTCTTTTTCCTTACAAAATTTTAGATATTCGATCTTTCTTAATGCATCGTTTTTATGTAAATCTTACTAATAAATTGATGCTTTTTTGTACCAAATATCTTTGTTGCAGTTTTTAAAAGTGTATTGGTTATCTTTCTATTGATTTCATTTAAATCTGAATCATGTTCACATTCTATTAATATTTGAAATTGACTTGCAAGTTCTAATTTAAATTCATTGGGAATAAAAGTAAATGTAGATTATTTAAGTCAACTAGATTTTGCTGATGATGTAATTATTTTTGCTAATGATGGTTTAGAGCTTCAGGGAAGGTTGCAAGAGTCATCAAATGAGAGTAAAAAAAGTAGGACTAAAAGTAAATTAATCATATAATTAAACTTGGCTATAGTTTGCTACAAACAATGTATGCCTATGTGTTTGGAAAAAAAAGGTTTTTAATAAATGTGTTTTACCAGTTCTTACATATGGATCTGATATTTGGCTACTTAACAAAAAAACAATACAAAAATTTCAGACCCCTCGACAAAGTATGGAAAGATGCATGCTAGGAGTAATAAGAAGAGATTGAAAACAAAATACGTGAATGAGAGATCATACAGATGTTATTGACATCATTAAAAGAATTAAGAGACTAAAGTGGAGTTGAGCTTGACATATTATTAAAAGAAATGATAATAGGTGGTCAGTTAAAACTTAAATGGGATACCAAGAGATTGTAAAAGACCTAGAAAGAAACCACATGTGAGATGGATGAAATAAGGAGGTGTGCTGAAGTGTTGTAGAGAAAAAAGGTTAGATATCGGAGAAGATGGATTGAGCTTGGAAAGACCTTCATCTGCAGTGGATCAATTGATAATGATTGAAAATGATGATAATGACGATGGCAGATAGATATCTTAATATATACAAATAGCAGTAGAGAATAGATCTGCTCTTGTCTTATCACATTTTATTTAAATTAAAGAATTAAATGATATGTTAGTATTAAAATAATATAGTATTGTGAAAGAGCATCTTTATTTCATTTAAACAAAAATCATGTTCATAATCTCTATTAAAACGGTGTACATAAACTTATAATTGCTATAAAAAGATTCTAATAAATTTATAATAATGAGCTATTAAACTTTTTGTATATTTCCTGTTTATTTTCTATATGCAAAAAAGCTACTAATAAATTAATTACTTCGGTATTTAATTATTATTTGTTATTAATATTTAATTTTATTTAATTGCATCTAGTTTATAATATATGTCTTTTAACTATTTCAATTGTAATGATTTTCTACTAGACAATTGGTTTTTTGTTTGTTTTAATTTCTCTACTCCAAAGTCATTTATGTAAGCTTGTGTAATTGATGGATACTAGGTGGAAGTGTTATTATACTTACACATCCACATTAGTATTTGGATTTTGCTTTCGTTAATAAGGACTTAAAATTCCAAACTAGAATTTATCAATAATTGTATCTTTCAATAGGCAAAACTCTCTCCATACAGTAGTGCTACTCAAAGCAAGACAGTGTAATCAATGAATGCCAGAAGGCTTCTGCATAAAATCCCTATCTAGTGGCTACTCATCCAATATCCCCAAACTAGTTTCTAGCTTGTGGTCTTCGTCAGTGAGGAGCCTTGGATCTGATAGCACTGCACCTAGATCTTAGGATCTAATGCAACCCTCCAGCAGCCACCTTTTATCTCTACATAACTACAAAACTATGAGAATAAAATTAAAAACACACAAATATTTTCAATCAAAGCTCAATACCTTATATAGTCATATGGGTCTGAACTCAGTTCAGCACCCCTACATTTTGGTGTCTTTTATAACCATAGCCACCACCTTCCTGTTAGGCAGGATTGGTATTAAACCTTTAAACATCACATGATCACTATCTTCCATGCTTGCTCATAACTGTTGTTAAAATAGGCAAAACTCTCTCCATACAGTCTTGCTTTGAGTGGCACTACTGTATGGAGATAGTTTTGCCTATTTTAACAACAGTTATGATCAAGCACGAGAGATAGTGATCATGCAATTTTATCTTCCAGCCTCATCTAATTAAATAAACAAAAGTAATGATGAGACAATAAAGAAAATTAAATAAATGTAAATTTTTTAGAAGTTATATATGATATACAATTTCAAAAGGAGATAAACAGAATTTATTAAGTTTTGTCAGTTTATTTGCCCAAAGTTTTTGACTTCTATAAAAGAGATTTATTGCATAACAAATATTAAAGTTTAATCTTAAAAAAGTAGCAAAGCAATATATTTTACAAATATCTTAAACTATAGTCAGTAACAATAAAGTATTATTGAATGAACTGATATTATGCAACCAATCATAGATAAACATAAATGAAATGATTACTCAGGTGAATGAATAAAGTAACTAACTAAATTACCTTCTAAGGCAACTAGGAAATGCAGTAATTATGTTAATATTTATGTCACATATTATAGTGGACAGGATATTTATAAATCTTTTGATTAATCTAGTTTATATCATTAGGGTTACTATATATTCCTACTTGCTTTAGTTTTTTTCTTAAACTGTTTATGTTAATAACATGAATTCAAAAAAAATCCTAAGATTTTGAACCCAAGCTAAATTCTTGAATTAGATATAGAATAATTTAGCAGTGGTAGTTTGAGTTCAGTCAATAGATACCAAAAAGGCAGTGGAATCCAAATCTCTAGACTAGTTTCTAGCTCTTTGCTGTATTAAAAAAGAAGTAGGTTTTTCTTTAGTGATAAAAATAATCACCTTATTATTCAAGAAAGTATATATTTTAAAACTTCTTGGCTTTGAACATGAACCCATTTGGCTGTTTAATGAAGTCATTAAAATAGAAAATTCCTGATATACTCTCAGCCTTATATTACTCGTTAGACAAGAGTGATTGGATTCAAACTTCTTTAAATTTTAAAGTATTAGTTTAAATAGCCTAATAAAAATAAAATGTGTTAAGCAGAACAATATCCTTGGGTTCAAAAACAAAAGGTGTTTAAAATTCTAGATACTATTTTGGATAGCAAAGTTAAAAGTAAAATATAACTAATTAGTAGCAGAAGTAAATATATGGTTCATATCAAAAACAGACAATATTCTTTTGGATGACTGCAGAACAGAAAGTGTTCTCACTAGAGGAATAATACCCCAAAACTAGTCTGGATATATCTTTGGCAATACTTTATTAATTACCCATATTAAAATAAATGCTTTAAAAATAGAGTAACATGATGTGAATTAATGAGTGTAATCAAATTCTGATTATAGATTAGATGGAAAAGGATGGTTGTTAATTTTGGTTAGTGAAGGGTCCATTCTTTGTAAATGATGTTTGTTTAAATCATAGAAGTGACCCAATTGAATAAGTGTGAAATGCGCTGCATGGGTTAATGCGGTAATATTGCTGAATTTCAGAACTAAAAGTCACTAGATTGAAGCATGATTTTGCCACTTTAGTTTTCAAATGCAATGTAACCTCTTTGTCCCTAGTGATAAACCATTTAATTATTTGCTTACTGTGTAATAATGTGCTATTTATGATTTTATGGTTTGTATTGTGATTGTAACATAAATATTTGCTTATTAGCCTGTTGAAATTACGTCTAACTGCTCCAGTAAATATGACAGTAAATATGTGGCATCATGAGTCAAATATAGTGATATGGTATCAAATATCCCAAATTTGGTTCTTAGTTGTGTGAAAAAAATTCACTTCCATTGAATAAATGTAATTGTATTATATGACTTCCTGAGTAACTAGTTGGGCAGAGGATTTTTTTATCTAATCATTATGCAGATGCAAATGTTATTGCAACATTCTTTTTTATGTATATCTAACAGTCATGAAATCAATTGTTATTGTAAATAATCTCTTTTAGACATTAAGAAAAATCATAGATTATCAACAAAGAAAGACATTTGAAATAAATTTTCGTTTTTATTTTTAAACAACATCACAAAAAACAAAACTAGGAATATTAAATTAATAAGAGAGGAAAAAAATAATATTTATTGAAAAATATTATTAAATATCTCCACTTCATTACTATCCTACATGAAGCTTTTAAAAATATAATGGTGATTCTTTTATTATTATTTCACATACATCCCACATGTGTAAAAATTTGAAATTTTTTTTATACTTTTAATGCAAGCATTTTTAAATATAAAAATATACTGTTTTGCCTGAACAATTTTTGTTATGTAAAGTTTCACTGAAGTCACATTACCTGAGCAGTTTGGATTTCTACCCTGCAAAATTGTCTTGACCAAAAAATGTAGGTTCCTTGGCATATTAAATCATATTGGCTCAACAATGTGGGTCTCTTGACTCTGTAAAAACAATGTGAGTATCAGCATGTGAAGCTATACTATCTGACCAGTGGGGTTCTCTTGGCATATTTAAAGATGAGCTCTATTCTATCATGGCTATTTTTTCCCATTAATTTTCACGTATAGACAATAACTGCATAAACAGTTCAAAGTAATAAATAAAGGTCAAGTACTTCCAGAATATACACCTTAATTTTACTTATGAAGAAAATACACATTAGTAAAATATATTCCAATCAGAGATACAAATAAGAATTGTCTCAGTTATACAAAATATCCATTTGAAGAAAATCCTAAGGGTTACAAAAATAATCATAAAGATGGGTATGATCTACTGTATATTTCTCTGCATCTATATTTTAATTCACAGGTCAAACTCTCAGAATTATAATATCATTTTCACTCTGAGACTCCCAAACTAGGTGAAGTCCCTTTTCAGTTCTGCTTTTTAATTAATGAATAGTTTCCATAATTCCATACTTGACTTCTGGAGACATTAATTAATCTACTTTTTTACTATGCTAGAAAAAATAATATAACTTTTACTTACGTTTTACTTGTTAATTATTATCTTAGTCCTAATATAGAAATAAGTATGGAATGGATTTTTTTTGAATTTATCTTTAATTGACATTTCAATTAATCGCTTACTTAAGACATTAATTAAACACATTTTTATCATTCATGATTTACATTTAAGTTACATTTTCTTAAATCTAATTATGAAGCTTTTTTTAAATACTGTATGTATATACAAATTAAATCTAAATTTATATATATATGACAATAGATGGCGTTATACCAAAAACACCTTCAAGCCTTTGTTTACATAAACGTCAGAGTGAGTATTTCACTATCTCTAACTTAATTTCCACCTTCATATCATGATTTCAAGCTATTTGCTATCGTCAGTGAAGGACAGGATTAAGAAACTAGATCTAAAACACAAACTCTGAGCGTTTAAGAAACAGTTTCTATTCAGCTTACGAGCGTGAATCTTTTAGACACGTAATGTCTTCAAACTCAGCATCGCATGCCAGATAGCTACATGGGTCTGATATCAGTTCAGCATCACCACATAGTAGAAGTCTCTGCAATATGTATCATTGCAAGAAAGACCTCAAAAGTACATTTATGAAAAACAAAAAACACAAGTTAAAAACTTGCATACGCTTGTAATTATGACAATAGATGGCGTTATACCAAAAACACCTTCAAGCATTTGTTTTGGTATAACGCCATCTATTATCATAAATACAAGCATATGCAAGTTTTTAACTTGTGTTTTTTGTTTTTCATATATATATATATATCACTCTTTTTTAGAAGTATGCTATACTTTTCTGCTATATTGAGCAATGATAATTCTTAAAATGCTTTGGTGATCATCTATCTTGATTGTACCATTGATCTTTTATTTTAAGGTTTTCAACAACTGTAGTCTAGTTGGCTTCTTGTTTCTCAGGTGCATAAGTTTTCTCCACATCTTGTTGTTTGGCATCATCCTTCTTCAAAAAAAAACTGGTATTATTAGTTTGTCAGCTTTTTTTGGATTATTTGATTCTTGAATAACGTCATGATGAGGATGTTTTAGGTATCTCAATACTGGTCCAAGTGTCAATCTTTATATCACATTATTTTTTCAGAGTATCTCAATTATTTCTCTTTTTACCCAGACTTTTTTAGATTTCTCTCTAACTTACACTTTATTTGTTTTATAATTAAATTTATAATTTTATTCTTATGCTGACTTATAATTTTATTCTTATGCTGACTTCATAACTTCTAGTTTTTAAGGTCATCAGATTTAGTTCTACAATTATTTTTATCTGATTTATATTCAGAAGCTATATATAATACCATTACAATTAATTCTAATCTCAGCCAAAAACTCTGCAGGAGTTTTTCCAGTAGCTGTTGAAAATAATATATGTTAAGTGCTGTTCCTTATCCATGACTAAAAATTTGGGTAAGATCATGATTATTGCTTTCTTGAAACTTCTGTTTTTTATTAAATGGTAGTCAGATTATTATGAATATGCACCTAAAATTCTAGAATAACATGGTTCTTAATTGGTCCTAAATAGTTCATATGTACTTTCTACCATGCTCAGATTAATAAATTTTTTTAGAGATTGCATTCTTATTTTTGGGGGCTGGGGGCAGGCGTACATTTTTAATGTAGTTTTTTAAATTTTCATTTATGTTAGGCCATCCTATATACTTCCAAGCTAAAGCTTTAACTCTAAATATACTGGGATGACTGCAATCTATCAGTTCATCTATCTTTTCCTTTCCTATAGTTGGAATAATAACTCAGTCTTCATTTACAATGCAGTCATTTGATATAGATTAGTATTCATGTGTATTTCTTGATGGCAAATTATAGCTTTTTAACTGAGCAATCACGTTTTGTGAAATTACAAAGATGGACTAAAGCCTCATCTTGTCTGATCCAATCTTTGATACACTTAATCATTTTTATTTTGTACAGTAAGTGTGATAGTGTGTGAGTATGTATTATTTATTTATCTGAGATAAATTGACAGAAGTTTGTGTTTTAAAAATACACTAGAATGGTTTATGATCAATAATTAGCTTAAATGGTCTACTGTACAGGAATTGATGAAAATTTTCCTTGCTGAAAATAATTACCAAAGCTTATTTATAATTCCTTTCAACTTTGAATAATGCTCACTATGAAAACACTATTTATCTATCTCATATACTTGTCTCATATATTATTATTGTGGAAACTCCGCTCTCAGAGAATGTTAACAGTTAATACTACCTCAAAACTTTCAATATAATAAACTAATGATTAATTCAACATGAATAATTGATGCATTTAAAAGCATTTTCATGGTTTTTACTCCACATCCATATTTGATTTTCCCAAGTAAGTTATAAAGAGATCTTGCTACATGAGTTTTTCCCTGAAGACAGCTCCCAAAAAAATTGACAACTCCCAAAAGAGCTTATAATATCTTCACCAATTTAAGCATGGAGGCTTCTCCCATGATTCTAACATTTTCTATGGAGAGTTGTCTCCTTTTTTGCTAATAATATGATACAAAAATTAATTTTTTGGGGTTTATCATACACTTGTCTACATTTACATCCAATTTCTTTAATTTAGTTCATACTTTGATTAACAACTAGTCAATTTTTGGATATGAATTCACTGTTATTAATATATCATCAAAATAAGATATTACTCCTTCAATATAATTTAGAAATGAATCAATTTATGCAGAAAATATTTTTGATACAGTTGTTAATTCAAAATATCACCAGTTACATCGAAATAAGTCCTAATGTAGTGGGCATCATGTATTGTTAATGTAAATACGACATATAATTTCTAACCAAAAGAATTTAATAAAATGCTGACTTCAAATCCACTTTGCAAAATTTTATTATTTTGTAGATGGGATATTTCCTTAATGTTTGGAATTAAGTATGTATTTTTTTAAAAAAATTATTAACAGATTTATGATAATCTCTACAAATACAAATCTTACTATAAGACTTGAAATGTTACTACAATCGACTGAGTCAAGTCAAGAGTTTTCAGCATGAATTAATATACCACTTATATAAACATTGTTTATAAAACATTCTTTACTTTATATCACATAGAATAGGTAGTTTTCTATGTTTACAATTTACTGGATTGACATCTATTTTCAATGGTAGGTTCAAGAGAAGATCTTTATCACACCATAGGGTGCATTAAAAAGACTCCCCACAATTTTAATTACTCCAAATAATAGAATTGATATGGTTTTATGAGATGGATTAAGGGACGATTGCTTTCTTATAATTTTAACTTTCTTTAATTTCTATTCCATTATCATTAATATCTTTGGCTATTATGTTTAATTGGATAAGACTTGCTTTAAATGTAATCTTTTATGTAATTCTGTCCCAATATTTTACCATTATTGACACATTTTATTCACTGTCCTGCAATATAATAATTTTTTGATTATAAATATATATGGGAATCCTTATCTGCCTTTTTTTGGTCTGTTCTGGTACATTTGCTAGTATAATTTTAAATCTTTTATTTTGATGACTTGTACTTGTGGGCCAGTTTTTGCTTTTCTTTTGATTGGTTAAAAATGTCTTAAAATAATCCTTTTGTTTACAATTTTTACAGATTTCATTGCATTATTCACAACTGTTTGTAAAATGAAGATTTTTACCACAGTAATGGCACCTGACACCCCTGTTTTCCTTTCTTATTGCTTTGTCAGGCTTCATTTTGTTTAGTACTTCCTGAATATTCACAATCCTTTGTATTTACCTGCTGAAAATCTATAACTTGTTCAATCACAAGTTCAGATGCAACTCATTTGCAAATTGCTTCTGCATATGTCAAAACTTTTATAATAGTACTTCTAAAAATAATACATAGGTGCAAAATTTTATTACCTCACTAAGTGCTGGGTCATAATCTTTTATTTTTTCACTTTTATTGATAGTAATTATAAAAATGTAATCCAGAAAAGTTACATGATACAGTAGAATTATAATACTTACTTAGTTTCTATTTTACTTCTAAAAAAAAAAAATTCCTCTGGCATATTTAACTCAATAACTTATTCCCACGTGAAAACTAATAAAATGTTAACTTGACATTAATCTGTCTGTCTTAATGTGATTTAAAATAAAACTGCTTCAGTTACAATCCTTATCAATGACAAACTTGACTGTAATTTACCAACAAAATATTGTCTTCTCTGTCCATTTTCTAGTTTTTAGGACTGTACCAATTTGCTATGTCATGCCTATTTTATTCCTGAACTAATTTTCACATATGGATAATAGTGTGAACTGACAAATAAAAGTTAAGCAAATGAAATACATACAACTTTCATTTTAAACCACTAAACATCACATGATCACCATTTCTTATGTTTGCTCATAAAACAGGCAAAACTCTCCATACAGTAGTGCCACTCAGTGCAAGCCAGAGTAATCGGTGGATGTCGAAGGCTTATGCATAAAATCCCTATCTAGTGCCTATTCAGCCAATATCCCCAGATTAGTTTCTAGCTTGTGGCTTTTATCAGTCAGGAGCCTTGGATCTGAGAGCACTGCACCTAGATTGTAGGATCTAATGCAACCCTCCAGCCACCACCTTTTATCTCTACTTAACTACAAAATGATGAGAATAAAATTGAAAACATATTTTCAATCCAAGCTCATTATCTTATATAGTCACATAGGTCTGAACTCAGTTCAGTACCCATACCTTTTGGTGTCTTTGATACTTTAATAACCATAGCCATCACTATCCTATTAGGCAGGATTGGTATTAAACCACTAAACATAACATGAACACCATTTCTTATTCTTGCTCATAACTGTTATTAAAACAGGCAAACCTCTCTATACAGTAGTTCCACAAGCTAGAAACTAGTCTGGGGATATTGTATGAGTAGGCACTAGATAGGGATTTTATGCACATGCCTTCTGGCATCCACTGATTACTCTGGCTTGCACTGAGTGGCACTACTGTTTGGAGAGTTTTGCCTGTTTTAATAACTTTCATTTGCTTAATATTCCAAACATGGGTACAAATAATTATGAATTAAATATCATATGAAAAGTATATTAATTATACAAAGTAAAGAAGAAAATCCTAAGGCTTTCAAAAATAATAATGAAAAGTGGGTTGACTTACTAAATATTTGCCTGTATCTATAGGCCAAACTTCCAGAAACATAGTCACATCTTTATTCACATCAAGTGGAGTCTCTCTTATAGTTCTATTGTTTATTTAATGAATAGTTTCCACAATTTCATACTAGACTTTTGGAGACATCAATTAAAATCTTTTTTTTTTGTTATGGCTTAAATTTTACATAATAATTACTATCTCATTTTTTATATAGGATTTCATTTGATATGTATTTCTTTTGAATTTCTCATTAAATATATTTTATTTAAGTGCTTACTCAAGACAGAATTAAATGAATTTTTATCATTCCTGATTTACTTTTACATTCATTACTTTTCTTATCTAAGTATGGACACTTTTGTGATACATTTTCACTTTAACCATTTCTTAAAAGCTTCATTTTCTTTGTCTTCTCTGATTGAGCTAAGATGGGCTTTTTAAAAATCATACAGGTATCTGATTTAACTTCCATCTAGTGTTTAGACAATTGCTTACATATTGAGCTAAAAGTGAAAAAATAGAAGTCACTACTGTCTAATTTAAACTAGATGTCTTGAGAAGTTTAATAATAATAATAAAAAAACAACAACAAAACAATGATGCTGAAAGAAATAAAGAAATACCTAATAGCAGCACTGATAAAAGGTGGAAAAAAAGAGGAAAGAAGAAAATAAATTGTTAGAAGAATCTTAGCTCCCAATGACTACATGTAGTATATCGTACCACTATCAATTTTCAATTGCTCTAATTTAATATTTTTTTAATTGAACAGGTGTCTATTGCAGTATCTTCCTAAATAGGTCTCCATTTAAAAAAAATCAAATTAGTTTGTACTTACTTCACATAGTCTAAATTTCATGCCACTTTTTTTGGAGTTTACTGATGATGTCCAGATGTAGTTTAATCATAAGTAATTTGTTCTTCCATTTTTGTGATCTATAGTTATTTTTGCAAGTAGTTCTTAGAATAATAAATAATCAAATTTATTTTATTATAACATCTGATTATAATTGTTCTAAAAGAATGCATTCAATTAAACTCAATTATCACCCATATAAAAATTTTGTGTGGTATTGCTGAATACAGTTTTCATGCACATGTTCTAACTCTGGAAAACCTTAGATGATTGCAGATTATTGTTCAATGGCAATTTTCTTTCCCATATTAAATATTTCTATTGTTAACTCCTTTATTTTATATAAAAATTTTAAGCAGTGAAAAGAAAATAACAATATTTGATTTTTTTTTACAAATCCATACTTAGATGAAAGGCTCCCAAAATATTTTAGGAGTATTAGAAAGGTCTGAAGCTACTAATAATGACAGTAACAATTAAGCAATGTTAAAAGACTTGAGGTAATTATTATTTTTTACTTCTTTTAAATGCTGATTTTGAAAGAATAATTTTCTAATGAATGGTAATCGAATTTATTCGACCCATTTTGAACACTTTTTAGCAAAAACCTTTTTTTGCTCAAAGTGATTTGGATTTTTTTTTCATGTGTCATAGCATCAGCCAGGAAGCGAACCCCCTAATCTGGGACAACTGCTTATAAAGCAGCTGTTGCTGACCTCTCGACCACCAATGCTTGACAAAGTGATTTGGATTTTATATAAGATATTACAGCAAAAATAAAGGACAGGATGATTTAGGTAATGAGTCCTAATGTTATACAACATGTAGTGTTCACATTATAAAATTGCATGTAGTCATTACAAATTAACAATAGATTGTAAGATTAATGTAAAAATATGATCATTGGATAAATAATTTATGATAGAAGCATATTAGTAGCACAATTACTAGCTTTGATCATAAGTTGAAATATTAAATCAAGCTTTATAAGGTTTCGAGAAAAAATAGACTTATTTAAATAGGCTAAGAATTATTTGTTTAAATAGATGGATCCCACAGACAATCTATCTAGCCATTTAAAATTACTCTGTAAATAATTTTTAGATATTCTTATAAATAAGGATAGAAATCATAACATCTTTATTACAAGAACTTGATAAATTATGCTTCTTTACGATTGTTTTTTAAATATCTATTACAATCTTACTCATATATATATAGGCGAGAAGTAATACATCATAGGGACTAGCTATTTGAGTTAGATAGCCGGGTTTGAAGACATATAGGTGTCTGAAAACTTCAGATTTTCTACTCAATGGTCAACTCTTAAATAAATGCTGGCTTTGGGTTGTGGTTTTTAGATCTAGTGTCTGAAGCTATCCTAGTGCTTCTCTGAGGAGTGCCATAAGCATGAAACCATGGTCAGGGGATGGAGGTTGGTTTTCAGAATAGAGATATTTTAAATGCTTTCTCTTGCTTAGTATTTATCTCAAAGCTTGTTGAGCAGTTAGCAAAGCTCTTTGTTTATATTCTGCAAGCTTAATAAAAAAGAAGTGGTGTCATGTGATATATGACTCTATTTTTTATTTTATTTTTTATTTTTATTGACTACCATAGGGACTTGTCTAGTTTAACACAATAAAGTGACAGACATGAGAATTAAAATTCTGATTTAAACTCGATTTGTCACTTTTAGTGCGAGAATATCACATGACCTCCCTAGTAATTAACATTTCAATTATTTTTTTATATTCATTTCAGAAATATAAAAACTCACTACTTATAATTTGCACAAACCTGCCTTATTTTGAATATATAGTGTTCTCAAGAGCCCTCTTGCAAATTAATTTTTTTAGAATGAAAATTTTGTAATTTAATCAAACATTGATTTTGCTTAGAATGACTTTTTTGAATCAACATAACATTTTACCGCGTGTCAGTAGATTGCATATGCAACTAATAGATTTTGATTATATTTATATTGTACTCTTTTTTTTTTTTTGACAATTATATTCTTATATTGTTTCTTGCATAATAATAATAATATCAAAAGTTTGCTTAATAATAATAACAAAAGTTGCCGATAGAGGACAGAGCCATACAGTTTTTTTTTAAAAAAAAAAAAAAAAAAAAACTAACTATTATCACTTCATAAACAAAACTGATCTGAATATGTACTAACTAATAATCCTGATATAGCCTTCTCCCATGTTCATGGAATTTTTTTTTAGTGGTTTGATGATTTACTCAAGCGAACTTAGAATTTTGGCTGGTCGATAATCAAATTAGCTAATCATTCAATATTAGATAACGTAAATATTCCAAATAAATGTGGATCGGTCTAATGAGTGCATCGAACAAAACAAGTATATGATTTTGATGTAATGCAGCTTTCATTTTTGACGAGAGGTGTCTTGTAGCAATCGGTGATGAATTCATGGAGTTATTTTTGTTCACTAAATTTGAAATGCTGTAGTGAATTATTTTAAAGCAGTGGAAAACAATAATAAAATTATCGGAAACATTAACTTTATCAGGGCCAATCTTTAAAACTGCAGATCCCAAATACCTCGCAACCAAGATTTACATAAAATTTAGATATGATTATTATGGACTATATTTCAATGATAAAATGGAAGGCTATTAAAATCATCATCATCATCAACCATTATCAATCCACTGCAGAATGAAGGTCTCTCCAAGTTCAATCCATCTTCTCCGACCTTTAGCTTCTCTTCTTCACATCACTCCTGCTTACTTTCTTATTTCATCCATTCATCTCACATGTGGTCCCTGTCTGGGTCTTTTATAATCTCCTGGATTCCAGTTTAAAATTTCAATTGTCCATCTATTATTATCTCTTCTAGCAATATGTCCAGCCCAACTCCACTTCAGTCTTTTAATTTTTTCAATGAGGTCAGTAACACTTTTTTGTTCTCTTACCCATATATAGCATTTTTGATCTCTTCTTGTTACTCCCAACATGTATCTCTCCATACTTCTTTGAGTGGTCTGAAGTCTCTGTGTATTATTGCTCTTTTATTAAGTTTCCAAGTCTCAGATCGATAAATAAGAACTGGTAAAACACATTTCTTAAAAACCTTCCTTTTCAAACACATAGGCATATTTTCTTTTAGTATCAAGTTATTTCTACCAAAAGCACTCTAAACTCTGTGATTAATGTCATCCATTATGTTTCCATCTGTATTAATAATCTGACCAAGATATTTATAGCTGTTAACTTCTTCTAACTCATCATAATCAATCTTTATTTTCATATTTTGAGAAAATCCATTAAACATTACTTTAGTCTTTTTAACATTTATCTTTAGTCCTACTTTCCTATTTTCATCTGATAACTACTGCAACATTTCCTGCAGTTCTAAAGCATTATTTGCAAAAACAACTACATCATCTGCAAAATCTAAATGACTTAAATAATCTCCATTTACTTTCACTCCCTTAGCTTCCCATTTTAATTCACAAAATACTTCTTGCAGCACTGCTGTAAAAAGTTTTGAAGATATGCAGTCACCATGTCTTACACCCTTCTCAATGTTGATTTTCCTAGTATCATTATGTAATTTAATTGTTGCTGTTGCATTTTTATAAATATTCTTTAAAATATGACAATATCCTGGATCTATACCTTGATGATCCAATGCTTTAATCACTGAAGAAATGTTTATAGAATCAAATGCCTTTTCATAATCTATAAATCCAAAGCATAATGGCAACTCATATTCATTTGTCCTTTCTATAACTTCTCTCAATACCTGGATATGATCTAATGTACTAAAACCACTTTTAAATCCAACTTGTTTTCTGGGTTGGTGGAAATCCAATGTTTTCTGTAGATGAGTTGTAATTATCTTGATAAAATTTTTGTATAAAACTGATAAAAGGCTGATAGGTCTGTAATTTCTAATATCTTCTTTATCACCTTTTTTAAATATTAATATTAATACTGCATTCTTCCAATCTTCTGGTACATCTTTATCATTTAGATATTTAGTATATAGATAAAAAATGTATATTTCTTCACCTGCTTTTTTTAATATATCAATTATAATTCTATCATTACCTGAAGACTTTCCTTTCTTCATAAATTTAATTGCATGTCTCATTCCTTCATTTAAAATTCTGGGCAATTTGGAAGTTATAATAAATATAGGAGGTACTTGTTCTTTATTACTATATAATTTTTGATAAAAGTCTTCTACCCATTTCATGATGTCATCTCTTTTTTTTTAGTAATAATTCCATCTTTTTTTTCTTATTGCAGATATAAATTTTCTACCAATACCAAAATGTTGTTTTACACTCTTGAGACTTTTATTCTTTTCTACAGCTTTCCTTGCTAGTTTACAGTTATATTTTCTTATATCATTTTCAACTCTTTTCCACACCATTTTACAAAATTCAAGATATTCAATCTTTTTAATGCATCATTTTTGTATATCTTCATATTTCTTCTTTTCTTCATAAATTCTCTAGTCTCAGTAAAAATTTTATTGGTCAATTGCTGCTTTTTTCTACCAGCTATCTTTGTGCAGTTTTAATAATAATTTCATTCAAATCTGAATCATATTCAAAATCTACTACTACTTGAAATCGATTTGAAAGTTCTAATTTAAATTTATTAGAATGTCTCTGAAGATTAGAAATATCAACTGTAAATATTGTTTTTCTTAGTTATTTTTGTCTCTCTAGTTTTGCATTAACACTTATCTTACATCTTACAAATCAATGATCACTTCCTGTGTTAAATTTATTAAGAACATTACAATCTTGAAATATGTATTTTCTGTTAGTCAAAATATCATCCAATTATGCTGTACCTTCATTTGAATGCTTCCATGTCCATTTCCTTTTAACATTTTCCTAAAAAAAAAAGAATTCATAATACAAAGTTTTGCTTTTTCTGCAAACTCCACAAGTCTATGTCCTCTCTCATTTCTATTACCATAACCAAAATTACCTACAGTACTTTCATCTTTCATTGTTTACCAATTCTAGCATTATAGACTCCTGTAACAATTTTAAAATGTTTACTCTGATCAAAAGCCTTTTGTACATTCCATAAAAAAATCTTCTACTACTTCATCACAATGAGAACTTGTTGGGGTATAAATCTGAATTATCTGCATTTGGTATCTGCTATTAAGTTGTATAATGAATCTTGTCACTCTGTTGTCCAATACACCATCAATCTCCACAATGTTGTTGTTCTCCTTTGTCCAATACACCATCAATCTCCACAATGTTGTTCTTCCACTTTTTATTTATAATGAATCCTACTCCACTTGTATTTCCAATATTTGTGCCTTTATAGTAGAGTACGTCTACTTTTTAAATCAATTGTCTCTTCACCTTTTCTTCTAACTTCACAAATTTCAATAATGTTCTATTTAATATAAGACAGTTTTTCTCCTAATTCTTGCAATCTTCCTTCACTTGAACATGATCTGCAGTTGTATGTATCTAAATAAAAAGTTATCATCAAATGGCAGCCTGGGTCCACAATCAGGGGATTCTTAGCACCCTCCACCTTTGGCCACCAACCATTGCCTTGGTTGGTGACTTTATAGCCTATTGGGAATATGTTTCATGATTTATTTTTGTCTGATTGCATATATCTATTGGGAAAATATTTATCATTTTCATATACATTCATTCTGCCTTATCAGGCAACTGGAAAGAAAGACCATGGTGTTTCTTGATCTTAAACTCAGAGGTAATAATCCAATAAACTCATCATGCTGGCTAATGAGTGTTGGTGAGCAGCCCATCAATATTCATATACTATATGAATAATCACATAGTAATGACAGATGTAAAGAAAAGAATATATGGAGTGGACATTAGGAATTTGCCCTGCTCAGTTTTTTTAAGGCATTCAAGAGGAATCAAAGGATCTCCTTTCAGTTAATAGCACACTCCTTTCTGCAGCTACTATTAAAGTATTCATTGATATAAACATTGCATTAAAATGTCTTTTTTAATAAAAAGCCACTATAGGAAAAGGCCTCATTGATAGCATTTCATAGAAAAACAGTGAAAAAGGCAGTAAAAATTAGGTTTGTTAATTGCCAGAGATAAAAATTAGCTGATATAGCAGAGTCATTATTTGAGAGAAAAACTCTAAATTTTTTGATCAGAATTTCCCCAATCCAAATGCAAGGTTTAATATGGCAGCTGGACATGACATTGCTGCCTACAGATGTGCTGTATTTAAGTCTGTTTGTAATAAATGCAAACTCATATAGATATGATTAAATATTTTTTAATGTATATGCAAAATATATTTATTAAGCTTCTTGATCAAGTCAAGCAGCGAGACTCTCTGCTTTCACCTGTGAGTCTACATGATGATACTTGGGTGAAAGTTTTATTTTCCTCTTAATCCTATTAAGATACTACATTGACTTTTTCAAGTTTCATTTTGAATACTATGTAAATTTTTATAAAGTTTAACTGTATATTACTATGTTTAATAAATATATTTTAAAACTATATTTACAATATGTTTTATGTAAAACATCTGCTATACTGTTCACTTGAAGCATCTAGTTACCATGTAACTGTTGAAGCAAAAGACTTCAGATGTGTTTCTAGAAGTGCCTAACACTTTCAGTTGTGCCATGGTAGTTTGTCTGATATGTAAGTGTGGTAACACTTCTAGCTATATTGTGATAACCTGTCTTGAATTAGGTTTATATTCTAGAAACTTCCAGTTCAAAATAAATTTACCACAGTACTTTAACAATATTGTAAACAATGTGCATATTGATGGTCAACTCTGACAGTTATTTGCTTGCTGACTTGGCTTTACCTCCAAAAGACTGCCTATATATAGCCAGATTCCCTCTCATAGTAGGATAATTTGGATTTACTGAGCATCATCACCTATTGGCCTGTTACTGCTATTGGATATATTATATTTATTTATATATCCTTTGGTCTGTAGTGATGAATTCCCAATACAACCAAGATAAGATGGAATCTGAACAAAGTCCATTAGCTGAAGGTAAATCGAGACATAACAACATGTAAATTTAATAACCAAACAAAATTTATAGACTACTTTTTAAATGTAAATAATTTTAAAACATCACTTTTATTAATGACTGTAAAATGATTTGGTAAAAATAGTAAATTTCATTTTTATTTATTATTATTGAATTCTAAAAACAATTCATCAACATAATTAAATTATAAGTGAGTCAAATTCTTATTGCATTTTGTTATTGAAAAGTTATACTTCTAGCTTTCATTTCGAAAAATCTATTAAAATATTTCATAAGAGATTGCTGACTTGAGATACATAACTACTAAACTGTCCAAACACTCAATAAATTAATGATTTGATCAGGTTCAGATTTGGAAAAATTTCTTGTTCCTAATACCACAATCATTGCTACTATCAAAAATATTCACAAAGCAATAAATAAAATAAAAAATGTAATAGTTTTCTGTTCTTATAATTCATGTATTTTCATGAGGTTTCAAATTTCCATAGCAGAAATGGTTTAAGATATCCATTTCCTTGCAAATTATATAATCATATAAATCATGTATTTGGTCTAACTTGTTCTTCTGACAATGTCAGCTGCACATTTTTTATATGACACTGCTGGCAGATTCTTAAAAAGACAAAATAATATTTGATGTTTTTTTTTTTGAGTTGTTCAAGACATGGCTATAACTACAAGCAGTGTTTGATTTACTATCTTGCACTTTGAAAAGATCTTTTTGGATTTGGAAAAGGTTTATCTTCAGATTCATAATCAAATACTGTTTCTTGCATAGGCATAGGTGTGAATATAGGTTAACATCCAGATTATTGGCAAGGTCTTGAGCATTAATCAATCAAGGCTTCATCAAAAGTTTGTTCCTATATGAATTTAATCAGTTTTACAAGGATTTTTTAATGAAAAAATGTCAGTGCGATCACTCTGAAATTCTTTATTTACACAACATGAAAGAGTAAAGAATATACAAAAACTAGTGAGATCAAAAACATGCAATTTTTACTTAAGCATCATCAGTGTTCTTGTATTCAGTACAGCAGAAGAAGGGAAAATATAAGATTTCCCATTTTGTACTTAAATATTTGTTTTCTAAATTAATAAATTAAGTCATTTCTAGTATCACTAAATATAATTTTTCTTTTAATGTACAAAAGTGGTGAGAAGAACAGTAGTAACTGCTTTATATGTTATCGATCACAGCCTCAATTTGTGTTTGATGATTTTTTTAAAAACTTTTTTTTTACAAATTTATTTTAAAAAAATATTTAGTGAAGTATGAAATTGTTTATGAGTTTAATTTATAAAAATAAACACACTCTCTCTTTTACAATTGTTAAAATAATTATTTTGCAAAAAAAGTGGTATCTTATATGTAGTAGGCAACAGGAAGGAGTTTGCTGTTACTGACCTTTAAGGAAACCAAGCAGAGCAAATTCCTAATGTCCATTTCATACATCTTATTATTACAGCTATTACTGTATAATTGATTATTCATATAGTATATTAATATGGTTGGACTGCTCACCAAAATGTATCAACCAGCATGATAAGTTCATTGGTCTTTTTAATCTCCGAGTTTAAGATCAAGACTTATCATGGTTTTTCTTCTCAGTTTCTTGATTTATCTCAACTGATATATCAGTTGAGTTTTTTTGAAGTCAGAATGAATGTGTATGTGAATGAACTTTTTTCAAATAAATATTTATAATTATGACAAACAAAATTAAATAATTGGTCTTGTTCCAGCCATTGCAGTGGCTTGTGACTAGAAGTGGGGGTATTAAGAATCTCCTGATTGTGAAATAGGCTGCCATTTGATGATGACCAATTATTTAATTACTTACAAATGCTGATCATTTTCAGGTGAATAAAGATTGCATGAATTGGAAGAAGAACTATATAGTTTATATAAGACATTGATGGACTTTGTGAAGTTAGAAGAAAAGGTGGAAACAATTGATTTAAAAAATAGACATTTACTATATTACAAAAGCACAAATATTGGAAGCACAAGGGAAATTGGATTCATTAAAAATAAAAAGTGAAAGGGCAACATTGTGAAGATTGTTGGTATACCAGGAAGAGTGGCAAGAATAATTCTTCAATGTAGTAAAAAATACCAAATGCCTATAATTCAGGCTAATGACTCAACAAATTCTCATTATAATGAAGAAGTAATGGATTATTATATGGAATGTGCAAAAGGCTTTTGATTGAACCAACATTTTAATATTCATCATGGGGAGCCTTTAATGCTAGAATTGATATTTGATTAAAAGACTAAAATGTTGTGGGTAAATTTGATTATAGTGATAGAAATGAAAGAGGACACAGACTTTTGGAGATGACAGAAGAAGAAATACTTTTTATTTATGAAATTCTTTTTAAAAAAAAAAGCTAAATGGAAATACATATTGAAACATCCAAATGAAGGTACAACAGTCTTATAAAAAATATGTATTTCAAGATTATAATGTTTTTAATAAATTCAACTCAGGGAATGACCATTCATTAATAAGATATGTGTTAATGCTAAACCAGAGAAGCAAAAAATTAATAAAAAAAATATTCACAATTGGTATTCCCAACCTTTAGAAACATTACAGTGAATTTAAATTAGAAATTGCAAATCATTGAAAAATATTAAAAGACATTAAACATAGTTCAGATTTGAATGAAATTAATTGGAAAATAACCAATATGCTATTAAGAACTATAACAAATATAGCTAGTCAAAAAAAAAATGCACTAATGGACCAGTAAATTTTTTACTGACATAAAACAATGTAAAAAGAAAAAAAAGGGAATATAAATAAGTATTCGAGTTTTGTAAAATGATACCAGAAAGAGTTAAGCGTTGGTGGCCTAGCAGTTAGCATAGCTGCTTTTCAAGCAGCTGACCTGGGGTTCGCTTCCTAGTCAACACTTTGACATAAAAAAAAGAGTTAATAATATAAAAAAATATAATTGTGAATTAGCAATAAAAACTATAGCAAAGAAGTATAAAACAACTTCTTGGTTTTGGTAAGAAATTTATTTCGGCAAAAAGAAGAAAAGATGAAAGTAAAAGTGATATCATAAAAAGTATGGAAAAGTTCTATAAAAAATTATATAGGAACAAAAAACGAGGATTTTCTGTAATTATTGTTTCTTCTGAATTGCCCAGCATTTTAAATGAAGAAAAGCTTTGTTTGAATTTTGACATTAGTTTTTTTTTTTTTTTTAAAAAAAGCGCACCTTGTTGCTATTGATAATTAAAAAAATTTAGTAAAAATTAAAGCAAGATTTGATTTATTAATTTTGTCAAAATTTAATAGATGGTAAGTTATAAATTGTTGTGATCTTGCAACTTCTAGTTATAGCAATGATGCTGCAATCATGTGCAAATTTATGTGTTTATTGTCAGAAAGTGATAGCGAGTAAAATCTTGTTATATTACATATTTTGCCCAATTTTTATGTTCATTATTTCAAATAAAATTTATGTTCCTATAATTCATTTTTATTTATGTACAATGTTAATGTATTAAAATTTGATAGCAAGCAAAAAAGATAAGATTCTGACACGATTTTTCATAAAATATATTTCATTATTTTTATTGATTTTTTTAGGCCCAGAATCAATCTTCTAATTTTCTATATACACAATACTGCATCTGTGAGCCTTTTTATTATCATTGTTTATTATTCAGAATTTGGCTCTTAATCTTAAATAATAAGATAATAAAGAGCATTTAAAAGCATTCATTTGTAACAGTATAATTCACAAGTTTTTTTTATACGTAATTTTTGGAAACAAATCTATCACGTAAATACAGAATTGAGTAAATATTGAAGCTGTATATATTTATAGCCATATATATGTGTGCTTCACCATTAACTGCTTATTTAACCACAGACCATAAAGCCAACCATAGTGAATGGATATTAAAATAAATGATTAATGATATGTGTATATATAATGTTAAAATAAATTGTAAATTATAAAGGAAATTTAAATGTATATAATTTAGAAATTATAGAAAAAGTTTAAAGTAAAATAAATTGTTTTTTTTTTTTTAAATGTCATAGCATCGGCCGGGACGCGAACCTGCAACCAGGGAAACTGTCTGCAAATGCAAGGCAGTCGCGCTGACCTCTCGACTACCAATGCAAGACTAAAATAAATTGTTTCATCAGCAAATATAGAAAATAGTACGTCAGCAAATAAAGAAATCAGCTGATGCACAAAATAGATTAAATGGAAAATTTTTAACTTAAGATTTATTAAGAAAAATGAGATAATAAAAAATGGCTTGTTTAATAATAATGTAAAATCATATGATGCTTTTAAGAGCTGGTAAACAATAAAAGCATTTGTAGCTTGCAATTAATTAATTAATGTGAAAAAAAGAGTTACAAGGTATAAATGCTAAAATTCTTTTTTATTCTAAAAATCATCATCTTCTTGTTCTAAAGTCTGGCCCAATTTATAAATGTCTGTACAAATTATGCTTGAGTAGAAAAGTTTTTCTCCTCTCTCTATGTCTGTCCTCAGAAGGAATCCTAGAGATGAAGCCCAGCAGAAGACCGAAGAATTATGCCTGATAACTGCCTACCTTTGCTACCAAAAAGAAAGACCTATCTAAATGGAAACAGAAGCACAGACGTCTGATGTAGACCATAACAGCCATCAAGAAATAATAAATGCATCATAAGGCCTCTAAAAATGGTCCCTAATTTGTCATCTGTATAAAGCTTAATTCATATCATATATATACACGCGTCTGAGTTGCCGGTAACTTTTTATCTTTATCATTTTTTTTATATATATTGTAATGGTATGCACCCTCTCAACAAGATAAGTTAAGGCAGTCGCATCTCACTATAGTCAGATTTAAGGTCTTCATATAAGATGCCATGAATGATGTGATTTAATTTTGATATAAGAGTATATTTGTTCCCAATAACTAATTTATATTAAAAAAATTATTATATCTAAATCACATCAAATCAATTTTCACCTTGATTAACTTTACCGTTATGCTCAGATTTCAAACTCAGGGAAGTTTAACAATTTACTATCTTCAGGGGTTCCTATCAATATTTTAAAGTAATATTAACAATGAATCTCACTAACGCTTTAAATTAAATAAAACAAAATTGAAGACTTCATTTAATTTGATGTAAAAAAAACATAATTATTTATTTAACAATTAAATAATTTAAATTTTACAATATATATAAAAATATTTATCTATCCATCTCCTTATATTAAAAATATAAATATTCTCTTTACTTATGGTAGATATATTTTCTAAACTTATAACACTATGTGATTTTACAATGTATATAAACTATAAGTATCCATATATTTAGACATTTATATTAACACTATTTTACAATAATTGGATTATACAAATAATAATCCAATCATTTGTATATAATACCTTCATTCGTTAAAATGATTGTCTGTAATTTATATTTATTAATTTAAAAATATATACTTCACAACAATGTTAATCATTTATCATACATTACTATTATTAAACTATTTAGATTAGTGTAAACAATGTTGTGTCATGTCATAGAAAATAATAATATGTGGATTTAAAAATAATTTAATCTCTTACCTCTAAGTTCACATTATCCCTTTCCCAAATTAACATTTATTAACCGATATTTAAATCTTTATTAATTATAAATAAAAACAAAAATATTGTAAATTATTAATTCTCTCTTATTATTCATTTTTATAATAAAATGAATACGATGATAAAGAAAATTAAATTAACTTTTCCCAATTATAATTTTCAAAAATCTTAAATGGTATTCATGAAAGTTAAAGTTCCTCGTGTGAATGAAAATCCTTTGAAGACACCGTTTTTTTGATCCCTTCATTGTTAAACATTAAAGAGAATAATATTATAATATCCTAAGTTGACATTTAGTTTCCTCTTTATATTCATCTTCTTAATACAAAGTTCCTTTATTAACGTTTATAATTCCATTTTGAAGATCTAATTTTTATAATTTTAAGGCATTCATAATTCCATTTTGAAGATCTAATTTCTTTATAATTTTAAGGCATTCAGCAAACAATGTTATTCACACATATATATTTGATTAGGCAAGTGCATTTTATCTATCCCATGACACATGGTGTTCTAGCCACTTTGCATTTTCTTTATAATGTAAAGTACATTAAATTTGAAAGAAGTTTTTATAAACATGTTCTTTTTTTAAAATGCAGTTCAGATTTTAAAACGTAATTCAAACAATTTTTTATAGAACATTAAAATATATTTATATTACTTTCTTTGAACAAATATAAGAAATTTCTTCTAATGAGTATTAAATTGTTCAAAATATAAACTTCAACTTACACTGTTCTTTGAAATCAAACATAGTAGAAGTTTTTATGAGGATATAGCTGACAAAAATAGAGTCCTTAGTCTTCTAATAAAAAGAATAGAATTAATATATTATATCTCGCTCCATCAGCTTGCTGAAGCATACACATTCACATTGTTGCAATAACAATTCGATATTAAACACGAAGTTAATTTCATTTCTTTTAATTCGATAAACTGTGAACCCAGAAATCATTCATAACCTTGTCAACCACTTTTTGTCAACAACATCTTTTTTTCATTTTAAAGAATAAAAAATACTAACTTAACAAGTTATATATTTATTTTCATAAATATAATAATAATGCAAATATAATGTATACATATTGATTACATGTATGTATGAGAATACATATACTCCTACAATATATATATATATATGATTGTTCTGTTTAACATATATTTGTACCTTATATTATTAAATAAATACGTATATATAAGCATCTGCTATTTAGTATTTGTAATAGAGGGGTATAGCGTGATCTTTTCATATTATTATCTATTCAATATTCGTCAAATCTATGTGCATAAATTAATTAAATATCGATAATTATTGATTAATCAGGCTAAGAATAAATGCTGGTATAATGACTGTATATAAGTTTATTTTATGACTTTGAAGTGAGGGATTTTTATTATTGTGTAACGAATTTTCTAGCATAATAAAATACTGGATCATATATTTATATATTAATGTTAATAAGGCTTTAATATTTATGGTTGTTTGACCACATTCCCTGTACTGTGTTACTTAGCGATTATATCGTACTTCATCCAGCCAGCTCACGTGAATACTGGACATACCAACTGCCTGAAATAGTGAATCCTGTTAAAGGGGTAGCGAGAAGAAAATAGACATTAAGCTATCACAAAACACTTCATTTCTGAACCCGAGTCATGCTTAGATGAATGAATTCCTTTTTCTAATAATCAATTAGAGGCAAAGTAACTATCCATTGATCAAATTGGTGTCATGATGAAAACTTTACTATATTTTAGATACACAGTTAAATATATATCATAATCACTGAGTATCAAACTGAATCTTATCCTTTTGTTTTATAATTATGCCTGTTGATATATGATCTATGTGTTGCTATGCAAATCTATTGTTAAAAATTCGTTGGGATTATATATATTGTGCCATTACAATTTGGTCACTAGCCAAATTTATAGTAATGTGCATGTAGAAAAGGTAAACCAAAAATCATCATCACAATTTTATATAATCATAAAAGAAGCTGTAGGGCATCCAAGTTCAAACCCTTCCAGATCAAAATTTCAAAAGCTTTAAACAGAGAAAGAATGGGTCAACAATTACATGCTTTACTTGTTTGTGTGTTGATAGAAAGGTAATACACACATTTAAACTATTTAATATTTAAATTTTCTGTTAAAAAGCAAAGTTATAATGCATACATATAGGCAATGTATGTGTAAATTATTTATTTGTTTTATATTTCAAATATTCAACATTTTAACTTTCTTTAAAACTAAGCTATGCTTGATCAATTCTAACATTTTATTCTATACTTCTATTTTGCTTTTCTTTAATTATAAGTGGGATTTAAAAGTTACAGATTTAATTAAATAATTGGGTTATAATTACTAGGCTAGCAATTATAGTATTTAAGGTTAGTTTATGAATGATTTGAAAGAATGAAGGATGTGTGTACATTACATACAAAATTTTACATTTCCTAAATATTGAAAGAAAAGGAAGTATTAAATCTGTTAAATTATTTTTTTTTGTACAATTGTTTGTTAAAAGAGGAAATCTGTTTAATCAGATATCGATCTTTGTAGTAAATTTTTTGTAAATGATTGTCACTTTGGAAGCTTATAATGAGTCAGAACTATAATTTTTGAAATCTTATCAAGATCTAAAGAAGGAAGCTCAAAGATTTGAAGTGTTACCTGGATGTTAAAAAGAAAGAAAAAACAAAAGAAAGGAAATAAGAATTGAGTCTATTTTTTTTTTTTAAAACAAAAGTGTCTGGAAAAAGGATTAAACTTTTCAGTTGAAAAATACTTTGGTTGAAAATAAATTAGAGATCTAATTAAAACAAATTTGTCCAAAAATAGCAAGTGATGCTATCTCTGATTGGTTAAGGTAGCTAAAAATTGGATATAAAAAGCTGTCTTGATTTATTATTATTATTGTGATTGATTCAGATTATTAAACTATCAAATTTGAACGTTGAAAATATAAGAAATGGCAGGCTAGAAAAATTATATGTATGTTCCATCGATTCCGGACCATCTGGAAAAGCTGCACATCACATAGGAAAGGAAAGATGTGTCTAAATAAGATTCTACACCTTTCAACTGACCAGATAAATAAGATGTTTTTAATAGAAGGAAGAAAGCATTCACCTGCATTCAAAGAAGATGAATTAATCTACTGATAAATATTAATCATCAAGTCCAATTAATTGTTCCAACAACTGATTTTAAACTCAAGAAAATTTACTAATGTGAAAACAACTGCTGTATTTCATCCACATGCTTGACAGGAAGAGAAGAAAATTAATATAATGATTTCCAAATTATCCACTAAAGCAAATAACCTCAATAGAGTCATCATCATTAAATAGTTATACACCTCAAGAAAGAGATTGTTCCCACATAGTAGCTGCAGAAATATAGACAAGTTTGAACCCTTGAAAATTCGCCACAAACAAAAGATCGGTAATATGACTTTTTATATCTATTTTCTTTATGATATCAGTCTTAATAAACATTTTAGCAATAAAGTGGTATATTTTATTTAAAGAACTTTTAAAGACTATTCAGATCAATTAAAAACAAGAATGTCTTACTAAAAATAACTTTGAGCTTCATAAATTATCTTGAATGTATCAAAATTATATGTTTATTAATTTTACAGTTATGAAATATGAATATGTAAAACAATTTTTTTTTATGGTATTATGATTTTAGTTTTAACTAATATTATTATTTTGGTTTTAATAATATTTTGTTATTATGGGATAAAACACGCACATACATAATAATATTTTTATATGTGTATAATTGGAAGTGAATGTGGAATAATGAGTAGTATTAGAATATTAGATTATTTTGTTTCAAGTTCAGTATAGATTTCAGCGCTTGGAAGGGAGGGGGAGAAAATAATTTAAAACTTTTTTCTAAAACTTGCTCTTTCAATTTTACTAACATTTTTTTTTTACATTCTATTTACATGTTGGATTTTAAAGTATGTGTGCTAATGAGCAGATAATATTTTTTTTTAATACTTTTCTCATGGAGTGAAAATCATGGTCAATGTGACGTCCAACTTAATACAAAATACATTTGAAGGGAAAGGGGGAAGAACTTAAAATTAATCTGAGGAGTGTTATATAATCAATTATTATTATTATTCATGTCAATTTTCATATTTATCTAGAAATTTTTATGTATATGTTAGAAATGTAGTAATAAATATTAGTTTGTTTTATTAAACGAGGCGTATATATTTCATTAAGTGTAGTCTTTGTTAAGTGTGATTATTCATCATCCTCAATGGTTGAATATTAGTTATTTAAGATATAAGTAAATATGCTAAAATTAAGCAATAATTAGGAATCTCTTTATAAAAATTAGTTTTATGTTTAGGCTTAGTCCTAGAGCTGTAATTGAAACCCTTGTCATTATCGTTATTATTATCATCATCATCATCATCGTCATCAACGTTTTAATTAATGAGCTGTTTAACTGTTTAAAGGCCATAAATAAATATTGATTTCATAATATTTAGTGATTTCTTAGTATTATTATAACCACATCCCATCATCTATTTCATGCAAGGATGAGTGAATTGCCATCCTAAATTAGTTATATATAATCTGAGCTAGTGAACTTATAAAAATATTGAAACACATTTGTTATGTTAAGATCTGAGAAATGATTTATGTTCAATGAACTCCACTTTGGTTTAAAGATGTTTTACTTTTACCTAAATATTAGTGCGTATAGTGATATGGCTCAAAAAGCAAAATCTCTCATTTTTTATTAGAAATAAAGTACCAAAAAGGGATTCAAACCCAGTACATGTGAAAGGTTATTAGATATAACCGTGTCTAGATTCAGATAATCTAGTGGCGCCCTGCTAGACCATATTCACTTAGTATTTGTTTAAACATGCACTTAACATCAAACCAAGAAATGAAAGTGGATAAGATCTACTGCCTGTATACCTGAGTTATATTTTATTGAATTATTAGTGTACTCACTTCACGTGATTTCATATAAATACTGGTTATTAACAATTTCCCTACAATGGCTTATAATTGTTGATATTTGAACTCCTTTACTCAGATATAATAATACCTTTTGATCATCTTTTAATTTTTGAACCTTTACTTAGTTATTTCTATTTGATCACTTTAATTATGTTACAATATATATATTAGTATAAATGAGGCTATGTTCAATTCAGTCTCTGGTTTGTTTAGCTAATTTAAATATATTAACTTTACCATGTTCTTACAGCATAGATCAATTTCTGCATTTCCTCTCTACATAGTCAAATTTATCATTATCTTTAATAATGCATATCAAATGTTTTGTTTTTCTTTTATTTCAAAACTAAGTACAATTGAATCTTATATACATACGCATGTACTTTTTTGTTATTTGTAGATACTTCCATTAAATGCAATATAAATAATCTTATGCTAACAATATAGTAACCAAGTTGTAGATGTTTATGATTTTATATGTGTATACATCTTTTCATCACATGCTAGGATTTCTAAGTGTTTTTGTCTCCACCTGACCACTGGGCTGCATCAGAAAAATAACTCTTGTGAGATTAAGGGAATGAGTCAGTTGAGATCTAGAGAGGTAGTGAGATTCAAATTCCACATTATATATGTTTCTGGATCAGTTTAAAGCAACTATACTTTCTGACCATCACAGTATAAAATACTTGACGGTTAATAAACCACAGAAAAGGTAGTTTTTTTTTAAAAAAAGCACACAATTGTATGCTTTCAATACAACATGTATGTTTCATTAATAATTGTGTATTATGTTAGTTCAGAAAAGACAGAAATTATAGTTGAATTACAAAAGTATATATGAAATTAAAATATCTATTAGCAACAAGTTTGTTTTATGTTTTTACGAAAATAATCTTTAATACTTTTTACAGGTGACTATACTGAGAAAGTTTCAAGATGGCAATATATATTTGGCAGTGGAATTTATTAATTTGATAGCAAGAACAAGACTTTTATTTTCTTGGCTTCTAGATTTACAGTATATTGATGATTTTGTTATTCTTAATCCATGGATTTTGAAGCCTGTCGTTCTACTTCTACACCAACAAAATTGTTCTTATGTAATTAAAAGATGGAAATATAATTGCATGATCCTATCACCTTATTGTCATAGTTAGTGCAGAGTGATAATAAATAGCATGAGAGCTCATGATAATTAGGTTTTATACTAACTTAAATGCCAAAATACATATGCTAAAAGTAAAAAAAAAATGGGGAGGTAATGATAAAAAAGCATCGAGACAAGACAGAACATTCTCAGATGAGCAATATATATATAATTTAGAGTGCTGAATATTTTGATGTAATGTTTTTGAGACTAACTCATTGCAACTGTTTGTTTTAAATATAATTGAACAGCATTCCACCTTCTAAAAGTGACAGTGCAGACAATCCTCTTGAAATATGAAGGCATTGCCATTTGTTGAAGCTGAAGGGTTATTTAGTATTATCTAAAATAAACAGTTGCAATATATATATATAAATCAACATTTTTAGATATTCTCTCTCTCTCTCTCTGCGTGTGTGTATATATATATAAACGAGTAGCCACTGATATAAAGTGCATATATTAGATCAATCTTGCTAATAGATAAACCGGCTGTTATATAATCGATAAAAAATCTAAACAATTCCTCCCCAAAAAACCTTCATTTAGATTTTTTATTTTAACATAATTAATCTTGATAATGGTTTGCGAGATTTGACTTGTTCTATAAACTTTGATCGGTGAATGAGCAATTGATGTATATTGATATCTGTTTTCAATCATTATTATATAAAATATATTACTTATTACTGAAGTATAAACATTTTAGTGACATAAAGGATCATTAAAGTTTATGCTTGGAATAAATTTGGAAGGTGGAAATTAATGGCAAAGAATCATGTATGGTGAATCAAATATTTTTTTACAAGGTTGTTTATAACAAACATTACACGCTAGTTTGATATCTCTAACTTTTTTCCTTTGGCAAATTACATTGCCAGTTATCTGTATGTGAGGATATAAATCACATCCACAGATGTTATTTTTAATAAATATAATATTTTGAAATATGAAATTTTCATAAGAAAAATGTTATCATTTTAGTTTCTTCTTCCAATATAGAATAATTAGTTATTTTAAATATTTTTTTTTTTGGATGAATAAATGTTTATTAAAATAATAATAACTCATTATACCATGCTTATCCTCAACATAGCTCCTCTTCACTAACTGCCTTCAATACCACCACCAAACTGCAGAATTTACTCCCCATCTACTGCCATTCACTAGCTGCCCACCATACCTAGTTCTACTCTGAAATGACTTTGTTTTTTAAGAAACATCCATAATTTGATTTTATTTAACATGGATAATCAATTATGTTTCTATTGTACTCCAAATTAATAATTACAAGAATACCAATTAAGAATTAATTTAGGCATTACAAATGATGTCTAGTATGAAGCCGGATTTTACAATCTTGGGCCATATCTATTTATTTATGAAGTTATGTTCCATATTGAACTGGTTTTTTAAAGACTTTAATGATTAAACTTGACATTTTATCTCTGGATCCAAAATTAGTAGTGTTTGTCAAAAATATACCTTGCAACTGATTAATGTAACCCTTAAAATCAACCTATATAAAAATCTGTACAGAATGAATGCACATGTAACCCTTGTAACCCAAAGGATTAATAAAGATTATTGTTGAAACATAATAATAATAATAATAATAATAATAATAATAATAATAATAATAATAATAATAATAATAATAATAATAATAATAATAATAATAATAATAATAATAATAATAATAATAATAATAATAATAATAATAATAATAATAATAATAATAATAATAATAATAAAGTTACACACACACATTCAAAATATATATATTTTATATATGCAAAAATATAGGTTTATCCAACTTTATCCTCTTCTAGTAGATCCTCTGGGTGTGCTATGATGTCCAAGAACACAGTAGCGATTGCACCCAAAGTAGTTGCACACATATCCAGGGTGGCAATTGTAATCACTAAAGCATTGAGTGATACAAGGTATTTTAGTTGTTGTAGTCTTTTTGCCAAAAAGCCAGGAATAATAACCTAAAAGAAATTTAAAAAATCAAATTATTTAATGTCATTCCTGTCAACACAAATAAATAGTATAACTCTGTTTTTTATTTTGAGATATTTTAATTTCCTAGCATTGAAGATAAAAATTAATGATCAGTTTGCTGTATAGCACAAAAACAAAAATTAGAATGCCAAATGTTCATTATCTAAGATGCATGTATAGTTGTAATGAATTTATTTTGTAGTTTGTTAGAAAATTGTGATTTCTTAAAAAAGTAAAAGTACTTGAAAGATCTTTGCTTGACAACCAAATGAAGATACTATTAATTAGTAGTTGTTGAAGATTAAATTTTTTTATTTTAAATACCTATATCATTTACAATCAATAATTATATGGCTAATTAGATTGGTCAAGATCCAGCTTTATAACAAATTCGAATTTTTCTCAAAAATTTTGATCAATCTAAAATAATTTCCAAATTCTACTGAATTCAAACATCATTTTACTATACCATAGACATGTGACACACTTTAGAATGATGGCAGAAAGCAACTTAAAACTTTACCAATGATAGGTCGTCTTATTCAAAAAACCTGCTTTTCAAAAACTCATTAATGATCAATGAAATTCATCATTCATGCACAAAAATCTTGAAGTGAAGTAATAAAATATTATAAATGTTAATAATTGATTCTTTTCTTAATGCTTTTGATTATACTTACAAACTTCACATTTTTATTAATCTACTTATTACTGATTCCAGATATTAAGAATAGTAGCACTGCCTCTTCCATTTTGTTCATGCTGGTATTATTCTAGATTGATCTTACTTTAGTAATAATCACTGATTCAGGCTGCTTTTATCCCTGTAAACAATTTCTTTACAAAAACAATGAACTTATATCTCATTTTTATAGATAAATGACTGGTCTAATCAATTAATAAGCAATATAATAGGAACTTTTGTCAAAAAGAAAAGTGAATTTTAATTTAATTTGAAAGTTTAATTTTATGTGATCAATATATTTTCATGTATTATTTTTATTAATAAAAATAAAAATATTTAGTTTTTACATGTATTAATATTTTAAAATGTAAACAACATATTTTTTGGGTTAAATCATATCGTATTTTGTATTACTTCCCAATGTGTTGATGAAATAGCATCTGCCATTATTTCATTTCTAAATTTGTAAGATCAAGTTTTTAAATAAAAAGCATTAAATTTGAAGTAGTAACAAGGTTGAGTTTGAAGTAAAGACTGAGCATGAAGTAGTTGATTATTCAAAATATATGGATTAACAGAATGTTTATTTTTTCAGTTTCACCATTATCTGATTTCAAGTTTATGTTAAAAGAAAAAGATAAAATAACCGCCTCATGGTTCTCAAATGATATTTTTCCAAATTAGCAAGTATTTTAATATTATCAAAATCATGTTTATGACCAATTTCTAAAAAATGTGAAGTTAAAGCTGATGCATTTAAATTCAGATTGAAGGCACTTTTATATTCATTAATTCTGACACTACTCCGTCAATTAGATTGACCTACACAGTTTTTTGAGCACTGTGTACATGGAATTTCATAAGCACCCTGGTATGGTTTATGGAAAAAGTATCAATTTTTTTGCTAGTGGAAAAAGTAGTCTTTATGGTAAAATTAGATAGTTTTCTACTGAATTTATCAGTGACTCCTTTAATATAAGATAAAACCACTATACAACTGGTTGAGTTATTCATTTAATTCAGATATTTCTTTTTGATATTAATGCTATGAAAATCTTTATATATTATGTTTTTATTGTAGCCATTAGAAAGTAAAATATTTTTTTATTGTTCTATTTCTTAAGTAAGCTGATCTTTATCTGATAAATTACAAACTCTCATCAAAAGATTATTTGGTACAGAGCATATTTGAGCAGGATGATGATGAGAATTAAAATTAAGATATCTGTTTGTATGGATAGATTTTCTGTAAACCAATACTGTAACAGTCAAAACTTCCACCCAACAACAAGACTCAACCGCTAAGTCGGATACAGTCTAACCAAAGATTTTACTCCAGACTAAACTGAATTCAAACTCAACTCATGAGCTCAGATCAAATCAATGAATGGCATATGTTGACGATAAATGACTATGCGTCAAGAAACTAGCTCAATGGATGATGATGATTTGAGACCCCTGATCTGACTCTACAAACATATAAAATAACTAAGGATATTTATAAGTCAACTCATATATGTATGTTCAGGTTGCCAATACAGACAGTGAGCATTAGTATTAAAATAATTATTGAATAATAAAGAAAGTTAAAAACCAAATGTGTTAATAAAATGTTTAATAATAATAAATATTTTGTTCAACTTTTGTGATTAAGATTATATAGATTACCTCTAGTCTTTAAAATGAAATTTATAATTTACAATAAGAATGGTAGTCGTTATTACATGCCAATAACTATTACGCAATATTATAGGAATATTATACGTGTCTATGCCCCGACAAGTAAATAAAGGTAGACAAAGGTATTTGGCTTTGACAGAAATTATTATTTTAATTCTAAAAGAAAGAATGTGAGATTCATTTTCACATTCGTAAATCAATTCACAAAGAGCAAGATAAGTATTTAGGGCATAACTTTAATATTTAATAGAAAACTTACTTAATTATAAATGAATATGAATTTACTCGACTTTAATAAAATCAATTCATCAGGATTTACGAGCATGAGAGCGGGCTTTACTGGAACTGAGAAATAAACGGTACTGACGTCTTATGAGCTATAAAAATGAATATGAAAGATAATGGCTTGTCGGTGATTTAAGTAGGAGGGCGGCTTGTGTTTTACAAGTCTTTCTGACCTATCAAAAAGACATGAAACACAGCAAGAGCCAGGCTGGTCATAGTCATGAAACTTTGGTGTTCCAATATAAAAAACGAGCATGTGAGGAAGTGGTTTCTTCCTAGGTAATTAAAGTAATAATAATAATATCACCGATGACAAGCTTATGAAGCATGAGATGGCTCGCATCAGCAACGTTTGGAAAATGATGACTTGATAGTCATCATGTTGAAGTAATAAAACCTATTTTTATATAAAGAATGCTCTACGTGATGACCTGATCATGTTGAATTAAAGTCAAATGAGCTTTAACTAAAAAGTACTTAATGCAATTATAAAATTATATGAATTATACCCTAAATATCATGCCCTCCCTGAATATTAATAGAAAGTAATATAAAATTAGAATTAGAATATATTCATTTACTTTTGTTTATCGACCTTTAATAAAACATTTTAACATTATTAATGTAAATAAATAAATATTAGGAACTCAATAAAGTAGCCGGGAGCATAGGTTAGAAAATGGCCAATAGTCATTATCAGCAATTAGTAAAAATAGCAACATTTAATAAATCCTTCAATTCGATAATTAATAGAACTGTATTAAACTAGTTCTAGTGGGAAAGAATTACTATAAAACTTAATATTATATTATTTTCATGAGGCAAGTTTAACAAAAGGGATTATTATCGAGTTGAAGCTATTATTGGCATATAATCAAAAATAAATGATATTAATAATTACTCAATAAATACATATAATACAGTTAGTGAAGCAAACCGCCATTGTAAAAAAGGAAGTTAACAAATATTAAATTTAAAGACTAGAGATAGAGAGAAAGAATTACTTTATAATTTAAGGTAGCATAAATAAAAAGAAAATTTTACAGTAGATAGCTTAAAAGATGTTTTAACTTAA
The DNA here is from genome assembly GCA_028023455.1 of Epiperipatus broadwayi. Lineage (NCBI taxonomy): Eukaryota > Metazoa > Onychophora > Udeonychophora > Euonychophora > Peripatidae > Epiperipatus > Epiperipatus broadwayi. Next base: position 3,520,829 of record JAQFVV010012425.1, on the reverse strand, counting down.
AGTTCAGAACTGGCCAGAAAGTTGCCGCTCAAAAGGAAAAAATTACCGTTCCTTTATAGTTGGTTCTTTAGTTTATACAGCAGAGTCCAATTGGGTTAAAACATAAGCACGCATTTGGAACTTTTGTGAATGGCATTTGAATTGATTCTTTCAGGTTTTGGCAGCACGATTGGTGTGGAAAAAGTTTAGTTTAGCAGCTACATTGAAGATCTTCTGGGGCATTTGGCCCAGCAGTCAGATTCCCAAAGTTAGCCCCTCACCATGATGGAGACACTATAGAAATTCATAATTTAAGATGCACATAGTTTCTAGTAGCACTTCTTTCAAAACAAATATGGCTTCTCCCTTTCCAAACTTTTCTGGGCTTTTTATGCCTGTTCTCTGGTTTCCTACCTATTCTGAATCTAGATACCTTCAGGCTAAAGCTTCTTACATAATCAAACTTACAAATTTTGCTAATTGATTTTAGATACATTTCTTTGATAAGGCTTTCAAACTCATTAACTTTGAATTCATTTTCTAATTAGAAAATGAATTTGTAAATCTAAAAAACGATTTTAATTAAGAACCGTCCTTATATTTTAATTTATTATTTTTACTAATTGATAAAAATTCCCCATTGTTTTTTGGGAAAGGACGATTTGAAAGTTTATCGAAAGAATGTAGATTTTAATCACTAAAATTTGAACAAATTGTTTAAAAGTAAAATAAAACATTCTGATGCAATCAAACTTTATAACGAATATATATATTTAAATATTTATAAATATATACACACAATGCATGCAGTTATAATATATGTGTTTTTATGAGTAATTTTATCATGAATTTATTAATGACATTGATTAGTTTAAATATTAAACTAGTTGGTTTTAACACATGTTTATATAATACTGTTTTTTAAGGAAACTAGCGTGTATTGAACATATAAAGCCACATTGCATTCGGAAATTCATGGTTAGTACTAGGGTTTGAAGTGGGCTACATGTGAGATATCATGAAGCTAGGATCAAACTTAGATCCGACCACTTCAATACTGATATAGAGTCATCACATTTTCTTGCAATCAAAACATCTAGAAAAGAAAGTGATTTGTTATTTTCAACCTCCATAGTAAACTTAATACTAGTATGCCAATCATTAAAAAAACAAGAAAAGTGTTCAAAGCATCAATACCATTAGTCCATATAATGAATGTAACATCTACATATCATTCAAATAGAAGATTTCTTAGTAGTTGCATTTAATACTTGACTTTTGAAATTATTTATGAAGAGGTCAGAAATTATAGATGACAGTGGAGACACCATAGAACGTTCTTTAATTTGTTTATGCTTTTGAAAATCATGAATAAAAAAATGTATTTTCAAAGCAATGTTTTCCTAATGGATATATAATATTTTAAAATATTTAAACAAGAGTCTTAAAAAGGAAATATTAATTGAAAGCTAAGATGAAATTTTTTAAAAATTTGTCAAAATAAATTAAATGCTTTAAAAAATTTAATTACTTTATATTTTCAATAATTATATAATCTTTTTAACATATTAATTATTAAGCATTTATTTTATAACGTCTTGCGTGCGATTATAATTACGATAGAATGACAGCCTGTTAAGCTAAATTGCGCAGACGCTGTGAGAATGTTGTTAATAAATGAATACCTTCGAACAACCACATGATATAGTATTTATATAAGAGTAAAAGGAATCCCTCTTACTCCTACAACTCAAATGTTTATATGTGAGCAAATCTAAAGTAGTTGTAACGAAGGCGTGACTACATAATAGTCACTTTAAATTACTATATATAATATCTGTATGAATGGCGTGAATGAAATTTTCTAGAATTTACTGAACGCCACTCCAAATGAAACTAAATCATATACGAATAAGCATTTATTTTATAGCATCTTGCGTGCGATTATAATTATGATAGAATGACAGCCTGTTAAGCTAAATTGTGCAGATGCTGTGAGAATGTTGTTAATAAATGAATACCTATGAACAACCACATGATATAGTATTTATATAAGAGTAAAAGGAATCTCTCTTACTCCTACAACTCAAATGTTTATATATGAGCAAATCTAAAGTAGTTGTAACGAAGGTGTGACTACATAATAGTCACTTTAAATTACTATATATAATGTCTGTATGAATGGCGTGAATGAAATTTTCTAGAATTTACATTTGAATTGTAGGAGTAAGAGGGATTCCTTTTACTCTTATATAAATACTATATCATGTGGTTGTTTGAAGGTATTCATTTATTAACAACATTCTCACAGCGTCTGCGCAATTTAGCTTAACAGGCTGTCATTCTATCGTAATTATAATCGCACGCAAGACGTTATAAAACAAATGCTTATTCATATATGATTTAGTTTCGTTTGGAGTGGCGTTCAGTAAATTCTAGAAAATTTCATTCGCGCCATTCATACAGACATTATATATAGTAATTTAAAGTGACTATTATGTAGTCACACCTTCGTTACAACTACTTTAGATTTGCTCATATATAAACATTTGAGTTGTAGGAGTAAGAGGGATTCCTTTTACTCTTATATAAATACTATATCATGTGGTTGTTCGAAGGTATTCATTTATTAACAACATTCTCACAGCGTCTGTGCAATTTAGCTTAACAGGCTGTCATTCTATCGTAATCATATTAATTATTATTAAAAATATTTTGAAATTCATATAATGACTGTTTAATCTGAAGGTTATTTTTATAAAAAATAAAGCTAAAAATTTAAACCTTGTTTTTATTATGTTTAATTTTCCACGAAAAGTTTAAAGTTCACACAATGTTGCAAAGACTTGAAAAGTTCAAAAGACGGGACATAAATACAATTAGATATTTAGCATCATTTATTACTATTTAGGCATATAATGATAATGTTCTTTAAAAAAGCGAATAAATTAGTATATATTTATAATACATACAAATCTAAACATATCTATGATCTAAAAAATCAGATTAAAAAATAGTCTTCCCGTGTTTTAGAAACCCAATAAAAAAGCATAGGTTGTAGCTATTACATAAATCATCCTGCGATTATTTTATCTTTAGGAATCTTGCTTCTATTAGACAATGCACAGGTTTATTTTCAATATATACATTATGTTTTCAAATAATACTGTATTTTTCCAAGATTTTGATAAAGGGGTCATTCAGAATGTCAAGTCTACACATACCTTCCTAATGTTTGATCTTATTCAATCAGTCCTTAAATACAAAATCCTGGAAATTATCTATCTTTGCAAATGCAATAATATTTATAAAAATAGCAGTGGATGAAATAAAAGTAAAAACTCTAAATGCTTGTTGGAAGATTGTATGAAGTCAATAAATGAAAAGTTTTCAGGGATTGATGAAGTTTTAGAGCATGGTAAAAGACATAATGTCTAACAAATAAGAAGTTAAAATACATTGTTATGTCAGAATTATAATTTTTAGAAGAGAAAAATAAAGGAAAAATAATGGACATTAATAAAACTTTAAAAAAAGTTATAGAATATTTTCATGTAACCTAACATTATCAGACAGAAGATCAATGATATATCACAGATCTTGGAAAGAAGATTTTGATGAATTAAGAAAAAGAATTTTTACATTGCAATGTTTTTAAAAAATAGTTTGAGTAATAAATTAATGAAGCTCTATCAGCATCTCATATTTCAAATATTTTCTGTTCTTCAAACAGAAAGATCTATCTTTTCTGCCTTATATGAAGTCTCAAAAGTCACTCAAAGTTGATGTCTTTTCTGATACAACAATGCTTTAGAAGATCATCAGGATAATATTTCACTGCTCATTTTTTTTTAAAAAAAAAAAATTACTGTAAATTATTATTATTATTACCATTATATTAAAGGAATTTGAAATCGTGAATATATTTCCAAATGAAACTCAATTTATTATTAATAAATATATTATTTATTTTTTATATTGTAAAATAAATTCATGAATGTACACAAATGTTAAAAAGTATTTGTATAGAAAAGATCTACAGGACAGTAACAGCAAACAATAAATATATATTGCAAACGAAGCATGAGCAATGCTAATTGATACTATCTGTTGAACGGAAAAAGTTATCCAGTTTTATTATATTTATAACAACTATAACATATTAAATGAGTTTACTTTAAGATAACAGTTTTATTTTGTATCATAAAGTATGCAATTATTCATGACACAAGAAGTTTTTTATAGAATATTTTGTGCAAGATCTACTATGGTAGACATGTTGAATGCCAGCTATAATATGCTATTAAATGGATGAGGCATCTTTTCTGATATCTCTTTTCTAATAGCTTTTATGTTTTGATGACATCATTATTTTTGCTTAAATCACCAGGTTTTTTTTCGAAAGTAATCCAAATAGCTGAATAGACAATGGATCTTTAAACTAACATTACATTTAAGCTTATTAAAACTGGAGAGCTTATCTTTACTAATTCAGAGTAGATGTCTATCATGCCTATTCTAAAAAAGATTTTGACAACTAAACTAAACAAAGACTTCATTAGATACAGAAACCCACTAAATCTATAAAATATGAATCACATTCTTAGCTCTTATTTAGGATCCATAAAAAATTATTGCTTCCAGATTTTTGTGTGGCTAATCTAGGCAATTTACATGAAAATTAGTCAAAACACAAACCATTTTAGTTTGGATTCTTCTCAAAGTGTTTTATCAAGTTTACCTTGATATGTAATGGTAGTAAGAAGACTTTGTCTTATACATCCAACTTCTATATCTCTTTTCAAACTCCAATGTTTTTTAACCAGTGATCAATCATGTTCTGCTCTACTGTTCCAATATATAAAAAGAAATGGTATTTTGTGTGCCTACTTTGGTGAACAAAAAAAGATCATTTTTAGATCTACACAAATCACCCATTATTGCTTTCAATATAATTGATGCTTTCTATGTTTTATCTTTTCAAAGATTAAAGAGTTGGTCTTGCATTTATTTTTTACATACTTATGATTTACCAGTAGGAAATGAACCCTATAGCTATCACTGAAAAAGTGCCATTAGTTTGGCATATATTCTTATATAAGATATTTCTTCAGGAGTCTTTGGAATCATTGAATATATTATATTGTTGTCCTTAGAGAAAATTACAGTAGTAAAATGCAATTCTTGTGTCAGATTTCTAACCATTCAAATTGAGCACCAACCATTCAAAATACTTCTTTGAAATATTGAAATCTCTGAATAAGCCACCCTATTTACTTTAGCCAAAATATTGACTACTGGATGATTTTACAAAATCACTTTCATTGGTCATATTCTTGTTGCATTGAAGGATGAATTATTACTGAAGTGAAGTCAGCATAAATTCAATTTTTTTATGGCGTCAAGATAAAAAAAAACCCACTTTAATTGGTTTTGATTTTCTCCAAATTATAGTTACTGTAAAATTCAGAAAAATTTTTTTCTCCATTATCAGAGATTTGAATACAATATGGTCAGCCTAAATCTTATCAAGCAAGAAATGGCTCTTTTCTAATTTCTTTCAAAATATTTTCACTAGGATGTTTAAGCAATGTTTTTGTGAGATAGGCATAACATTTATCGACTAAAAAATACAAAAGATTACATTAAACCTATATATATTGAATTAAATGTTTATATGATTGTTTTTATAATAATGAACAAAAATAAAGAGATAACATCCATTCAATAGAGATAATTTTTTTTTTAAGTTTTGATGTTACTAAGAAATTATGAATTCATCATCATTATCAACCATTATCAATCCACTGCAGGATGAAGGTCTCTCCAAGTTTAATCCATCTTCTCTGATATTTAGCTTCTCTTCTCCACATCACCCCTGCACACTTTCTTATTTCATCCACCCATCTTATATGTAGTCTCTTTCTGGGTCTTTTACAATCTCTTGGAATCCAGTTTAAAATTTCAATTGTCCATCTATTATCATCCCTTCTAGCAATATGTTGAGCCCAACTCCACTTCAATCGATTAATTTTTTCAATGACGTCAGTAACATCTGTTTGTTCTCTTACCCATACATTGCATTTTCGATCTCTTCTTGTTACTCCCAACATACACCTCTCCATACTTCTTTGAGTGGTCTGAAGTCTCTGTATTGCTCTTCTATTGAGTGTCCAAGTCTCAGATCCGTAAGTAAGAACTGATAAAACACATTTGTTAAAAACCTTCCTTTTCAAACACATAGGCATATTGCCTTTTAGTACCAAGTTATTTCTACCAAAAGCACTCCAAACAAGTTTAATTCTATGATTAATTTCCTCCATTATGTTTCCATCTGTATTAATAATCTGGCCAAGGTATTTGTAACTGTTAACTTCTTCTAATTCATCATAATCAATCTTTATTTTCATATTTTGAGCAAATCAATTAAACATTACTTTAGTCTTTTTAACATTTATCTTTAGTCCTACTTTCATCTGATAACTCCTGCAACATTTCCTGTAGCTCTGAAGCATTATTAGCAAAAACAACTACATCATCTGTGAAATCTAAATAACTTAAATAATCTCCATTTACTTTCACTCCTTTAGTTTCCCATTTTAATCCACAAAATACTTCTTGCAGCACTGCAGTAAAAAGTTTTGGAGATATGGAGTCACCTTGTCTTACACCTTTCTCAATGTTGACTTTCCCAGTATCATTATGTAATCTAATTGTTGCTGTTGCATTTTTATAAATATTCTTTAAAATATGACAATATCCTGGATCTATACCTTGATGATCCAATGCTTTAATCACTGAAGAAATGTTTATAGAATCAAATGCCTTTTCATAATCTACAAATCCAAAACATAATGACAACTCATATTCATTTGTCCTTTCTATAACTTCTCTCAACACCTGGATATGATCTACTGTACTAAAACCACTTTTAAATCCAGCTTGTTCTCTTGGTTGGTGGAAATCCAATGTTCTCTGTAGACGAGTTGTAATTATCTTGATAAAAATTTTATATAAAACTGATAAAAGGCTGATAGGTCTGTAATTTCTAATATCTTCTTCATCACCTTTTTAAAATATTAACATTATTACTGCATTCTTCCAATCATCCGGTACATCTTTATCATTTAGACATTTAGTATATAACTTTGCTAAAAAATTTTCTGTTTTTTCACCTGCTTCTTTTAATATATCAATTATAATTCCATCATTACCTGGAGCCTTTCCTTTCTTCATACATTTAATTGCATTTCTCACTTCTTCATTTAAAATTCTGGGCAATTCGGAAGATGTAATAGATATAGGAGGTATTTGTTCTTTATTACTATATAATTCTTGATAAAAATTTTCTACCAATTTCATGATGTCATCTCTCTTTTTAGTAATAATTCCATCTTTTTTTCTTATTGCAGATATAAATTTCCTACCAATACCAAAATGTTGTTTTACATTCTTAAGACTTTTATTTTCTTCTACAGCTTTTCTTGTTAGTTCACAGTTATACTTTCTTATATCATTTTCAATTTTTTTCCGCACCATTTTACAAAATTCGAGATATTCAATTTTTTTTAATGCATCATTTTTGTATATCTTCATATTTCTTTTTTTCTTCATAAATTCTTTAGTCGCAGTAGAAATTTTATTGGTCAATTGCTGCTTTTTCTACCAGCTATCTTTGTTGCAGTTTTTAAAAGTGTATCAGTTATTTTCATATTAATTTCATTCAAATCTGAATCATGTTCGAAATCTACTAATACTTGAAACCGATTTGTAAGTTCTAATTTAAATTCATTAGAATGTTTCTGAAGATTAGGAATATCAACTGTAAATATTGTTTTTCTTAACAATTTTTGTCTTTCTAGTTTAACATTAACACGTATCTTGCACCTTACTAATGTATGATCACTTCCTGTGTTAAATCTATAAAGAACATTACAATCTCATTAACCTGTAAAAGCTTTTTTATTGGGAATCTTTGAATTAAAAGTGGTCCTCTTTCACTTCAAACCCAAGTTTTTATATAGATTTAAACCCAAAAAACCAACAAAAGGTATTATAGGTTTATGAGAAAAACTTGCTTATCCTCAGCAATTGTTAATTAATATGATAATTTCTTAGTAACATCAAAAGTTAAAAAGTTTATCTCTATTTAATGAATATTATTTCCTCATTTTTATTAATTATTATAACCACAATCCATAGAAACATTTAATTCAACATATACAACTCTTTGAAGAAGTTGAAAATATTATTTGCAGAATATCAAGAAAGAGCAATTCTTTCACATTCTCACACATATAAAAAATAGCTTTCAGGGTTTAAATCCTTATAAGAACTTGAGTTTGAAATGAAAGAAGATCCCATTTACTTCAAAGATTCTTAACAAAAGAACTATTATAGGTCTATGAGAAAAACTTGTTTAGCCTCAGGATTTGCTAATTAGTAGTAATTGATAATTTCTTAGTAACATCAAAAGTTAAAAAAATTTTTTAATTTTAATTGGATCATAAAATAATTAATTTTCCAATTAGCAATATGGTTAATTATTTTTATAAAGTGATCGTGAAAGTTTATGTAGTACTTCTGAACACGTGACTTGAAATTATGTGAGAAGATTAAGACTGACAGGAAATCCGATCGGTAATCGCTTATCATTGCTTTTAGTTATCATTTTATTATAGTAGTAATATGATAGTTTTATCCGTGTATTATAGTATTCTGTTTCTTAGTTACTCAATCTATTAATCGGAGAGCTTAACATAAGTTTGCTATAACAGACAATTCTTTTATTTTTTACTTTAAAAATTTTGTTTAAATAAAATAACATTTGCTTATTTAGTTACTAATTCACATTCTAATTATTTATTATTTTGCCTATTTTTAATAATAACATATTTACCTGTGACTTGTAAGCAAAGTAAAAATAAAATAATGTATTTCATGATTGAAGTTTACTAATCTTCACGTAAATTAAAAGTACCAAATGATTACGAAAGCAAGATGTTTTAAATTCTAAGAGAGCATCTTTTGAATCGTTTATCTATGTTTTATTTCCTTGAGAATTTTCACAAACTATTGAGTCAGCTTTATAAAATAAAACATAATTTATGTATTTCAGACTGATAACGATTTCTTTTAAATTAACAAATAATAAATATTTATAGTCTCATTAATCTAAAAGAATAAATATTTTAACAGAATTTTAGTTTCAGAAAATAAAATAACCGGAATGTCTATCATTAAATAAATATTTTGTGTACTTTATTATTTTACACATATAGACGGTTGCTTTTTTAAAATAAAAGCAGTTGAATATGTGGCGTTACTTAAGAAAAAATACATACTTATATTGTAGAGTTTTAAATTAAACGTAGCGCAATGTATATAAAAACAAAGGGAGTAAATCACTTTTTCCCAAGCTCTAAATGTTGATCAATGTGAACAAAGGAATCAAAACTATAACGAATCCATCTATTCTTAGTTGCTCTGATGTTTATAAGCATACCTTTGTCAACATTGTTGGTAATTCAGAGTGAAATTAATTTATCAACCAGATGGAATATGACTTTTAAGAACCATTAAACTCATAATTAATAATACAAGACTGGAGACAGCATTTCATTTTTAATATCTTGATTGTAATAATTAAACAAGATTTAATATGTAAATTTTTAAATTAAACATACCTCAATGTATATGTAAGCAAAGAGAATAAATCGGTTTTCCCCAGGCTATAATTAAGAGCACTCTAAAAGTTAAACAAAGGAATCAAGAATAGAATGAATCCACCTATTTATTCTTAGTAGCTCTGATGTGGCTATAATTTAAGAACACTCTAAATGTTGAATAAAGGAATCAAGATATTCGATTCTTGATTCCTTTGTTCGCCTGGAGAAAAGTGATTTACTCCCTTTATATTGTAGAGTAAAAAAAGACAAATAGCCTTTAAAGAATCTACTGCAGAACAAAATTCATTCAGCAGTCCTTTTTTTAAGAATTAAGCTAGATATCCACTATTGCATGATTGACTAATCTGGCTATGGACTGGTTAACTGAAAGATAAATCTTTAAGGTTTATGGAAAACTGAATTTTTTTTGTTTACTGGTTCTAGATTCAAATCCAAGTCAATTACATATGTGAAATTTAATTTCTAATTTGGATATAATATTTTGATTTTCTTCCCATTAGAAATACTACTTTTAATTTGGAAATCACTAATATTTTTGCACTTAACATTTTAAAATTAATATAGAAGTTATTGTATATCTGTTGAAGTGAGGACAACACTGTAGCATAATTACATTAAAAATATTCAGAAATACAATTAAACATTTAAAATAAATGTAATATATATTTGCAATCATGTTAGGATACAGTTCATATCTTGCATTTTGGTCATATTAAAAAGAATAAGAGTGGCTTAAAATAAACTGAGTAATGTTAATTATATATATAAAGTATTATAATTACACCAGTAACAGATGAGAAATGATATAGAAATAATACAAACTAACTCCTTTTTTAAATGGATTTATAAGAAATGATAAAGAAAAACAGTCCTTAAATAGGCTGTTGCAGGACAAAGATATGTAAAACAGCTTTCTATTTAAAATGAAAAAAGAACAAGACACTAATTAGACTTGCTGCTTGCCAGATAATAAGAGTTTCAATTATTTTGTATCCTTGTTTTCGACTCTAATTAAGAATTTAGTTAGATATGTTTGGTGACAGTTTTGATCTACATTAATTAGCTGGTTTTAGTTTCTAGCAAAGGAATTCTAAACCTCTCTTGCTCAGGCTTGAATCCAAATCATTAGGACTGCAAGTGGTTGTACAACCATTGTCTGCACAGTTAATAGATATATATTAAAGTTTGAATATAATCAAATGGTGATTTAAATGAAATCCTTGTATTTTTCAGTATTAATAAACAAGACAGAGAGAACTTTTAATTTAATCTAGATATGCTTAAAAATAAATTTGCTTTCAAACACACATTTAAATATGTAAATAATAAATTAAACAACACTTACTCAGATTTAAATGAAATTAATATGAAAATAACTGATATACTTTTAAAAACTGCAACAAAGATAGCTGGTAGAAAAAAGCAGCAATTGACCAATAAAATTTCTACTGAGACTAGAGAATTTATGAAGAAAAGAAGAAATATGAAGATATACAAAAATGATGCATTAAAAAGAATTGAATATCTCGAATTTTGTAAAATGGTGCAGAAAAGAGTTGAAAATGATATAAGAAAGTATAATTGTGAACTAGCAAGGAAAGCTGTAGAAGAAAATAAAAGTCTTAAGAATGTAAAACAACATTTTGGTATTGGTAGGAAATTTATATCTGCAATAAGAAAAAAAGATGGAATTGTTACTAAAAAGAGAGATGACATCATGAAATTGGTAGAAGATTTTTATCAAGAATTATATAGTAATAAAGAACAAGTACCTCCTACATCTATTCCATCTTCCGAATTGCCCAGAATTTTAAATGAAGAAGTGAGACATGCAATTAAATGTATGAAGAAGGAAAAGGCTCCAGGTAATGATGGAATTATAATTGATATATTAAAAGAAGCAGGAGAAGAAATAGAATTTTTTTTAGCAAAGTTATATACCAAATGTCTAAATGATAAAGATGTACCGGATGATTGGAAGAATGCAGTAATAATATTAATATTTAAAAAAGGTGATAAAGAAGATATTAGAAATTACAGACCTATTAGCCTTTTATCAGTTTTATATAAAATTTTTACCAAGATAATTACAACTCGTCTACAGAGAATATTGGATTTCCACCAACCAAGAGAAAAAGCTGGATTTAAAAGTGGTTTTAGTACAGTAGATCACATCCAGGTGTTGAGAGAAGTTATAGAAAGGTCAAATGAATATGAGTGGTCATTATGTTTTGGATTTGTAGATTATGAAAAGGCATTTGAGTGATTAAAGCATTGGATCATCAAGGTATAGATCCAGGATATTGTCATATTTTGAAGAATATTTATAAAAATGCAACAGCAACAATTAGATTACATAATGATACTGGGAAAGTCAACATTGAGAAAGGTGTAAGACAAGGTGACTCCATATCTCCAAAACTTTTTACAGCAGTGCTGCAAGAAGTATTTTGTGGATTAAAATGGGAAACTAAAGGAGTGAAAGTAAATGGAGATTATTCAAGTCATTTAGATTTCGTAGGTGATCTAGTTGTTTTTGCAAATAGTGCTTCAGAGCTGCAGGATATGTTGCAGGAATTATCATATGAAAGTAGGACTAAAGATAAATGTTAAAAAGACTAAAGTAATGTTTAATTGATTTGCTCAAAATATGAAAATAAAGATTGATTATGATGAATTAAAAGAAGTTAACAGTTACAAATACCTTGGTCAGATTATTAATACAGATGGAAACATAATGGAAGAAATTAATCATAGAATTAAACTTGGTTGGAGTGCTTTTGGTAGAAATAACTTGATACTAAAAGGAAATATGCCTATGTGTTTGAAAAGAAAGGTTTTTAATAAATGTGTTTTATCAGTTTTTACTTATGAATCTGAGACTTGGACACTTAATAGAAGAGCAATACAGAGACTTCAGACCACTCAAAGAAGTATGGAGAGATGTATGTTGGGAGTAACAAGAAGAGATCGAAAATGCAATGTATGGGTAAGAGAACAAACAGGTGTTACTGACCTCATTGAAAAAATTAAGAGATTGAAATGGAGTTGGGCTGGAAGATATTGCTAGAAGAGATGATAATAGATGGACAATTGAAATTTTAAACTGGATTCCAAGAGATTGTAAAAGACCCAGAAAGAGACCACATGTGAGATGGATGGATGAAATAAGAAAGTGTGCAGGGGTGATGTGGAGAAGAGAAGCTGAAGATCAGAGAAGATGGATTAAACTTGGAGAGACCTTCATCCTGCAGTGGATTGATAATGGTTGATAATGATGATGATGATGATCTCTGTAAAAATAATTAATAACATTAATTTAACTTGGTGTTTTTCTGAAGATTTGTGATGATGGTATTTTTGTTGTATTTATGTATTGATCTATTTCCACCATCTAATTTTAAGTATTGAATGTCTTTAAAAAAATTTAACTTTATTTAAATATTCCAATTACATTCAACTGTTAGTAATATATGCACAATGTTTTGAGAAATATTATTCTCTCTTCTTCAGGTGTTGCTGATCTGACCTGTTGCAGTACTACAATGGGAATCAAAGCTGAATCCTTAGATTTTTAAATGTGGAATTTTAAAGTAATGGAGTACTTAAATAAAGTTACATTTTTCTAAAGACATTCAATAGTTAATATTTGGTAATAGAAATAGTCCAGTATATAAATACAATTAATTTAACTTATATCATTCATAAAAATTTTATAATCCTTCAAGTGAAAATGCTCTGCTTTGTATATTTTTAACATTAAGTCAATACAAAATTTACTAGTTAAATTACCATTGCAATAAATTAAAACTTTAATGCTGTATTAATTAAATGTTGAAAAATTGTGTTACATTTGAAGTCAGTTTTGTAGAAATATATGTCCAGCAGAGATTGGTTGATATTTTTTTTAAGTGATATAAATTAAATCAACATTACCTGATATTGTTACACACACATGAGTGATTGTGGACATTCATGTGTGTTTGTAAATAAAGGTAAATCATCACTTTAGTATTCACAAATGTATAAAATCTCTCTCAGCTATTAATAAAGGTCCAATAATACTGAAATCATGTTTTTTATTTTTATTGTCATCACATTAATATTTATTATTCTACTGCTCATTAATCTGAAACTTATATCCTCTGTTTAACAAAGATTGACACCTATTTTATTTACCAAAATTTCATGACTAAGCTATGTTGGTTATGGACTCAATACCTAAAAAAAAGCTTAATTGTATTTTTGTACAAAAAAAAAATTAAGATGAAACCCTTGTGAATATAGTAAGTGGATACACTAATAACTATAACACAATATTCTTTTATGAATGCACATGATATATTCATATATAAGCTGAAAAATTTGGGCATGAAACACTTGTAAAAAGCAAAAAAAAATTTAAAGGGAAAACAATCACTAAATTTATTTTTAAAAACTGCTTATTTATTTAAGCTAGAGTTTATGTAAATGCATATGATTTAAATCACAGATTTGTTTAATTCCAATTACTTATTGACCTTGTTATGACCAGTTTTAAAGTCAAAAGTAGTAATATTGTTAAACCATCAAACATCACATGATCACCATTCTTTATGCTTACACAAAATGTTTCACAGAGGGAAAACTCCATACAGCAGCAGCACTCAGTACAAGCCAGAGTAATCAATGGATGCAGGATTGTGCATAAAATCCCTATCTAGTGCTTACTTATCCAATATCCTCAGACTAGTTTGTAGCCTATGGCTTTCATCAGTGAAAAGCTTTGGATCTAAGAGCACTGCTCCTGGATCTTCAGACCTAATGCAACTCTCCTGCAGCCCTCTTTTACTTCTTTAGCTAACTATAAAGCTTTGGAGTCCAAAATGAGAACACAATAACATTTTCAAGCTAATCTCATTAGCTTGTATAGTTGTATAGATCTGAACTCAATTCAGCATTCATACTTTTTGGTATCTTTGGTTCTTTAATAACCCCAGTCACCAAACTCCTATTGGCCAGGATTGGTATTAATCCATTAAATATCACATCATCACCATTCTTTAAGCTTACACAAGCAGTTTTTCACAGAGGCAAAACTCTCTGATAAAAGCCACAAGCTAAAAAATAGTCTGGGGATATTAGATGAGTAGGTACTAGATAGGGATTTTATGCACAAATCTTCTTGCAACCATTGATTACTCTGACTTGTACTGAGTGGTGCTACTGTATAGTTAGTAATATTGTTGTTATAACTAAAGCGAAGATGCTTAATTTTTTGCAATATTATTATTATGAGCTAATTTATTCAATAGCTGTAATGATTATATACTGTTTAGCTGTTTCAGTTCACTAACATCTATTATCTCTCAAAATTCAGGAAAGATGTAACTGGTATAATATAACAATAAAATATAATTATTCCAGCACATGCGATAATAATTTGCTAAAGCATATAAAAAGCAGCTATTACGTCATTTTCTTGATGGCATAAGAAGGATCATTGAAAAGTCTTCATGATGTAATAATATCAATAATCTGTATTTCAATTCACAGACCTGATATATGTTAAATGTGTTACAAGCAGCACTGATATTTTTCTCCCAGATGGAAGCCCAACAATTAAGCCATAAACATTCAGCTGCTGTTTGTTAAATGGATGTCTATTATTGTTGGCTAAAAATTAATCTAAGTTGTTCAGGTGTTTATTGTATGAACTAATTATAAAATTTTAAATGTAATTACAAGGCGAATTGCCTTCATGACTGATTGGAGTAAATTATAATTTTACCAAATGAAGTCTCTATTTTATTATTACCTAATTGAAATAGATCTTAAAGTGTTACATTTATTTGTAAAAACCATTAATTCTGGAGAACTCTATAAGCTTTTAGTTGACAGATGGATTAAGTTTAAAATTTAGGCTTAATTTTTTATTTATAAATATAATATTGGATGGTGACCCTTTGCCTATCTGTTATACCAGGGTATCACTAACCTATTCGAACCTAGAAAATTTATAATGTAGGCGGACATGTAAGGGTAAGGTTCAACTTTTATTTGACTGATAGCCCTAGTCAATAGCTCATGGACAATCTGAGTTTCGTAATATAACATTTAAAATTTTATTTTTAATTACCTATTTCAAAATATTGTTAATAAAGATAAAATAATTAATCACCACCAGTATTAATAAGACAAATATTATGTACATAAGATATATTAAAACAGATTTGAGGATTAGTTTCTTTAACATTATTAGATAGATTTAAATCCTGATATTTATCTTAATATTCACAGATAGATGAAATTTTGTATAATTTAATATTTTCATATTGTGTTAAGCCAAATAGACTACATAAAATACACATTAAAAAATTCTCAAATCATTTAACCTCAGGCTAAAAGTTTGCACTTAAACCAACACTAGCTTACTGATGTACCAAAATGATCAATGCAAAATGAAGGTGTTAGCATTAAAAAACCATTCTGACAGGTATGTGCATTTGTAGCATGATATCATTAAAGAAATAATGACCCTCATCCAATACAGGAATGTGCATCTGTCTGGTGAGGTAATCATTTGGAAATATATATTAGGCATGCTCTATAAAATGGGGATAGTGGTCTTTGTCATCTTAATGTCCCAACCAGAGTGTAAGAACATCAATGGTGTAGGAAATACAACCATTGGAAATGTGATGGCTACACTTTTGGGCCATGCATTTATGTGGATACTATGCACTGTATGCTAACACAGCAGAAGAGATTGAGAATCCAATGTGCTTCCCCAGATTACATTGACATTAAATGCCCATACATTCCTCCACCAGCATCGATTCAATTATGAAACAATTAGCCCAAAATTAACCTCACATAATCTAACCTAATCTTAATGAATCTAGGTAACTATCTACACTCAATGTTGAATTTAGTAATTTACTTTAATAAAGATGGAAAGGATTTATAGCAAACACATTATACTGAAACAGTATTATTTAGCTATCATACTGTTTCACCTATTATATAGCATGATAGTCTTCTTTTTTCTAATTCAAATCCCTTGAGGTACATATATATAACCTTATAATAATTAATTTAATCTGTAAACATATATTTATGCATATGTGCACGTAATTGAATCTGCGCATACATCTAATAGTTATATTAATGTTTGTATGTGTATAATGTATATGCATTTACAATTTTATATAAATATTTTACTTATGACTTTAAAATTAATAAAATTAAACAAAGGCAAAACTCTCCATGTAGTAGTGCCACCCTGTGCCAAATGGAGTAATCAATGGATGCCAGAAGTCTTGTGTGTAAAATCCCTATCTAGTGCCTACTCATCCAATATCCCCAGACTAGTTTCTGGTTTGTGGCCATCATCAGTGAGGAGCCTTGGATCTGAGAGCACTGCACCTAGATCTTAGGATCTAATGCAACCCTCCAGCAGCCACCTTTTAACTCTACTTTACTACAAAACTATGAAAATAAAATTGAAAACACAATAATATTTTCAATCTAAGATCAATAGCTTATATAGTCATATGGGTCTGAACTCAATTCAGCACTCATACATTTTGGTGTCTTTGGCTCTTAAACAACCATAGCCACCACTATTCTATTAGGCAGGATTGGTGTTAAACCACTAAACATCACATGATCACCATCTTTATACTAGCACATAATTGTTGTAAACAAAGGCAGACCCATATGACTATAAGCTATTGAGCTTATATTGAAAATATTATTGTGTTTTCAATTTCATTCTCATAGTTTTGTAGTAAAGAAGAGTTAAAAGGTGGCTGCTGGAGGGTTGCATTAGATCCTAAGATCTAGGTGCAGTGCTTTCAGATCCAAGGCTCCTCACTGATGATGGCCACAAGCCAGAAACTAGTCTGGGGATATTGGATGAGTAGGCAATAGATAGGGATTTTATGCACAAGCCTTCTGACATTAATTAATTACTCTGTTTGCCACAGGGTAGCACTACTGTATGGAGAGTTTTGCCTTTGTTTACAACAATTATGTGCTAGTATAGAGATGGTGATCATGTGATAATTAATAAAAATTAAGTTGAGCACATTGTTGTATATGTGAGAGCACACTTATGTATGTGAAGGTAACTGTAATGCGATAAATTTAGTAAACATTACACATTTTTAAAATTATTTCCAAATTGTCTTTTAATTTATTTAATTTACAGAATCATTGGTATTCACACATAATTATTAAATTCGGGGGTGTCTGTCTTATGTATATGATAGAATATTGATAGCTTGAATCTCTTTTTTTAAAAAAAAGAATCAAAGATTATAGATTTCTTTGAATTACTTATCATTAAATGATAAACTGAGAACAAAATTTTTATAGATGTTTGAAAAATGATGTTAGAAGCAAAAACAAAGTCATTAACAGGGTCCTGCTTGGCAATAAGTACATCTGGATCTTTTGTCTTTGCTAAAATTAATGTGCAAAATTAAAATGGAAGAATTTGCAACTAAAGATTGCAAATATCTTAATGGCTTGTGATAGGGGGGGGGGGGGTGAGAAGGAATATAAAATCCCAGTTTTAAGTGAAAAGAAGACGATTTTTGTTTGCTCTTTTACTTGTATTCAGGCAGGGTGCCCAGTTTTACAATGAAAGCCAATGGCTAGAAAACAACCATTGTCACCTCCTCATGCAGCAGGCCAGTTTATGAAAATGGAATACCCAGAACACCAGCCTACCAGAAAAGACAGCAGATGGAAAGGATAGCAGATGAATTAGCCTGTGAGTGAATGATCATGCCACACCATGCAATCCATCGCAGTCGGAAGACTGGTAACAAATTCTCAACCAAGCTCTAAATTAAATGCTAAAGCAATTCTAATTATTGCTAAAGCTAGCTATATTATATAGTAAATGTGCACAAACTCTAAACTTAAATTTCTCATAATTAAACTATGTTAGATAAATGTACTTTTAATTATGTAAAATTTAAAATAACTTTAAAAAGCTAATTTGTAAAATCTTGCCAGATCTAAAATTCTCATAAATCTTTTAAATTAAACCTGTAAAAAGGTAATGACTGTCTCCAGTTATTATTCTATCTATTCTCATCTATGCTTATGCCTATATATATATATATATATATATATATATATAGGCATATATATACATGATTGCAATAATATATATATATATATATATATATATATATATATTATTGCAATGTGTTTATTAATTGGTGCTATGCCTTCAAGGTGGAGATTACTAAATATTATAACAGTAGAGAGACACTTGTGTGTTTTCAGAAAGTTAATTTATGCAGCTTTTTCGCACACATGTAAGTCTCCACTCTGAAAATCTACTCTTATATATATTAGTTAAGCTACTATGTTTTGGTTTAATGTTTAATGTAAGTTTTCATATTAAATGTCTATTTAGTTAAGTATGAGAGAATATTTTAAAGCATTTTTTAAATAATCAGTTAATTTCAAGTCCCAAATATGATTTACTCCTTCTTAGTTTATTATTATAAACTATATGGATTAAGTGGAAAACTAGATCATTTTAATTAATCCCTTTTGGCACATTTTAAGTATGCTAATATATGAATTGGGGATTGAAACTATAGGTTAAGTGCTTTATTAATTTTAATAATTGATATTTGGAAAGCATTGCAAATGTGCTTTTATGAAGCACTTCTGGGAATTACACCTTGCTATTATATTCTTATTACAATGGACTTTGGTTTTAAGGTCCACCCCATTATTCCTTTTAGAACTGCAATGCAACTATTCAGAGACATATATTAAAGCTGCTCCAACCACCTGAACTAAATGTTCTAGTATTGTATGATAGCAAGTTGTATGGTCCAAGGGAACCAATTACTTGGTGCTGAATACTATGAGTAAATGTGCAATCAAGCTGCAACCCTTATTTAGTTTAGGTAGTGCTGTAGTCTTGGAAGTTATGCTGCAAACTGTAGAATCATTCCCCTTTATATTACATAGTTCAGCATTCATCTGAACTCCCAATCTGGTTTATACAAATGATCCATATAGGGAACACATCTTAATGTTCATTACATAATATATATAAATAAGTTTGGTTATTAGTTATCATTCTTGTAAAATTTAACACTGGGCAAACCTGGTAGGGATGGCAGAGCATAATTAAGGCATGAGAATAAACATAGATAAAATTATTAATTTGTAATAATGTTGGAACTAAATGATTAAGTGCTGTTGACTAAAAAAATTGTAGTTCACTTATTCACCATACCATCTGTGAGTGGAGTATCCAGGGCACTTGACTGTAATTATTAGTGTTATTTTACTATGATTAAATGATATTAAACATTGACATCTGTTGTCTTATTCACTCTGTTTGTATTAAATCACTTTTCAAATTTATTAATATATGCTTTATCTAGAGTCAGCCATAGGTGTGTGTGTTTAGTTAAGCTGTTAATTATTTAATTATTATTTCTCGAGTCTCATGCTCCACCCTTTGCTACCACTGGCATGCAAATTAAGAAACTCCAAGTGTGACCTCATATATGCCATTCATAGGGTAGTAAGTCAGGAAGCATTGGTAAAGGAGCTGAGGTGCAATTGGATTTGAGGTTTCAACCCCTCATCTAGATCAGCCTTTATGTAATTTGCCAAAACTCTGGATTTTGTTGTGTGAAGGTACAAATATGACTGTTACAATACAATAAGTGCTTATTTAGAAGTTATACTTAGACTTACTAATTGAACATTTGTTTAAGTTAACTATTTAAAAGTTCATATTGCATTCAAAACTTTTATACTTCTTATGGTATATCATGATGAATCCTCCAGATTACTGCATGTTTATTGAAGTTTAAATCATAGCTATCACATTTTTATAGATTGTGCTCCTTGGAGATGAAACCACTGTTTGCCATTTATTCAGGAACCATCCCTCTGGAGAGCACTTTACTCAGTGCAAATAAGGGAAACAAAATCTATTGTGAGACCCATACATTGTGGAATCTGCAATGCAGCTACAAAATATTTTAACCAGTCACCACTACTTAATCAATAATCAATCTTTAATAATTTTTTATATTTTTTCTTTTTTGTTATATAGTATTATGCATCCACAATCACCAAATTTTCAGATCAATCATTCCTGTCATTGCTCCAATCTTATTGGCCATGACGGTTTTTCTTTTTGGATGATGTGTTTGTTGGTATTTTCATTGGCTAGTTTGCTCCAAAGTGGGGAACACTATAATATTTTAATTTTTATCTGTTATCTGACTTTCAATCGTTTAAGCTCCCCAAGGGTCTGTTTGCTTTACATTATTACATTTTAATAGAAAAATCATTTCCATCCTGCTAATTTAAAATAAATTAGCTTTTATTGTTCTTTTACGTTAAAATCCAATCTTTTTTTTTTATTTTTTAACTTGTCTTATCACATTCTTTTAACTTTAAATAATTTAATCAGACTACCATCTGTGCATTTTATATCTCTATTTGTTTTAATTTTAATTTTTTTTTATATATATATCAATTTTATTTATGGATCTTTTTTTATATTTTCATTTTAAAGTGATGTAATGGCATATATGTATACTGTTACATATCACTGAACTTCCTCAAAAAAAAAAAAAAAACAATTTAAAAAAAAAGAATTTCCTTAGTGTTCATAAGCCTACATTATACAAATTAGTTATACACTAAAATTTTAATGACTTCTTTGGTTAGTAATCACACACAATATATATATATATATATATATATATATATATATTGTCTATTCTTTCCTTTTTACACCAGCTGAGCCTGCACCTCCTTCCTCAAGAGTTCCTTTTTTCTTACTTATTCATTTATTAATCAGACTTTCAACAATTAATAAGGCAAGTCAAAACACATGATGTATTATTCTATTCAGTTTTCTCTAAAATTACTATTTATACTAATTATTACATTTTATTTCTTGCATTTATTCATATATGTACAATTTTTTTTTTTACTGGCAGAACTTTTGCAAGACATTCAAATCTATAACTTTATGTTATTACAAAAAAAGTATTCATGTCAGAAAAAAAAATTGTCACAGGCATAATTTTTTTAAAATTTAAGATACCTGTGGTTATAGTGTATCATGCCACATTGGGATATCACTTATAATGGTCTGGTGGTGACCTTCCCTATATGCCATACTAGGGTGCCATTTGGCTAATCGAATCTGGAAAATGTATAAAGTACACAGATATGTATGGATAAGGTTCAAATTTTATTTGACTGATAGCACTAGTCACTAGCTCATGTAGAAATGGAGTTTTATAATATAACATTTCAAACTTATTTTTAATTATCTATTTCAAAATATTGTTACTAAAGATAAAATAATTAGTCACTGCCAGTACTAATAAGATAAATATTTATTATGCACATAATGTATATTAAAACAGATTTGAATATTAGATTTTTTATTTTAATATTATTAGATAAATTTAAATTCTGATATTTATCTTAATATGCACAGATAGATGAAATTTTATATAATTTAATATTTTCATATTGTTAAGTGCAAATAGATTACATAGAATATGCATTTAAAGACTCTCAAATCATTTAACTTCATGCTAAAAGTTCATATTTAAACTAATACTATCTTACTGATATACTGACATGTTCAATGCAAAATAAAGATGTTAGCATAAAAAAAATCATGCTGACAGGAATGTGTATCTGTAGCAGGATATCATTAAAGAAATAATGACCCTCATCCAGTACAGAAATGTGCATCTGTCTGGTGAGGTAATCATTTGAAAATATAAATTAGACATGCTCTATAAAATGGGGAATACTGGTCTTTGCCATCTTACTGTCTTAACCAGAATGTAAGGAGATCAACGGCATAGGAAATATGTCTGTAACCAGTGGCAACATGATGGCTACACTTTTAGGCCAGGCATAATGCAGCACAAGAGATTGAAAATATAATGTGTTTTCCCAGATTACATTGACATTAAATGCCCATATATCTCTCCACCAGTATCGATTTAATTACAAAACAATTAGCCCAAAATTAATCCTACATAATTTAACCTAATCTTAACAAATCTATATAGCTATCTACATTCAACTTTAAATTTAGTAATTTAGTTTAACAAAGATGGAAATGATTTATAGCAAACATGTTATACATACAAAATATTAATAGATAATTTAGAGTTGCTTTTGCTTGTCAGATAAGAGCTTATTTAGAAGTTATGCATAGGTTTACTAATTGAAAGTTTGTTTGTTAGCTATTTAAAAATTCATATTGCATTTAAAAGTTTTATAGTTCTCATGGTATATCTTGATTAATCCTCTGGATTGTGACAAGTGTATTGAAGTCCATCCTACCTATCACATTTTTATAGATTGTTTTCCTTGGAAATAAAACCACTGCTTGCCATTTATTCAGGAACTCTGGAGGTTGCCTCAGTCAACACAAATAAAAGAAACAAAATCTACTGTGAGACCCTACATCATGGAGTCCACAATATAGCTATGAAATATTTTAAGCAGTTACCACTATTCAATCAATAATAATTTTTTGTATTCTTTCTTTCTTTTTATAGTATTGTAACAGTCGAATCTGTACATTCCTGCAACAAAATCTAGAACTTTAGCAAATCATACCAAGGCTGACCAGCATAGAGTGGTATGAACCACGTTGTCTGATATAGCCCCAACTCCTTTACCAATGCTCAAAGATTTACCACCTTGCGGATGACACATATGAAGCCACAGCAGCATTTTCTTAATCACTTGCTGGCAATAGCACATCAGTAAAGCACAAGATTAGGATAAGTTGACTTATTAACAATTATAGCTATATAGATGATGTGTGTGGCAGAACATAATTATAAAATATGGATTGTGAGTCTTAACTAATGATTAACTAATCAATAAAGACTTGCCAATGAGCAACATTGAGACATGACACAGAAGTTAAATTTAAACACAATTTAATGAAAAATAAATATTAAAATTATTAAATTAAAATGATGACTATAACTTGGCTATATGGGTTATATCACACGCAGGTGACTAAGTTAGGGATACAATTTCATATTTGGGTTTGGGATTCACATGCAAGTGATGACTGGAGTTATAATCATCTATAGTTTGCCTAGTTACATATGGCTTTAATTTAGGTATACATTTGGCACAATGAAAATCACTCACAGGTGACATTAATCATTTTGGTTAGTTACATTAGGTTTATTACGAATACATATATCACTCGTATCATTTAATTGAGTTTGCTACATATAGATATCACTCGCAAGTGATTAAAAAATTATACGTTTTAACATTTATATTTTCATGAGCCTTAAGATTATATTATAGATCAAGGTTAATTTGCTCATGACCATCTATGCCTAGATCATGCTATATAATGCAGTCTAGATCCACTCTAGAGCTAGAAGAAGTGATTATACATATTGCTAAATAATATGATATTTTATTAAACATGAATACTTAATATTCTCTATATAGTTTATGTGCTTATAAAATTAGACTCAAATTCAGATCAAAGCTGAAAATACAATTACTATGGCGAGATGAACTGATGATTGGCAGTCAGACTTCAGATACCATGGTGTATAGAAATTATAAAGTCTGATATAGCCCTTGCATCTCGAGTGTGCCTTTTTATGAGATTTTTACCAAGTAACGGTTCTCTTTTCACCGTATTCATTGCTGTGTAAATAAACGACCTTTAGTCCGGCTGATCAAGCAATTTATTTGAGTGGGAGTCTTATGCTCCATTCCTAAGGATGCAGAATGGGGAGGTTGAAACCCGTCCACCATTTGAAGAAGAAAACTGCCCGAACTAAGTAAGAGTAATGGTGCAGCATGACCACGTACAAACCATTAAGGAATACAGCAACATATATATATATACGCTGTAGTGTTTAAAAACACACTCGCACCGCTGACCACATTATATAATTAAAACTTAATGATGCTAAACACTAGTTTCCTTCATGAAACTACCGTATATCAGTTCATTAGGTAGCATGTATAATTATGCTATTAAGGAAAAACTAGGAATCTAATTCATAAAGCTATCTATATAGGAATTTATAATTCTGGAAGGAAGTACAACACATTATTGGGCATTAAGATATAATTATAGCTCTATGCTGTATCTCAATCACTCCAGCTAAACATTAGTTAAATATCTCGAAAGCGAATCTATTTTAAAACAACTGTAAACTTTCTAATTAACACTTAAAACAAGCTATTTCAACCCTTTCTGAAACGGTTTTCTTTTGCATCCTAGACTCTATTATTCTCTAGGTGTGAAAATGTGATAGCTTTTCACTAAGCATTTAGTCAATAGTAAAATTCTGTTTCAAATAAATATAGCACAAACCATAAATCTTGGCATAGATTTACTAAAAATGTAAGTTTAATGAACAGATATCTAGAATTTGACTCTGTTTCGGCATAGTTTAAAATTGAATTGCAACACAATTCTTATATCTGATTGACCCAGTTCAAGACAAACTTAAGTTGTGTACAAGAATTAATTAAGGCAAATATTATTATTATATTAAAATATTTCATTCCAATATCAGCCTTTCAAGCTAATTGAGCACGTGCCTTTTGAGAGTGTTAAATAAATGAATATTCTCCTCTTCAATCCAAGATATAGTATTTATGCAGGAATAAAAAGAATCCCTCTTATTCCTACAACTCAAATTCTTTTATATGAAAAAATCTGAAGAACTGTTGAAGAGAGCATGAGTAGATACTCACTTTAAATTACTATTTACGATGTTTTTTGACTGAATGATGTCGGTGTAATTACTTAGAATTTACTAAACATCATTCTTACTGAAACTTAATTATGAGTAAATAAGCAAATATTTTTATCTAGCACTGTGCTTGCAATTATATTTCATTCCAATATCAGCCTTTCAAGCTAATTGAGCATGCACCTTTTGAGAGTGTTAAATAAATGAATACTCTCCTCTTCAATCCAAGATATAGTATTTATGCAGGAATAAAAAGAATCTCTTTTATTCCTACGACTCAAATTCTTTTATATGAGCACTCTCTTCAACAGTTCTTCAGATTTTCTCATATAAAAGAATTTGAGTTGTAGGAGTAAGAGGGATTCTTTTTATTCCTGCATAAATACTATATCTTGGATTGAAGAGGAAAGTATTCATTTATTTAACACTCTCAAAAAGGTGTGTGCTCAATTAGCTTGAAAGGCTGATATTGGAATGAAATATAATTGTAAGCATGGCACTAGATAAAAATATTTGCTTATTTACTCATATATTAAAATATGTAAAAGCACATATCATTAAGTTAAAACACGTATAAAATAATCCAGAAACTTAATTATCATTTTAGAATGAAGCAGTTAAAATTAGACACAATTTAGAATAAAGCATTTAAAATTATATGTAACGAAATTTATAACAATTAATTTAAAATCAATCACTTTAAGCAAGTCACAACTAAATAAGTCAGAAACTGTAATTACGTTGAACTAGATCAATCGGAGATAACTTAGCAAACCAACACATAAATTAATGAATACATAAATCAATAAATATGATATTAACTCAAATTAGTTATTAAACCAAATCAAATATTAAATTAAATGTAAATCAGATTAAATGTAAATCAGGCAAGATTTTAAGGTGAAAACAAAAGAAATCAAAATTACATTTAGTAGTGGATTTAAAGAAAATAAAGAAATCAAAATTACACTTAGTAGTGGATTTAAATTTACATTATTGCTATGGCCATAGAGTTTAAATTTAGCTAGCTTTAGGAATTATAACATTTTATCCGAGTTATTAATTTTTGAGGAATGTTTTTACCAGGCTCTCTGCTGATTGTACTTGCTTCATGTTGAGGAGGGAGACAGGCATCTGCTTCTTACACACAGCTTTTCCTTCACGGCTTCCCGCATCGGTAGACCTGTTGAGTCGGAGGGCAAGCAAATTTTCCTCTACTCAATCTGCATCTTCATTAATAATTTTAAACATAAGTGGTTGAATGAAAATAATGTCCGACTCCTTTCAAAATGGCCACAGAGGCATATATATTCAGCGTACCCCCCCTTTTCTTGGTTATAGTAATTTTCTAGATTTGTTTTGTTAATTTTCTCACTGTATTCTTAGAATTGTATAATTACTTTGTTTTTATTTCTTATAGCGAAGTTTTATATCCGGTCATTCACTATTTCTTTTTAATTACGCAGGATAACTTATCCTACAGGTTAGTGTTACTTTTGGTTTAGTAACTAGGTTACACTAAAGCGAGAAAGATTTAATTTTATAATACCAATTTTTTGAAAACAAATCTATAAATGGAATTTTATAATACCAATTTTTCGAAAACAAATCTAAATGGAAAAACATCTGGTTATATATGTAACTTGATTATTTAATTTAGCAATATATGAAGAAAAATACAATAATTTCAAATATTAATTTTTTTTAGAATAAATATTTTAAATAAATAAATTTATAATGTTTTTAAATTTGTTAACATTATTCTTTCCTGCATATGTGTAGTCTCTCGTTACACATACAACACAGTTTTCATTAATTTACTCATAGAAATATATGTGTGTGTATATATGGGTTTTTTATATATACAGATACACCTTTTATCTTGTAAGCTTAAAATATACACACACATATACATAACTAATACCTTTATATTTAAATCCAGCCTGATTTGGATATAATATTAACCGTATATACAAGGATTTGGTGATAGATACTTATATAGAAGCACTACTATAGTATATAGTAGGTGAAACAGGAGAATTGACAATGCTGACTGTTTCATATGCTCAAACTCATGGGAAATTTATTGAATTTTATAACTTTATGTTTTTACTTCGGATATTGGCAAAATTTTAATTAACAAACAAAAAAAACTTTTCTATTTTGAGTATTATGCAACATTTTATAACAGAAGCACAAAAAAAACTTTTACCCTATGCATTATATCACTTACTAATTTTAAAATGAACCCTCTCTCATCTTATTATATCCCCATGCAGTTAGACACAACCCATTCTAGAATATTATAATAACTAAGACTAAACTAAACTAATGATTATGTGGTTATATATATATATAATTCTAAGTGTTTCATATTCCTAAGTAAGATCTAAAACACCTCTCAAACTTTTACTAATAGGCTTGCCCCATCATCATCCCCTCCGACATCACTGTAAATGTGCCTGGCTTACCTCAGTTTTAATCTCTACCCTAAAACACAAAACACAATCCCTACCCTTTTAACAATATGCATACTTATATATATCAGCTACAAATGGAAATTATAATATTTTCATTAAACACCTACAACACTCTAAACAAACAGCTATTTGCAGATTATATATATCTACATGTACTACTTATACTAAAATCATACCTATAACAAATTACTACCTATCTTTACTATTATCCAATGTGTTCTTTCTTTTAAATTTTGGCCTTTCCCAGTATGCCTTATTATCAATTTCTTTGTAATATTTCTCTGGCGGTCTCCATCACACTCTACTGGCTGTGTTGGCTCTCTTGCTTAGTTTTTTTCACTTAACTTTCCTTTCACCTATAAGCACTAGTGTGGCCCGTTTGACTCTAATCTTATAGTTTACCTTACCCATTCTATTTGTTTCAGATTCCTGCTCTTCATACTCTTTGTATATACTACATCCTAGTCTCTTACTGTCTTCTCTTATGACTACAAACCTATCTACTTCACTATTATTTTCTACCTTTCCAAGGTGATTTTCCCCTGGCTCTAAATTTTCTTTCCCTATCTACTTCTTTAGGAATAGTTCCTGCATCTACCTTTGCCAGTTTTAATTAATCCAGATGCATTTTGTCATCTATCTTCTCTATGTAGTTTTCCTTTATCTCTATTCTCCCAACTATCTTCCCATAACCTCTTATTTTCGAGCATCTTGTCTATTCTTATATCATGCTTCTTAACTATATCTTCCTCCTTCTTCCTTCCTTGCCCAGCTGGATCTTCTTCTTCCTTACTTTCTTGGTGCAGTTCCACTTGCTCTATAATTTCACCTATTAATTTGGTGTTAACTTCTACCTCTGCCTTTCCTATTTCTTTTGTTGGGATATATTCTATTTCAGTTATTATTTCTGAAAGCATTTTTTCTCTTTCTTCTTTTATTCCTAACTCAACTTTTAACCTTTCTGTTCCATCATTTACAGCTTCCAACTCTCCTGCTCTCTGTAAAGGCTCAATGATTTCAGGTATGCTGAGCATTATTCCTTCCTCACCTAATGGAATTGCTTCTATTATTTTGTTTCCCATCTCAATGTGCTTGTTCTGCCTCCATTCTCTCTAAAGTACTCGACTCAACATTTTCTTTAATCCCTTCTACTTCACTTCTTTCTTCTAGTATATCTAATTTTATAAATTCTATTTCTGTGATTGATACTATCTCTGCTTTAATCTGTTCTTCATGTGTAACTTCTCCCTTTGCAACCTTAAAAA
This sequence comes from Epiperipatus broadwayi, assembly GCA_028023455.1. NCBI lineage: Eukaryota > Metazoa > Onychophora > Udeonychophora > Euonychophora > Peripatidae > Epiperipatus > Epiperipatus broadwayi. The sequence goes on along the minus strand of JAQFVV010012425.1, from coordinate 3,491,640 downwards.
TTTCTTCAATAGTTAGGTTTTCTGAATAAAGGTTTACAATTTCTCTAATTTCTTTTGTATCTTTTATTTCTTTCTTCTCAGCCTCACTTTCTACTGTCACTTACTTCAATATATCTCTGGTTGGAAGTTGTATAATTTTCCTATCTTGCTCTAACTCAGCACTACATTCTGGTTTTTCTGTCCTATTCCTTTCTTTTCTTTCAGTACTGACTCTTTGTTCTATGTTCTGTAGCTCTCCTAACATCTCTTCTTTCTTACCAGCTCTATTCCTGTTAACTTCAATGTTTTCCTTTAACTCATATACCTCCTGATTAATCCTTTGACAGTCTTCACTTACTTTCTTAATTTCCTCCTTTCGGATCTTTTGTTACCCTTCTGTCTTCTTTATCCTTTCCTGCATTGTGCTCCCCACTTCACTTTTCTATTTTATCTTTCTCCTGGAGAATAGTTCCTTGAACTACCTGTATACTTTTCTCCATGCACCTTTTATACTTGGCTAATCTATCATTGCATTCCTTTTGGACCTTGTTATATTTTCTCTGACACTCTAGAGTGACGTCCCCCATTTTTCTTTCCATGCCTTCTAACTTTCGGTTCATTTCTTCCCCTTTTTCCCTAAGCATTATCTTCATCTTTTCTAGCATTTCTTCCTGGTTCCTTCTCTCCTTTTCTTCTCATCCCTTTTTATTTATTTTTTCTTCTCTGACCCTTTTTGCTTTCTCTTCTCTTTCTTCCCTGTTCTTTTTCGCTTTCTCTTCTCTTTCTTCCATGTCCTTTTTCACTTTTTCTTCTCTTTCTTCCCTGTCCTTTTTTGCTTTCTCTTCTCTTTCTTCCATGTCCGTTTTCGCTTTCTCTTCTCTTTCTTCCCGGTCCCTTTTTTCTTTCTCTTTCTTTTTTATCATTATTCAAACATAACATTACAGCTGCTAGCATTTGCTCCATTTTCCCAATTCTATTTTCTTTGGGCATGTCCCTTTGAGGTGCTATGATCTCTCCAGATTTCTCCCTAATGGATTCCTCTCTACTACTCTCTAATTCTCTTTCTGTATTACAATCAGTACCCTCTATGATCTCTTTCCCTGACCTGAGTGTTTTCCCTTTTTTCTCGACTGGCTCCTCAATGCTATCCTCTTTACCTTCCCTTTCTATTCTTTCTTTCCTTTTCTCTTTTCTTTCCTTTTCTTCTCTTTCCTTTTTTCGCTTTCTTCTCTGTCCTTCCTTTTCTTTTCTTTCCTCCTAGCCTGATCATCTATATCCTTAATTTGCTTCTGAAAATCTTCTTCTACTTTCAAAATCCCATTCCTGTAATCTTCTTCAGAGTCTAAAATTTTACTTATATACTCGTTTTTAAGCTCTAAAGCTTCCCTTTTCCCTTTACCCCCTTTATGCCAACTTTCCCAATGCAGTGACGCCGCCTGGTCCTCTCGCTCATCTAGTAACATTGTTTCTTCATGGATTCCATCTGCCCTTTATATTCAGCCTGGTTCTTTAAGTACTCAATTGTGTCTTCCTCTACTTTACACTTTCTTGCTGCCTTCGTCTTTCTCTGCCATGCACTAACCCATCGATCTTGCAAGGATGCCATATACTCTACCATTAGTTCGTGTATACTTCCGTTGGCTTTCCTAAATTTTTTTATCATCTCTTCTATGTTGTTTTCCATTATAAATTCTTTTGCTTAGCTTTATCACGGTTGTCTTGCCCTCCTTTCCCAAACAAGTCTACCTTTGCTTCTTTTTCCCAGCTTATTCTGCCCTATCTCGCAAAGCCCTTATACCCGTCAACACTTTCAACTATTAGTCTTTCTTAGCATTGTTAAACCTTCCCCAGTATTAATAAACAAAAGAAATTCAGCCTTGCCTAGCATTTTAAATTATTTTCAACATTAACTAAATAAATAAATTAATATTTAAATGCAACTAACCCATTCTGTTGCCATCAGCATCTTCATTCTGTTCTGGATTTAGCTATAATTATAGTTGTTATTATTATTATTGTTGTTGTTATTATTATTATTGTTATTATTACTTCCTGTGGTTTATAAATTTTGTACACCAAACACTCGTATATTTATCTTGCCTGATTTTTCACCTTTTTATTTCAACCCTGCTCATTTCAGTCTCGAATCACACATCCTTTAATATTCATACATTTTGAATAAAATAACAAAATATTCTCTGCCTCTGATAACAAATTTATATGAGGATAATTCCTAGTTTATTCAAATTACCTCGGGCGCCAGCTGTCAGTAGATGAGATATATATATATATAACACTTTCAACACACCACATCTATATTGATATTTTCACATATCAAGCTATACTTTTACAATGCAAAAAAATATATATATACATTTTTCTTATATATATAAATGGCATAACAAATATTCCAGCATAGTCATTTCACTTATCTATTCAAGTGACTAGCCCACTTTGCAAAATACACGTATTTAATTGGGTCTTCACTTATCATGTTAGGTTACTATTAAAATAATCAACATATACGCATATTGCAAATGTATACATGTTTGAAATTCCTCCCACAATACTACATATGCATATATTATACATTCACAATTTATTATAATTACAAATAATTGAAAATATATTTTTTTAGCATGAAAAAAAAAATTTATATTCATACCTGAAAATCTTTCAGATTGCATCTCTGGTGCAACATAATTTTTATATATATAATATTAAACTACCACCCATATTTTCAGTTCAGAGTGGTATAAATTAATAACAGAGCTTAATGTTCAGATGAATTTTTTTTTATATATAACAAGCAATATGGAAATACATCTATTTCAACATCCCCTCTCAGGTATGCAAGTTTATATTCAAAATTCCAGTTAGTGCGACTTACCTGGAGAAAAATTTTTTTTACTGTGCATATATATAATAAGTGACATGGTCACACACTTATGTCAACACCCCTCTCAGGTATACAGGTTTATATTCGATAGCTCTAGTTGGCGTGACATACTTTATGAAAAAAATTTATACATACATTTTGACATACTTCAATACCTAGGGTAAAATTCACATATATACACATAGCTCACATGCTTTCAGTTCAGGGCTGTGGAAGTAATCAAATTGCCCCATGAATGGGCGTCCATACCTTATAAAAAAAAATTCTACTGTAACAGTCAAATCTGTACATTCGCACAACAAAATCTAGAACTTTAGCAAATCATACCAAGGCTGACCAGCATAGAGTGGTACGACGTTGTCTGATATAGCCCCAACTCCTTTACCAATGCTCAAAGATTTACTACCTTGCAGATGACAGATATGAAGCCACAGCAGGATTTTCTTAATCATGTGCCAGCAATAGCACATAAGTAAAGCACAAGACTAGGATAAGTTGACTTATTAACAAGTATAGCTATATAGATGATGTGTGTGGCAGAACATAATTATAAAATATGGATTGTGAGTCTTAACTAATGATTAACTAATCAATAAAGACTTACCAATGAGCAACATTGAGACATGACACAGAAGTTAAATTTAAACACAATTTAATGAAAAATAAATATTAAAATTATTAAATTAAAATGATGACTATAACTTGGCTATATGGGTTATATCACACACAGATGACTAAGTTAGGGATACAATTTCATATTTGGGTTTGGGATTCACATGCAAGTGATGACTGGAGTTATAATCATCTATGGTTTGCCTAGTTACATATGACTTTAATTTAGGTATACATTTGGCACAATGAAAATCACTCACAGGTGACATTAATCATTTTGGTTAGTTATATTAGGTTTATTATGAATACATATATCACTCATAGGTGATGATTTAACTGTTTAGGTAGCACTTCCAATCATGCACAGGTGATTGTAGTTTGGATTACAAATCATTTAATTGAGTTTGCTACATATAGATATCACTCACAGGTGATTAAGAAATTATACGTTTTAACATTTATATTTTCATGAGCCTTAAGATTATATTATAGATCAAGGTTAATTTGCTCATGACCATCTATGGCTAGTTCATGCTATATAATGGGATCTAGATCCGCTCTAGAGCTAGCAGAAGTGATTATACATATTGCTAAAGAATATGATATTTTATTAAACATGAATACTTAATATTCTCTATATAGTTTATGTGCTTATAAAATTAGACTCGAATTCAGATCAAAACTGAAAATACAATTACTATGGCAGGATGAACTGATGATTGGCAGTCAGACTTCAGATACCATGGCGTATAGAAATTATAAAGTCTGATATAGCCCTTGCATCTCGAGTGTGCCTTTTTTTTTTTAATTTTGCCCCCCAAAACCCAACCACAAAACCAAAAAAAAAACATTAAAAAACCCCCCCCCCCCCACCCCATTATATAATTAAATTTATGTGCTAAACACTAGTTTTCTTCATGAAACTACCGTATATCAGTTCATTAGGTAGCATGTATAATTATGCTAATAAGGAAAAACTAGGAATCTAATTCATAAAGCTACCTATATAGGAATTTATAACTCTGGAAGTACAGTACATTATTGGGCATTAAGATATAATTATAGCTCTATGCTGTATCTCAATCACTCCAGCTAAACATTAGTTAAATATCTCGAAAGCGAATCTATTTTAAAACAACTGTAAGCTTTCTAATTAACACTTAAAACAAGCTATTTCAACCCTTTCCAAAACGGTTTTTTTTGCATCCTAGACTCTATTATTCTCTAGGTGTGAAAATGTGATAGCTCCTCACTAAGCAATTAGTCAATAGTAAAATTCCGTTTCAAATAAATATAGCACAAACCATAAAACTTGGCATAGATTTACTAAAAATGTAAGTTTAATGAACAGATATCTAGAATTTGACTCTGTTTTGGCATAGTTTAAAATTGAATTGCAATGCAATTCATTTATATCTGATTGACCCAGTTCAAGACAAACTTAAGTTGTGTACATGAATTAATTAAGGCAAATATTATTATTATATGAAAATATGTAAAAGCACATATCATTAAGTTAAAACACGTATAAAATAATCTAGAAACTTAATTATCATTTTAGAATGAAGCAGTTAAAATTAGACACAATTTAGAATAAAGCATTTAAAATTATACTAACGAAATTTATAACAATTAATTTAAAATCAACCACTTTAAGCAAGTCACAACTAAATAAGTCAGAAAACTGTAATTACATTGAACTAGATCAATCGGAGATAACTTAGCAAACCAACACATAAATTAATGAATACATAAATCAATAAATATGATATTAACTCAAATTAGTTATTAAACCAAATCAAATATTAAATTAAATGTAAATCAGATTAAATGTAAATCAGGCAAGATTTTAAGGTGAAAACAAAAGAAATCAAAATTACATTTAGTAGTGGATTTAAAGAAAATAAAGAAATCAAAATTACACTTAGTAGTGGATTTAAATTTACATTATTGTTATGGCCATAGAGTTTAAATTTAGCTAGCTTTAGGAATTATCATATTTTATCCAAGTTATTAATCTTTAAGTAGAGGAAAGTTTTTACCAGGCTCTCTGCTGATTGTACTTGCTTCATGTTGAGGACGGAGATAGGCATCTGCTTCTTACACACAGCTTTTCCTTCACGGCTTCCCGCATCGGTAAACCTGTTGAGTCGGAGGGCAAGCAAATTTTCCTCTACTCAATCTGCATCTTCATTAATAATTTTAAACATAAGTGGTTGAATGAAAATAATGTCCGACTCCTTTCAAAATGGCCACAGAGGCATATATATTCAGTGTACCCCCCCTTTTCTTGGTTATAGTAATTTTCTAGATTTGTTTTGTTAATTTTCTCGATGTATTCTTAGAATCATATAATTATTTTGTTTTTATTTCTCATAGTGAAGTTTTACATCTGGTCATTCACTATTTCTTTTTAATTATGCAGGATAATTTATCCTACAGGTTAGTGTTACTTTTGGTTTGGTAATTAGGTCACACTAAAGCGAGAAAGATTTAATTTTATAATACCAATTTTTTGAAAACAAATCTAAATGGAAAACATCTGGTTATATATGTAATTTGATTATTTAATTTTGCAATATATGCAGAAATATACAATAATTTCAAATATTAATTTTTTTTAGAATAAATATTTTAAATAAATAAATTTATAATGTTTTTAAATCTGTTAACATTATTCTTTCCTGCATATATGTAGTCTCTCGTTACACATACAACGCAATTTTCATTAATTTACTCGTAGAAATATATGTGTGTGTATATATGGGTTTTTTATATATACAGCTACATCTTTTATATTGTAAGCTTGAAATATACGCACACCTACATAACTAATACCTTTATATTTAAATCCAGCCTCATTTGGATATAATATTAACCGTACATACGAGGATTTGGTGATAGATACTTATATAGAAATACTACTATAGTATATAGTAAGTGAAACAGGAGAGTTGACAAAGCTGACTGTTTCAGTCTTATGCATCCTTTATTGCCAAATTTTCAGATTGATCATTTCTGATGTTGCTCCGTTCTTATTGGCCATGATAGTTTTTCTTTCTGAAAGATGTGTTTGTTGATATCTTCATTGGTCAGCTTACTCCAAAGTGAGAAACACTATAATCTTTTAATTGTTATCTCTTATTTGACTTTCAATCATTTAAGTGCCCTAACAGCTTGTTTGCTTTACATTATTACATTTTAATATAAAAATCATTTCCATCTTAGCTTTTATTGTTCTTTTACCTTAAAATCCAATCTTTTGTTTTTTGGATTTGTTAACTTTCCATATCACATTCTTTTTGCTTTAAATAATTTAATTGGACTACCATCTGTGCATTTTATAACTACTATTTGAATTTTGATTTTTTATATATCAATTTTATTTACAGATCTTTTTTTATATTTTCATTTTAAAATGATGTAATGACATATATGTATACTGTTACAATATAAACAGGATTAAAAAACATTGCATGTAGAGACAATAATTTACATTGGGATTCAGAAATATTGTTTGCTTTATAACAAAGCCAATAGTTTGCAATTTGTTTAACTTATTGCTCTTATTGTGGTCCAATTCTCTCTAGATTTTGTTCTTATGGAGAAGGAAGAAAACCAGTTACCTTAAACAGAAAGTATGATATGTTGTTAAATTAATCTTAACATAATTTTAAACATCTTGTGTGCAACACTTCACTGCTAAACAATTTGTTTTGAAATGATCTAAAAGTAGAAAATCCAAATGTAAAGTTGTGTGCATATTTTCAATAATATTTGGCAATTATGATCTTGATAATTGTAAATCAATAGCACCACACACCCTTAAAATATTTGCAAGCCAGAGGCATTATCCAATAAAATTATATATTTTTATTTTGTGTGATTTATGGTAATTATGGTTCTAGTATTAGTGAAACTACAGTATCAGTCTATTGTAATTGATTTATTAATCATTATAGTTGAAGTCTTAAAATTTATGTGTTATCTTTGTTACAACTTTGCTTGGAATAAGCTTTTCCCACATAAATATAATTATTTTATTAATATGTGCCTATCACAATAAAGTATGATTATAAATGCATTTAGTTCACAAATGAGCAGATATGGCCTTACCATCAAAAAATACTATTGCTATTAGACAGTAATAGCATCTTTCACTTTACTTTAAAAGCTAACTATAAAAACAAGCAAAGTCAATAGATAGTGATCCTTATCAAAAGATGATCAATTCACATTATGAGCACTGCCATTTTTTATTTATTGATGTTATTAAATACTTAGATTTTGGTTTTTAAAGTGGAAAAAATAGGTGCCAACAGTTAGTTTATAAGAGAATGCATGTTAAAATACTTTAATGCTCAACTTAAACTTATTAATAAGTTAAATATGTAGATAAAATAATCTGTTGCAGATAAAGATTTTTTTAGTATTTCTTTCAAAAAATAGTGAACAAAAAGATGTTGCACATTCTACTAGTCAACAGTTGGTTGGCATTAGTTTTGAGAATGTAACACTTTAGCTGATTATTCATGAGTTTAAAAAAAATCAGATATTCATATACCAAAAAATAATAGATAATAAACAAGATTGGAAAGTAAATCAGCTATCTAAAAAATTTTAAGCTTGCTAAATACCTGAAAAAAACTTCAAATTTCATTTATATTAAACTCCAAAGTGTGGAAATGAAAGATAGTGAACTAACATTACTATTATTCTACTAGTGTCTTGTTATGTAATTTGACAATCTATTAAAGATATTTATTAAATCTAAACAATTTCTTAGAAATGAGAATTATAATCAAATAATTTAAAAAATATTGTTCAGGTATATTCTTTATGAATTATGAAGAAAAAAATGAGATTCATTTCGAAATCCCATTCTCCAAGATTTTATATTTCTTGCTTTATTCTTCTAATACTCAAAATTTTATTAAGATCACTTTCAATTTATTTGTAGTTTTTTTGTTATCTTTTTTTATATAATATTTTTCTAATATATTCATCTAACTTTAAGATTATGGTCCATGCAATTGCTTTCCCAGCTCTAATTTTCTTATACATAATCTTTTTGCACGCACTCTTTACAACTCTTTTATATTTACAAGTTTATCACTAACTTCTTTTCCTATTTTTTCCAAATCTGATCGATTATGAATACAATTAAAAATTTAACAGATAATAAAGCAAACTGACACAACTTAGTGTATTTATTGCTAAAACAGTCTGGAATCAACAAATGCTTTTAATTTATTACGTCACTGTGCCTATATATATATATTACATGTAAAAAATACATTTCCAGTCTATGCTGTAGGTTTTCAAAAGCTCATTAAAAATATTTTTTATTCCATTTATTTATTATTTTCAAAATTAATTTAATTGTTCATATTATCCGGATTTATTTTTACTGTTACTTAATACATCTATTAAGGATTATCTAAACAATTAGTGAACATAACGCTAATTTTAATTAAAATGCATTTTTATAATAATGATGCAATAAATCAAAATGTTATATTAAAATAATTTTGTTTGTTTTTAAGCAAAATTTAAAAAATATATATTTAATTAACTTCAATTCCTGTAAAATGAAATCGCAGTTTGAATAAATGTAAGAAAAATAACACCATTTTGTTAGCAAATATTTTGAAATTAATACCTAATTGTTAATTACTTACTGTTTAAAACACAAAACTTTATTTCTTCCCTGTTATTATTTTTACGACTTTATCGGCGACAACTATTATAATTATGTTGGTCAGCTTAACTATTTACGTTGCGTTTGCATTTCTTAGTATTCAGCTTTGTGGTAAGTAAATATAAATTAAAGAGTTTCATTGTTAGTTCACGCAGAGATAATTGCTTTTACAGTCAAATTTGAACACTAATTGCTCCAATGTTGTATTATAGTTTTGAGATGACTTTCACATACATTTTGTATCATTTTAAAGATAAAAAGAACTTATTAAAATTTATGATGCAGCTTTAAATTATGAGAAACTTGCCTTCATAAAGAAAAGTAAACATACGTATATTGAGAAATTAAAAATAAATTGTGTTAAGGAATGAAAAGAAATAGAAAATAATCAATGGTAATCAAGTGATATTTCTTAATCATTTGTACATTATTTTTACTCAACTGATCTTCAGTTAGAGAATTAAATATATAACTACAAAAATATACAAATGCATATAAATATAAACATACATACATACAAACTTAGATGTTGAATGTAAAAAAAATATAGGACCGCAGCCACTCTTGTCAAATATTTGTGAAGAAAATTTGCGCAGATTTCTATCGATCTTTACTCCCTATATAAAATCTATTAAACATCCATTTACTGATCATTGAATGAATATTAAGCTGGCTATAGGACAACCATAAAAAAAACAAGCTTGCCTAGAACCTAAAGAAATTTCCAATGTACCTGGATTAGATTCAAACTGAGGTTATGAATATAACAAGCAGATGCTTTACCATTGAACCAACGATCTATAATTCAGTTTTAAATAGTAAAAAGCTGGAATAAACTATCATACATAATTAGAATAGCATTCTTGAAATATCTCCTTTCAACTTTGAGCAGTAAATTCACACATAAAAGCATGGGGGAGGGTTTATCATAAAGACAAGAGAGAGATGAAGTACAATACTTTACTCAGTCTTTTCTACTCTGCCATTACTCACTCTTTCCAAAGAATAAATTCATGAAAATTAAATACTAGATTTTTTAATATTATGTTACTAATATATTTTACTAGCTGAAATACACAGGCTTATATATACCTGCGTCTGTGTTACAAGGAAAGTTTTTTTTTTTATCATAAGCATTAAGTGATTTAAATAAATAAATCATTTATAACGGTGGAGTTAATTCAAATACCTTAAGTGACAGAGCTGGAACTACCATCCTTGGTTTGAGTTGAAGATGCCACCACTTTAATCATTGCAGTAAACAACGGTTTATCATGTGACACTTCATAAAAGATCAAACACCAGAGATGACAGAGCCAGGACTGCAATCCATGAACATTGATCTCCAATATCACTTCATGAAACCACACAGATCACCAAGTGACATTTTTACAGCTTAATAATATTTAGACTTCTTTTCTGTTTGAAAGTTGTCCAAGATATTAAATAGAAAATTCAATCATCTTGATTAAAAAAAGAAAACTCTGAATGAAATCCAGAATCTTTAATTTAGTAAACTATTGACTCCTCACTCGGTTGAGTTTGTAAAAGCAACAAACATATATATTTCATTTGTATCATGTAAAGTGTGTTTTAATAAGACAATTTTTACATTTAAAGAATTAAAAATAATAATTCATTTCGTTATTAGTATTATGATAAAAAAACAAGGAATAAAAAGTTAAAATGAGTTTGTAATAAATATGCTAGACAATTCTTGAACCATATAATAGACATTATTTTTACCAATCACTCAGTATAAACATTCTATCTTCTAGGAAATTAAAAAATAAAGTAAAAGATAAAGATTATAAAGCAAAAAAAAAGATTTATATCAGAGATAGCTGGCATTTAATTAAAGCATAAAAAATTGTTGCACATACATGTAATCTTCATTGTTCAAACACATCATTTTCAGTGATATCTATTAGTAAGAGGAGATGATAAATAGTAAGAGATTATGATAACAATGCCTTATGCTAATATAAGTGATTGAAGATAGTTAAGTAAAAAAGAACTAAAAGAGAATGGAGAAAGAAACAAGATAAAAGACAATAAAGTAAAAAAATAAAGAAGAATGAAGAACAAATAAGAGAAAAATAAAAGACAAAATACAAATAAGGATGATAAAAGACAAAGTCCAAACAAAATTGGTTTCCATATACTATAATAAGGTTCATTTAATACCTTGCATATAGTGTTTATCTTCTATTGAAAGACAATAACACTTAGGCTAATTGTTCTTTGAATCTGACCCATATTGCATATCTTTTGAATATCTAAAATAATCTTTCTAATATAAATGACAATGTTGCTCTTAGAAAAGTCACATTCAAGTTTATCATATAATATTGTATTAGAAAGTGTGCTACACATTGCAACCAGAAAACTGAAAAATGTAATGATTGGTCTTAGGATTTTGTCATGAACTTTTTTGAATATTAGAATCTTAGACCATTCACAGCCTTTATGTTCCAATGATAAAGGATTGTACCATACTTCCATGCAAAAAACTGGAAGTATCTCAGTTCAACATAATTTTATTTTCTTCCAATAGTTATATGACTAAGATGAAGCATCTTTTAACTTGTTATACGCAATAGCAAAATAAGGATTCATGTAAACATTAAAGAGATTCTCAAAAGTTTTAACTTTCAAAATTTAAAACAACAAAAATAATGTGATTGTAGTTAAATACTAGATTATTTCCATAATTTATTATTAATTATAGAAAAATCCAAATTAAGCTACTTTCTCAAAGACCATCAGACAATAAAAAATTTAAATATTTGTATATGAGGGTCCTTTGATTTTTCAATTTTTTTTATCTTAAGGGCAAGGTTAATAAGTGATTTCCAAACATCATGAATTATCAGGCTAGGTTGAATTATGGGATTATTTGCCATTGTCGCAGGACTATCTTCTTTAAATTTTATTTTTTATGCTTTTTTCTTTCTGTCTAATATTTTTGTCTTTTCCCAATTTGATATATGTTTGTTGGTATTATATGATCTGCTATTTTAGATACCTTTTTTTCCTAATCATCAGTTTGTGATCTTCATCCTTTTTCAGTAGTCTAAATGGTTTCTAAAAAAGTGCACAATTTATGTACTAAGAAACAAAAACTCAAATGGAAAAAGACAAAAATATTAGACAGAGAAAAAAAGGTACAAAGAAAAATAAAAAAAACCCGTCTAATATGTGAAAAATAATTTACAATTTATATTGATTGGGAAATCACTCTTAATTTTGGCCCTAGAAATACAGAAATCAGGAGTGCCCTCATAAATAAGTGTATACATTTTTTATTGACACTTAATTGCCTTTAATAGAATTGCTTAACTGGTTAGGGTATCACTTTAAGTTCAGTAGTTATGAATATAAAGATCTCTGGTTCAATTCCTATGTTAGTGCTGTCATTTGAGAAGTCAGTAACATCTAAAGAAAAGAGGAGTACAATACTATTTAAAATATTGTGTTATTTACTAACTCTTTGTGATATTACTAACAGTTGAATACATTTGAAATGTTTAAATAAAATTTGAATATTTTCAAAGACATTTAGCAATTAATAATATACTACATAAATAATTCAACATTTAATTACAACTAAAATACCATTATCACAAACTTTAAGTCAAAAATTAACTTGATTGACTTTATTGTCATTTTTAGTATTAAATATGTATTAAAATATATTTTATGAAAACACAATCAAAGATTTAACGCCCATAGAATTCAAGTCTTTAGCCAGATAAACTATAAAATAGATTATAAGCAGGCTTAGTAGTTTTATTTCAAGCACCTTGCCTATAGTTTGTTAAACACCTATAATTGGTCAAAACATGGGTATATAGATATTATAAAAAGTTAAAAATTCCAGATTCTTGTAGATAAATATATATATATGCTCTAACAAAAATAGTAAAAGTATGATTGCTTTGCAAATGGCGAAGGGGGCATTATCTTTTACAAACAGTAAGCTAATAGTTTATTTTATGTAAAACCTGATATTTTTGGAAAAGGTAATTCTTAAGAAAAAGATAGAGTACTTTGTTAATAAGCTGAAAACATTTTTGATATGTTTTAAATATCTTCTGCAAGTTGTTCCTATATGAAAATTTTTGGCAAAGTATTTAGATTAATTTATTTTTAAGCATAATATTATATATGTTTATGTTTTACCTATGGAATGTATGATTAACACACTTCTATGCTCATAATCAGGTGTTCTAATCTAATTAGATTTTTAAAGTAGATGAGAATTTTCAAGTTGATTTAAATTTATTTGAAGCATAATTGTTTATAATCCGATTAGTAAATCTAAATATTGATTAGTAAACAGGCATACATTTAATGAGGATAAACATTAAAAAAAAACAACTATTTAGCCAATTGACAAGCCAGTTAATAATAGATGTGTAACAGTTGACAAGCCAAGCAGGTAATAATGTATTTTTCTCATTTTCTTCTATGAAAAAATAAAGTTTCTGTCTTATTGTAGACTTTAAGTATTAACTAATATATATATATGTATAATTAAAAATCAGTCAACTCTTAGACAATATCAATAACAATCAGTAATTTCAAACTGTTGTCATGGCAACTTCATTTTAACAGTAAAGTTAAGTTGCAATTTTTAGTGTCTATATAAGTATATTAGATTATTAATAAAGATGGGTCACCATTTTTATTGTTAAAAGGTTGTCTTGACAAAGTTTGAAATTGTTGATTGTTATTGATATTGGGATTGTCTAAATGTTGGCTAGATTTTAATGATTACTTACAAACTCATTTAGCCTTGAGCATTATTATATTTATTATATATATATAGTAAAGAGTATAAATTGATTTTTATAGACTTGACACTTTTTTCCAGAAAGCTAGCCCATATCAGAATCAGCATACTATCTAATATTAGTTTTGTAATTATGTTTCCATTAATTTTTAGGTAGAGTGTAAAATAAAGATGGCAAAGTGCTCAAACTTAACCATCAAGCAATTGACAAAAACTTACTTTTACTATTAGAGAGACTTTTCCCCTCTATCTGCAAGATATTTGATCTTTTACCTTTACTCATATATATATATATGCTTGCGATCTTTTCTACATGAACATTTTAAAGCTATAGCAATTTTTATTAAAAATTCGCAAACAATGACATTCTATTACTGATGATGATCAAATTTATCATATGTAATTATGACTCAACTAATTAAACGCAATCTCATTTCTAACAAAAGCTTTATCAAATATAACATTTTTAGTAATTCTAAATATTTAATTCTCTTTTCTTTAATTAATATAATTCTTTTAGACTTGTTGAAATCAAGTATTATGAAAAGATAAAAAAATTGAAATTCAAGAAATTTTACAAAGCATTAAGCAAAGCTTTAGGCAGACAACTATGATTCTGGCAGTGGTCTGCTAAAAGCATGCTTAGTGCTTTATAAAAGTCTTGAATTTCAACTTTTACCTTTCCGTAATAATCGATTACATTGAGTTGATAAGATTTATAACACTTTTAAAATACTGTCTCTCTCTGTTTAAAAAATTAAAGAATAAAGTAAAAATTGTACCCCCTCTTTCTCTTCAATTTTATCTTTGGTTCAGTTTAATGTTTTATTTAATATTTTTATTCAAATACTTTTGTTTGTTGTTATCTACAAGAACATATAGGTTTTAAATTGCGCAGTTTTGATACATCTCATCGTTTTGTATGGAGTAATGCAGTTGTATAATGATAGTTTATAAAGCCCAAGGTTCATTTACAGACAACATATTATCCTGTGCGATTTAATACAGAAGTGAGTAACAGACTTGTAGAGATCAAGATGTGTTACATGTGTTGCCCCAACATATGCATTATAATAACTATTGAGCAACAAATTATTCAATTATAATAATTATTATTATTTATAATCCAACTCAGAAAATTTGTCTTTACTAATCTTGGATAGGAATTAACTTATATATATATATATATATATATATATCTTATAATTAAATATTTATAAATACATTAATTAGATATATGTAAAGTATAACTTAAAATTTTTTATCCACTTAGGAGCGCTTTCGATTATCCTCCTAACACTTTGAAAGGCTAACCTTCCTACAATTCCGTGATCTTAACGTTTGCTGTCTGTCTGTTAATTAAGTCTTCTTTGTATTTGTACAATATTAGCATAGCTTCCTTTATTTTCATTTTGATTATCCTTTTCAAAGTGTTAGTTGACAAAGACTACAAGGATTTAAGGAAAATTAAGGAAGCTATGCTCATATACAAATACAAACAAGACTTAATTAACAGACAGGCAGCAAATGTTAAGAACATGGATTTGTGGAAAGGATAGCCTTTTAATGTGTTAGTCGACAAAAACTAGAAGGATAGACTAAAGCGCTCCTAAGTGAATAAAATTTTTAAAGTTATACTTTACATATATCTAATTACTGTATTTATAAATATTCAAGTATAAGGTTATGTATATTGATTTGAATAGACATATAATTATAATATATATATATATATATATATATATATATATATATATATATGTCTATAGCCTGCCCATTAAAGTTGAAGATTTGCTATCTTAATATAAACTGAGCTCTGATTATATATATGTGTAGGAGATGATGATCTGGACCAACTGATGAGTGCTGTTTCAGCATGAAATACATACATTGGAGATCATTTATCCTTTTGCATGTATGTGATCATGTATATCAGTTTGTATAAGATGGAGTGGATGAGTAAAGGGAGCTTGACAGTCTAGTTACAAATTCCCTCTAATTACATCTAGCTTAAAATATAAAGACTATATATGTATCTAATTATTATATACATATTATTTTGTATTAATAAAATTACATTTCTCTGAATATTTATAGTTAAAACTATAACTATAAGAAAATTTTAGATATTGCTATGTATCACATGTCAAGATCGTTGTGATTTTTATACTCAAGCTTGGAGAAATCTTAATTAAATGATTTAACATGATTTGTTAATCAGTTAAAAATATTAAACTTTCAACCATCAAAGTCTATATTACATTGTACTTACCATCTCATGGCAAGGGAGTGAATCAGTCTGATGATATAAAAAAGTATTCAAGTATTTAACTAATTTGATAAAAAATTTATTTTATCAGGATAATAAGAGCCAAGCACCTAAAATCTCATATGGTTAAAATAAGCACTTATTGAAAGTAAATGAAAAATCTGACCTCTTGTTTGAAATTTAAACTATGATGCAACATACACTTTATTACAAATAAAAACATGGAGATGATTAAATGAACATTTCATAGTATCTGATAAACTCATTTCATAGATATTAGCTATCTAGATCTTAGTTTTTTATGTGAGCTTGAAATTGTTTAGAGTATTAGTATTTTATTTCTTTTTTATTAATGAACCATAAAATTGGATACTATAGTAAAGTAGCTTAATTTAAGATCATCAATAGTAATTTTTTTTAAAGTGTCATAGCATGGCCGGGACGCGAACCCACAACCCGGGCAACTGCCTGCAAGTGCAAGGCAGTCGCGCTGACCTCTCGACCACCAATGCAAGACATTTAGCAACACCACCGCTAAATATTTTTTTAGATATTCATCTGCTTTAGTAAATTCGTTTATATGGATAATAGATCGAAACAATAATAACTATGATAGCAAATAAATTAGTACTAATTTAAATGAAACTATGTAAAAATGTCTGTAATTTTGATATTCATTTTCAAAATTACTTTTACTTCAGTCTATAATCCATATAAGAGTATGAATTCTAGGTAGAAATGGATTCATTTTTGATTTGCTTTGTAGATTGACTGTGATAGTAAGAGGCATTGTATTTAAAAGAGCTGGTTCTCCGAAGTTTATCTCTTAAAAAATTGCACTATATATTATATAAATCAATCAGAAATGCAGGTTGTAATGCAATTTTTAAGCAAATGTAAATCGATGAATATCAATTTAAAAATCAAACCAACTTTTCCTCATTATACTTTTTTTTCAAGCAATCTAATTATGCAATTTATAATTCAAATGATAGACTATATAAATAATATTATGATATTCAAGCTGATATTTCTAGTGTATATTCTAGGAGTTTAAATCTTTAATCCATCTGATGAGAGTGCATTAAATATATAAGTTTGTGTGTGTGTGTGTGTAAATTTGTGGAAGAAATTTACTCATCATACATACCATATTAAAATGATATTAAACTGTTATACACTCCTCTCTTGTCAATAAGTAATTTGAGTAATTTCCTTTTACAAATTTACACACAAACACACACACACACATATATATATATATATATATATATTGCTATATTATTATTTGTTATATATATAATGGACTATTTTTTAGGTGGATATTAGATTCACATTTGTTCATATACATAAATGAGTACATATTCTGGTTGGGTTACTAAATATATATATATATATATATAATACAAATAAAATATCTGTTAATTAAAAACTATTGCAATAACAATTAAAAATAAATATAATGGTAATTAACTATTATATACAGTCTTTCAATCCACAGAAGTACTTTTGGTTAATTCCTCAACATTCCTCAATTGCCATTAAATTCAAAAAAACATAACAGAAGCAAATGTCATCAACTTAAATCCTATGAATCCCAAATTTTAACATTAGCAGCTTGTCAATTATATTTATTTTATTTCTATTTATTAAAATTGCTTTTTAATTTTTTTTTATTATGATTTCTCTCTTCATGAAGAATCTTAACACTTTCAATATCAAATGTAAATTTATATTTACATGTCATTTCATGATCCAAGAAAATTGAAGCAGACATTAAATCACTATTATTTTTGCTTTACACATGCTTGTATAACAATTCATGCTCCTTTAATCTTTTTTCAATACTGCACCTTGATTCACCTATATATAATAACATACACCCACAAAAAATTAACAAACAACATTACTTTTTTGTTTGACAGGTATAACATTTTTAGAATTATTTACTAAATTATTCATGTTATTTGTAATGTAAAATGAAGCATTAAACACATCATTATGTATATTCTTAAAAAATTTTACTTGGGCATTTGAAATATATGGAATAGAGATCCATTTTTTATCATTAATATTCATCTCTTGTAAATCGTCATAATTCTTTTTAAACTGACATAACCAAATTCAAGCAATTCCTTGGAAAATATCTCAATATTTTTTAATTTATCACACTGGTACAAAATAATTTTCTGATTATGAAACAAAAAGATCTAAAACTTGCCATCATATGCAAAATTGGTACTTTTGATTTACAATTTATATATCCCTTTTTTGCAGTGGTTTGATTATTAGTTTATAACTTAACATACTATTATATCTTGTACTAATTAAATTCAAATACTTATTCTGTTCCTTTTCAATAGTTCATTTCAAGCCATTCAAATTTTTTAACTCCTCTTAAGCAAATTTATAGTATTGGTATTTCCTCAAACAAAAACATCATCCACATATCTTTTGTAAAGTTTAATATCCTTAAAAGTATACATATCTAAAATATTATTCTTATGTGTAGACAACAAAATTGCAAACTTGTGCAACAACAGGCAGAGCATAAGTCAATCTATTTTATAATATTTACCCCCAAAAGAAGCAACAATGCTATCATCAAAAAAATTTTAAAAAATCAGTAACAAATTTTATCACATATTTAAAAACACCTTTACCTTTTAATGCATGTTCAATTATTTTTATGGAATCCAAACATGCATTAAAAAATAAAGGTGTTTGTAAATATGTGATAAAATTTGTTATTGATTCTTTAAAATTTGTTGATGATAACATTGTGGCTTTTTTTGAAGGTGAATATTATAAAATGTTCAAAGATTGACTTATGGATCTGCCTGTTGTTGCACAAGCTTGCAATTTTATTTTGTCTACATATAAGAGTAGTATTTTAAATATGTATATATTTAAAAATGTTAAACTTGACAAAAAATATGTGAATGATGTTTTTGTTTGTGAAAATATCAATATTATAAATTTGCTTGTAGAGAAGTTAAATAGTTTGAATGGCTTGAAATGGATTATTGAAAAGAAACAAAACAAAAGTATTAAGTATTTGAATTTAATTATTACAAGAGATAATAATATGTTTGCTTATAAATTGATAATCAAACTATTGCAAAAAAGAGATATAAATTGTAAATCAAAAGTACCAATTATGCATAAAATGACAAGTTTGAGATCTTTTTTGGTTTTTAGTGAAAAATTATGTCATTATCAGTGTGATAAATTAAAAAATATTGAGCTATTTGTCAAGGAATTTCTTGAAGTTGATCATAAGTTAGAACAGATTAACAATATATTAAGTCAGTTTAAAAAGAGTTATAATGATTTATAGGAGTTGAAGATTGATAATAAAAAAATGGATATCTATTCATTATATTTCAGATGGTCAAGTGAAATTTTTTTAAGAATACACACACACACACACATATAAGAATGTTTAATGTTTCATTTTATGTTACAAATAATGTTAATAAGTTAATGAATAATATCTAAAAATGTCATACCTCTCAAACAGAATGTTGTTTATTAAATTTTTCGTAGATGTATGTTATCATATATAGGTGAATCAAGGGGAAGTATTGAAAAAAGATTAAAAGAGCATGAATTGTTATTCAAACACGTGAAAAGCAAAAATGATAGTGATTTAATGACCGATTCAGTTTTCTTGAATCATGAAAGGCCATGTAAATATAAATTTACATTTGATATTGAAAGTGTTAAGATTCTTCATGAAGAGAGAAACCACCATAAAAGAAAAATTAGGAGGAAATTTTAATAAATAAAAATAAAATGAATATAATTAATAAAAAAGCTGCTAATATTAAAATTCAGGATACATGGAATTCAAATTGATGATGTTTGCTTCCATTATGTTTTTTGAATTTAACAGAAGTTGAGGAGAGTTAAGGAATTAATCAAAATTACTTTTGTGGAATGAAAAACTATATATATTAGTAATTACCATTATATTTATTTTATATATATATATATATATATATAAAATAAATATAATGGTAATTAATTTATTGTTAGAATATATATATATATATATATATTCTAACAATAAAAAAATCAATTGGATATTAAGCTAAATATATCAGAGACTTTTAATAACAATGTCTCTACCATCCTGACGATGATGAAATCCTACAGCTAAGCTCAGTGGGTTAGTAGTTAAGGTAAAATTTATTACAGAGTCATGCATTAATATACAAGGGAATTTAAACTTATAATAAAAGCATATTATTATAATGTAGACCAATAAATTAAGAATAGGAGAAACCTCACCCATTCTTATATATTACTTTTCAAATCAAGCAATTTTTCTTATATTAAAATGCATTCCCCAATTAGAATAAGTATTTGCATGTGATATAAAATCTTATAAGAAATTTATTTTATTATATCTTCTTGAAATATCTTAAGAAAAAAATATTAATCACCAATCCATTTTATTGCCATAATCTGATCTGACATACTATTCTAGAGTAAAACCCAATGTACTTTTCTTGTAGTAAAATGAATTATAATTATTTTTGCATTTTTTACTTTGAATCCATGTCTTATAACATTGATTATCTGATTTACCAAAATTTCTGTAACATAAGCAAGAATTCAGGACTTAAGAAATCATATATAGAAAACAAAGGCACATTTACAATTTACAAAATTTATTTACATCTTTTTGTTAAGAAAAGGTCATCTGCAAACCTAGGTGATGCAATAAAAATAATTGATAACATAATTGCCTACACACTAAATTTTTGATTACTTATACAAACATTTGACTTTATGACATATTCATTTTAAAGTAAGATTGCTTCATTATTTTGCTAACTTACTTTTAAAATATTTTACAGGCTATGCTATTTTTATAAAATATTTATTTACTAAAGTTTTTAAAATATAATAAAACAAAAATATATCTAAGATACACTTTTATGTCCAGTAAGCTATTATTGCTTATCATGTTAACTTATAATGTACTATTGATAGCATTTACAAAATACATTAAAATTAGAAAAACTTAAATCCTAATTGACAGATGGCTGCATTTCTACCTGCAAAGTGGTATGATAATATTAATTATCATACAAAACACAAATAAGAAAATTATTGTCTGGAATTATTTACTTAACAATAAAAAATATGTGAAAACACTTCATAAGACATGCACACAACATACTTGATTTTGCTCAAATCCACATAATTAATTATTTTAAATCTTTAATTGTCTTACCAATCCATTAGTGAATTACTTCTGGATGATGATAATGATAATATTGCATATGTGCATCTCTTATGCTATTTATAAAAATAAATATTAAATTACTAAGATAGTTGGTTTGCTTGTAAACTGCTGACATGGAACAACACCTACAATACATTATTTCACTTAACTGAACACTATGGATAGAAAAGTGTCACTGAAGTGACTATATACTTCAAAATTCTACCTTATCACTGCCACGACAATCTTAACACCTCCATAACTTTACCTTACATGGTGGAATATAACTAAATATCTTCATGAGGACGAAAAGCTCCTCTGAGTTAACTACCCAACTGTTAATGTTGTTAGTGATTTTAAATTGTTGTAATTTGATGTTGATAAATACAGAGCAAATAATAAAAGTATATGTTAACAGTTATGATCTGTATCAACTGAAGCATATGTTATTCAGCATGAGATGTATCTTGAGGATCATTTTAAAATATCTTCATTTATATGTTTTCAGGATGTGTGGTAGAACGGAAGTTTTAAATATATTAAAAAAAATACCCATAAAAAAAAAGAGAAATAAAATGATTTAATAATACTTTGTGGTTGATTATATGAAATAATAAAAACACCAGATATATTAATCTTTCAATAAGTTTATATTCATTTATAAATAATACAATAATCTCTAGTCTTATAAGTGATCTTGTAAGTATATATAAGGTTTGACACTTATTGTAATTTGATATTGATAAATGCAGAACAAGTAATGGAAACAGATGTAAAAGGTTATGATTTAGAACAAGTAAACAATTCTCATTAAGTACAAAAAAATCAATTATGTTTTTCAAATGTCTTTAAAGTGTTTCAAAAATACATGGAGGAATGACTGTTTTAACTATAACTAAAAAGATAATGTGCATGAAAAAAAGAGATTAAGTGTATTAATAAAGACATGTGGTGATACATAATAATTGAAAAAAAGATTTATCAATTTGTCCTTGAGTTTAAAGTTTATATCTGGGCTAGAAATGGTATGATAATCCCTAGTCTAATACATGGATAGTAATAATCATTTATATATATCTAAAGTAAAATGTATTAAAAATATGAATGCAAAAGGTTTGATACTGATTAAAATAACCAAGACTACTGCAAAAGCTTTCTGTGTTGAAAAAGGTGGGAAAGGTATTACTCACTAGAATATTCAATTGTCAAATATTGGAGTTTTAAAGTTTTTTTTATCAATTGCTTTATTCTTTAATTAAAGTTAGCTAAATATCTACCACCAATCAATATTGAATGGCTGTTGATTCTGAGATTTCTATACAGAAAAATTTTATGTTTATATAGAACCTAGAAATAATCAATGTTTTACTTAGCCTAAGATCAAAAATCAAACCATAGACATTACAGTTACTATACCATTAAGATGCCTATATATTAAAATTATGTGAAATTTCCAAATATTGATCTAGCTCATTCCAAAAACAAAATAAGTAACATGTGATGAATCAATACAGTCTTCAGAAGATAAAGTCTGTATAAAATTTTTCTACACAATTTTGGACACAATATTGACATCTATAAATGAAAGGTTTGAACAAGTAAAAATTCATAACAATCATTTTTAATTTCTGTATAATTTGAATTCATTGAAGACAAACATTTTTTTTTTTAAAATACAATGATTTAGAAATAATTTTAATCAGTAAGTACAACTCTCTCAACACAAGTAATTAATCTACAAACCAAAAGTAGCAAATTTATACTAATGACTTCAACAAATCAATCTGATCTTATCATTATTTGAATAAGCTATTGAGTTAAGGAGGTTGTATATATTTAACTAATTTTGTGCACATATATATATACTATAATGCTAACAAGATATGTATTTTAGATTATCATATTTATTTTTAAAAAAATCAGATAAATGAGAATAGTCAAAAAGTTATAATTAATTAAAGAGTGGTTTTAAAATGTAGTTTTAAAAATAAAAAAAATTTTGTATATTTTTTAAAATAATTTAATATATAAAGCACACAGTTCTTGAAAAAGACTATATAAAATAGTCGAAATGTTGGATTTTTTTTTTCATGATTATAGTCATACAAAAAACAAGTTTTAAAAAGAAGGAGTTAGTTTATTTTATTTCTATATTATATATATTTTTTAAAAAAGAATAAAGCTTTTATGGGAAAGTGGGTGGGGAAAAATCTAACATAAAAAAAATTTAAAACTCTTTCCCTTTTTTTAAAAGAAATTAAAAGACTAAAATGTATAAAAATAAGTAAATATAAAAAAAAAATCAGAATCAAAATTAGTGTAAAAGAAAAACTTTCTAAAATGTAATTACTTTAAAATATTAGTTACTGATAAAGAAAAGGTAAAACTAATAACTGAATTAATTAAAAATCTATGTAATCTATTTG
Organism: Epiperipatus broadwayi; assembly: GCA_028023455.1. Classification (NCBI taxonomy): domain Eukaryota; kingdom Metazoa; phylum Onychophora; class Udeonychophora; order Euonychophora; family Peripatidae; genus Epiperipatus; species Epiperipatus broadwayi. Next base: position 3,467,717 of record JAQFVV010012425.1, on the reverse strand, counting down.
GTAAATGTAAACAGATAGTAGATTAATCTCGAAAAAAAAAGATTAAAGTAAATGTAAAAATCAATTAGATAAAATGAAATATAAAATTAATTTAAAAAAAACATTCAAGTTACAATTAAAATTAAAAATAATGATAAGAAATTAAAACAATAGGAGAGTTAAGATATAAAAGGGCAGCTTGGTTATTGTTATTCAGCCCCAGCCTTCATTTTGTGATTGAACTAATCCAGTTTCTATTCTGTTATTGATTCAATTTGATTATTATTATTCAGTTCAGAGAGAATGCAGACTCAGAGTTTTTCATCCAAACAACTACCAGATATTTGGAAGCTGTAAATGCAGTTGTAAGCCAATTAATTACTGCTGTGGTCAACATGAATGCAAAAAGATGCAGACTAGGAACATGCATTGCTAGAAAAACTTTTTGACTGGGCTTCCTGCACAAAGTCATCTGAAAATCAATTGAACTGCTTGAACCCTCACTGGAAACTGATACCAAAATGGTAAAATAAACACTGCTCCAAACTCTCTCTCCCCCATTGTCAAGGCAAAGAAATGAAAAACAAGCCCCCAAAACATCGATGGAGACCAAAAGGCCAACCAGTTGGAAATTGTCAATCATAAAAACTTGGTTAAATATATTTTTATCACTGTCTATAGATGCTTCATACTTATTTTAAATAATCTTTAACAAAGAACTATCACAATTTTAGCCTGAAAGTAATCATTTATATGTTATAGAAAATTTATCATATGATATTCTGTTAAATATAAGTGCATGTATAAATAAATAATGTTTGCTGAAGTATTATTTGGCCTATTCTCTCTCTTTCTTGTCACTACATAACCATTAATTTCAACTTATAAATGTTATATGTACTAAGTTAAATGTGCTGGACTCTGATGCAGAGTATGAGCTAGCTGGGATATATCAAGTGCTGAATTGTGTGCCTGTCATCCTAAGCATGCAGACTATATAACATATGGTTGGTTTGCACCTGAGTTTGATCTTCAAAACAAATAAAATGATTTGGATGACAGGGGTTTTGTTCCAGCAATTGAGGTGGGCCACATTCAGGAAATGTGGTCATGTTATGCTCTGTATAGCTCAATCTGACCATGGGTATCACAGATGGCTATTCTATCAATGGTATTTTTCCACTCTGCTGAAAGAGCTGGTCCATTCCCATGGTATTAAAGATATAAAATAATAATTATCAAGAAGTTATGTATTGAGCTTAATAATAAGCTTACTAAAGTTTAGATATTAAACTTAGTTAAAAGCAAGACTTATTACAGGCTACATTCCAAAAATTATTATAAAAGGTATTTAAACCCAGTTAAACAACACATATTTGGGGGACCCAGTTCAATACATGTATCTGTTGATACAAAAATGTTCACAAGTTATAGTTATAAATATATTTTGCCAATTCATCCATGAATGATTTTGATTATGACTATGCCAATGTTTTCACTTGAATAGAATATTATAAAGATAGTTGTAGAGGCACCTGTAAACACTGGTTTATAAGAATGTCAAAGTTTCACCAATAGAAAAAGCTTGCATATAAAATTGAAAAAAATTATATGCCTATAAGATATTTTATAAAATTTTAAAATATTTTTTATATATTTTATTATTTATAAAAATGCTATGGATTCAGATCATAACATTGATTTCTCTAAAACCAAAATCCTATCCAGATGTGATACACTACCAATATAATATCAGATAAACCATTGACATACTAAAAAGATAATTGTATTAATAAACATAATACTACATACAAACCTTCTACAGAAACATATAGCTCTGAAGATTTTCTGACTATATTCCTGTTTTTCCATTGGTGGAACTTTATTATTGTTATAAACCAGTATTTACAGTGCCTCTATAATGATCACATGATCACCATTTTCTATATCCTTGCTCATAACTGTTATTATGGAGAGTTTTGCCTCTATAATCATCTTTATAATATTCTATTCATCAACGCAGTTGATAACTTGTTTGGTCAAGCTGAAATGTCAGTATATTCATAATCAAAATTATGCACATATCAATTCACAAAGTATATTATATATATACACTCTCATATATATATATATATATATATATATGTGTGTGTGTGTGTGTTAGAGTATTATTATATAATGAAGTATATATGTATTATCAGAGATAGTACTAGTATGCTTAGTGCCCATGTGCAAAAATATATATGGCACCTTGAAATTATTATCATTATAATGTTTAAAATTAATTGGTTGTTTATGATGTAATTAAAAATAGGTATAATTTAAAAATCAAATAGAGAAATATTTAAGCACATTTATTACTTTTATAATTGCAGTAAACTTTTCTGCATTTCTGTATTGGTAAAATGTCGAATAAGTTCTTTGATAGTGAAATTTTTTACATACATTGTGTTTTAACAAAATCATTGCTAAATTCAACAGTCATTCTTATACTATAGCTGGTTTTAGATAATTGTTAATATTTTAATTTAAAAAATTATTATTTTTTACTGGCACACTGGTAGAAATAGTTCTAAAATTCTTAAAGTTATTGTTAGATTGAGGGAAATTAAATTATATAAATGAATTGCAAAGTATCAAAATGATTTATAATTATAAAGTAGGTTGAAGTAAAGAAGGTTTCCCTCTTTTTTTCCATAGCGTAAGCTGGTGGTTAAAGACCTGTAGAGGTCCCCACTATCGCATTTTATATGCATATTCTCGAGGTTACAGCCTTGGTAAATATTACAAAATGATTTATCAATTGTTCTAATTCAGGAGTCAGCAATTTTTTAGTGATATCTTCCCAAAGCTATGTTACAATGTTATTCCACGTCATAACATGATTCTACCAATCTTAATATATATAGTATCAAAATTGGTCTGGCTATAATGGACTTCAAAATTATATATTATATACTACTGAAGCCCATTATAACTAGATTATATATTATTAATCATTTAATATTTGAAAATATATAGGATCATATGTGAAAAGTACAGTTTGTAAAATTTTAATTTTTAACACATTTATTAAAAATTATATTACACATTATAAATTACAATTTTTTTTCAATATATAGTTTAAATATAAAAAAAAATTATCAAGAATTCTATTATAATTTGTCATTCTTTATTTTTAGTCTCAGCTATTAATAAAATATGCGAACCTAGTCCTTGTAACTCTTTATTCAATTGCTCAATATCGGATGTGTAATTGGTCACTTTAGTTTCATTAAGGTTTCTGAATGTTTAAATATTAGACAACTTCTTTGTGAATTCAAAATATTTTTCAAATGTGAGAAAATTTGTTCATATAGGTAAGTTGAGCCAAACACATGAAAGTAGAGCATATGTGATTTTCTTCAAAGATTTGAATTTTTTGGTTAAATATATCCAACAATTGAGAATGACAGCTGACTTTTTCTGACAGTTTTTTAAAGAGTTTTCCACAATTCTACAAATTTCATTTTCCAGTGATCATATTAATTCGATGAATTCATTCAAAACTATCAATGTCCATGCACTCAAAAACAGAAAAGTCAGATGGAGTTGTCTTTAGATGAGTTAAGTTAGGGTTGTTAAGGAATGAAAATATGGGTATGCATGTTTAGAAATCTTCACATCATTTTGAAAATTCTTCTCTGAGAGTTTCACATACTTTTGAAGTTTGTGTTAATGCTAAATCGATTTAAATGTACCTTTATATATGGAAAGTACTTGTAAGTATTAATGGTAATTTCAGACCAAAATATATGTAATTTTGATGTAAATCCTTTTCAGCATTTAAAAAGTTCTAGTATTGTTTGACTCTTTTCTTGCAAATGCAAGTTTGAGACATTCAGGTGTTGAGTTATATTAGTCAGATTTGCATAACCAGTCTTTGTCATTTATTTCCAGGAAATGTTGTTCCTTTTCATCAAGAAATATTTTGATTTGATACAAATCTGTTTAAGATACTACTTTGACTAATCCAATAATCATTGCTATATAATGGGAGCTCCATATATGCACTGTTCATTTCTTTCAAAAGAATTTTAAATTATCTGTGTGTCAGTAAAGAATGAGAAACTACAAAAATAATTATCTTAATGACATTTTCCACTTCAGAATTTAAGCACTGTGATGAGTTTTTTGCAATTAAACTTTTCAGGTATACAATGCAGTGGAAACTCAATATTCAATGTCTAATATGAATTTTCAAGTATTCAATGTCTAATATGAATTTTCAAGTAATTTAACAAATCCCTTTTTATTACCAGCTGCATGGCCAGTATCATTAGTAATACTAAATATTTTATGTTAATTTTCTGATTTTTAAAATTATTGAAAAATGCAGTAAAAATGTCATGTCCCTTTGTTGCACCCATAAGACAAATCAAGCAACACAATCCTTCATAAATACAATTATTCTCACAATACCATGCAACTATTGCTAAATGCACCACATCATTTACATAAGTGCTTTCATCGACAGAAACACCAAATAATACAATTTGTCATATGCTTTTCTGTATTGTTGTTACATTTTCAGCCATGTCAGTTATTTGTCTTTGAATTAATCTCACAGAAACAGGTATTTTAATTTGAGACAATATTTTTTTATTTATTTGGTAGATCACTGAATAAGGTTTCAGCACTTCTCAAAAATATTTCTTTGATGAATTCTCTATCTGTCAAGGGTTTGGCTTTTGAAGCCACACAATGAGCAATTGTATAACTACACTCAGTGGATTTATTTTTGGTTCCAATTATATAACTAAAATAAGTAGTTTGTTTCTTAAAGGCAGAAACAGCTCATTTTATAACTTCAATTTCTCATGAAAGTTTTTAAATGTGGATAGATGTTTATTTTGTTAATGTCTTTGTACACTTGATGTACAACACACTATAGTTTCACAGCATAATGTACTTACAGTTAGAATTCCATATTCATTTATCCAAGAATCTTGAAAAGAGCAAACATCATGCTTTTCTCTTTTATGAGACATTTTGAGGTGATACATTACTTAATAATAATAATAAGTGATTTATTTTAATATATCACAGCCTGCACCAAACACGTTTTTTTTGCATGTGAGTTTATATGAACATAATGTAGGTGAGTTGCAGAGTGTGAATACATGTGCGGAAATTATATAATAAGAGCTTTGATTTAACTAATGGAACACAGCCTACACACAATCATGGTTTCCATTTACATATGAGTCATATATACAAAATGTAGGTTGTGCTGCAAATGTGTGCACCATAATTTTAATATAATTTTTTACTACTTTAATTCAATCAGTAACATTGATAATCATTCTATATGCTAAGAGTCACACATGGCCATAGGTTTCAGATATCTGTTTTAATCCATATATATAATTTTTGTTTACATATTTAATAGTTAAAATTATTTTTAAATTCTTATAATTTTTATAAAATTTATTTGTCTTCAGTGAATTCAAATTGCACAAAAATTTGAAATGATGTATTATGAACTTTTAAATTTTTAAATCTTTCATTTATGGATGTCAATATTGTGAACAAAATTGTATAAAAAAACTACATAAAATTTATCTTCTGGAGATGCTCATAACTAAATTGCTTAATAAAATAATATGGGTATGTATGTATTAAAACAAATTCCAGTTATATTTTCTTTGTTTATTAGTGGATTAATAATAACAGTCTTGCATTGATGGTTGAGAGGTCAGCGTGACTGCCTTGCACTTGCAGGCAGTTGCCCAGGTTATGGGTTCACGTCCCGGCCAATGCTATGACACTTAAAAAAAAAAAAAAATAATAATAATAATAATAATATTATTATTATATATATATATAAAAAAAAAAAAAAAAAAAAAAAAAAAAAAAAAAAAAATAATAATAATAATAATAATAATAATAATAATAATAATAATAATAATTATAATTTAATAAAATATTTTTTCCCCTTAATTTGAATCAAATAATAATAGTAATGAAAAACTATTCAGGAAAGTTTAAAATTTTAATAAAAATAATATCTAAGCATTGGTTTTGATCAGGTTGGTCATAATCATAGAACAACAATAAGATATATAAATAAATGTATACATTAAAATTAAATTAAGATGGTCTATTTGTTTAATATATGAAGCCATAGTCATGTAAGGATTTTGGTAAAATTTGGATTTTTATTTAGTATTGCATTGTTTTATGGTTTTGTATTTTAAATAAAAATAAATATATATATTAAAATTGAATATGTCATTTACGTGATAATACAATGCAAAGCCTTCTTGTTTATTGTGTTGATATTATTTGCTATAAACTATGCCACTTTATATTTTCATGATTTATAGCAAATAATATCAACACAATAAACAAGAAAGACTTGTGAGTTGCATTATCACAATAATGATATATTTTATTTTAATGTATATATTTATTTTTATTTACATATTTTATTGTAGTTCTATGAATATGACTGATCTGGTCGAAAGTAATGCTTAGATATTATTTTTATTAAAATTTTAAATTTTACTGACAGAGATATTTTAAGTGCTGGCTCTGGCTAAGTATTTATCATAAAGCTTGTAGAGGAATTGGCAATCCTCATTGTTTATAACTTACAAGCTTAAGAAATAGGGTCATGTGATCTATGATTCTTATTTTGACTATTTATAATAAAAATAATAAAGATGATGATAATAATATTATTTAACTTAATTTTATTAAGTTTTAAATATTTTCATTTAATTAACACACTTTTATTTAATAACTTTGATAAGCATAAAAGAGTAGAAAGTAAGAAATAAAATTGTTCTAATAATTATAATTTAAACGAAACGATTAAAGCAATATAAATATTAATTTTTGTTAATTTAAATGAAAAGTTTTTTAACAGTGCATCAAATGTGAGATATGCTCAAATATTTAAACAGTTAATAATAAATAAGCATCTATGTTAGAATTGAAAAAGAATTTTTTAATTTAAAATATGACATATTACATTCTCAACCACTTTCCAATAATTATTATGGCGTAGTAACAGTAAATTTATTTATAGTTTATTATGCTAATGTTTAAACTGTAATATTGTATATATCTCCAAGACCCTAGACATTACAGTATTAAAAAAATAAACAAACTAACTAAAACAAATGACAGTTGATGTAACTTTTAATACTGGAATGTACAACTTAAAAGATGCTTTACTTTAGCAATATTCAGTAATTTGACTATAAAATAAAACTAAAACTAAAATGTAATAATAAACAGCATTAAAATGGATGAAATAAAAAAGTTCAATATGCATGCATCATGATTTAAATAAAATGTCAAGGAAAATAAAATATTTCAACATAATTAAATGATCTATTTGTTTATGAATTTCTGATGATATATAATGCAATGGCACAGCTCTATATCCATTGGATCTCAGCTCATCTCTGTCACTTCTGCTGTAAACTTCTTGTAAATTCTTGAATAACAAATTATTATTTGTTTATTATTTTTTATTTCAGTGAGTTGAAAAGTTTTTATGAAAAAAAAATTTAACACATTTTTTAAAATTTTAATATTTCATTTCTAATTTAAAAGAGTATCTAAGAAATATGATAAATTTGGGAAAAATATTTGTTTACTTTTTATACGGTGCTGTTTGTACATTTGAATGACAGTAAATTCAGTTGACATGACTCTAAGGATTTTTATACACTTTAGATAGATTATTTTATTTTAAAAAAACATCATTTTTTTTTTGTTTATTTAAACATGTATTATGCTCTATATTTTTCTTTACAAATGATATTATTATGAAATGTGAAAAGGGACAATGTTGTGTCTTTTTGGAGTCATTCCACAATATAGACAACATCTATCTGAAAGTAACATTTGAAATGAAATTGAGGTGAGTGAATTAAATAATCTTTTTTACTTAAAAGAGAAATATAAGTTAAAATGAATAAAGATGTAAAATAAAATTGATGAGGAAATATCCAATGTTATCTAATTGTTAGAATTAAGCATATTAAATTTGTTCATGACATGAAAACTGTCAAAACTGTACAACTCTTTGAATATTATTGACTGTATATATTTATCAATATTTACTAATTTATATGAAAAATGGGAGAATGTTCTAATTTTAAAATGATACGATAATAAAAAATGACTGAATGAATAATTGCTGATGCTAACTTAATTAATCAACATGGTGTTAATAGCAGACATAAATTGGTCATAAAAAAAAAATTAATTGGGATATAAAAATATATACAGTATTAAGAAAAGTAAACTTATATAATTTAATTTCAAACAATAAATTTTGTAGTAAGTCCTAATGGTCTTTGTCTTAATGTTTTATATCAGCTGTTACCTTTTGATTTTATTAATACATGTTGTTTTTAAAACTAAGTTTTTGAATATAGATCATTTATTGATTCTTTTTTTAAAAATAGCATTTAAATTTAATTTCTGCCTTTTGCACAGAGATAGAATATTTAATAAATCTCCTCAGATCCATAAACTAGTTTAAATAAAAAGTAGAATATTACCCTTTTTCTCGTGTTGTTTCTTCCAATATATTCTATTTTTCCTTTCCAATATATTATAACGGGACAGCCTATTTGATAGCCTTAGTTGAGGCATCAAATATAACGGAACGGCATTTAATCATCCCAGTTGATGTATTAATTGTAATATAATCAATTATATTTAATGTTTAGAAATCATTAACTTAATGCTTCATAGTTAGGTTCGCCAAATATAACAGAATGGATTATATTTAAAATCTAAGTTGGTCTTGTTAAATATAAAGAGATGATTAAATTCCTTAGAAAGAGGATACGCATTTCACTACAATCGGACTTTGGGTCTTCAAGTAGAATGCTAGAAATGAATCGATGAAATACCAAGTCCATGATTATATATACCTCTATTATGCTAGCTCATTAATCTTTAAATAAGTTTAAATACAATTTAGACCAGGACATCCATCTTTCATCCCTCTTTCAGTCACCATTATGCCACGATATTTAAACTCACGGAGAATTTGCAATCAGCTCTTTTCAGGAATAATTTCAAAAACAAGTTATTTCATATGCCTCTATATAAGCATTAATTATAACTATTATTCATATGACATTTATAATACTAGCATATATATAATATAATTCAATAATGATTAGACAAAGAGATCACGTTAACAAATCAATATTTAATAAACAATAAAAAAATATAATAGAATAGATAATAAAATATTAATAAATAAATACGGATGAATTTTATCATTTTAAAAGAATATTAATAAATGATATTTTTTTATTTAATACCCTATGATAAAACTCAATACTATAATAAACTTTCAAAAATTAAAGAAAATAGCTTAAATTAACAGATATATAAAAACAATATCTGGGTTCAAAAATTAATAATTTATGTAACTTATTAATTTATTTACCGTTCTTATTTATATGCTTCACAATTACCCATATATAAGTATTATTTGCCATTGTATAACTTATATATTATATGTATTTTTAATAAATAAAAATACATTAAACGTTTACAATATTACGTAGTAAACACAATACAATCCTGTTTAAGATATCTGTCAAATAATAACTATTTTTTATATCCCTCATCTAATTTAATGAATTATGTTAAGCTTTCAATTAATTATATTTAATAATAAATATATTGAAGCAGTCGACCTGATACTCAGATCGAGCTTCGCAGTCCACTCAGAATCTCCCATCACCAAACCATAATTAAATTCCATCCTTACACACATATGCATATTTATTAATACATTTTTTTTGCTTAACTATGAAAATAATAACTGATGTAGATATATATCTTAATGTAATTACTTTTAATAAATAAATATTTGATTTGATTTTAATTCGTATGCATGCGTAATGGATGTGTACATATTATAGGTGAGGGGAGATTACTTTTAAAATGGGTATAAAAAAACAAATGTATTATATTAATATGTATTTTAAAATTATATTTGTAATTTATCATTTATTTTAGTCATGGCGGTCAGAAAAAAAAGGTGATGCAATCCTATTTGATATTCTTGGATGCAATTAAGACAATTGACAGAAGACCCATTAGTCCGAATTAAAATGTTATAATTTTTTAACAGTAATGTAAAAATCCATTAGTGGAAATTTTATCCACTTCAAATTTTGTTTTAAAATCTTAGATCATATTTTAAAACAATCGTTCATGAAATTCCAATAGGATTGCATTGTCTTTAAAACTTACTTAAACAAAAGGTGCATCTGGTCAGCAAATCCAAATCCACTAAGTGCATAAAGTGCCTCAGGTCTAGCAACTAAAGTGCAGTCCAAAATAAACGGAAAAATAGTATAAATACTGCTAGATTTGAATCCCAACAGGAGACTCATAATTATTAAACAGCAATGGCAAATCTAATTCATGCTTGTCATGATATAATTCAATGTATCATGAGTAGTGGAAATTTTCACTTTTCTCACCGATCAACATGCTCTCTCCTGCACTCATCACCCAGGATCTCATCACCCTTGAACTGAAATGTACTTAAAGTCAGTCAACACTTAGACAATTCCAATATCATTAACAATCAACAATTTCAAATTGTTGTCTAGGCACCCTCCTTTTAACAATAATATATATATATGCCACCCTTCTTTATTCAATTAGAACATGTAAAATAGAAAGTTGTATATATGAATATAATTTAGATGGAAGCAAACTATTTTTCACACATGCATTATAAATAGTTAGCACTGCCCATCAATAGGTAATTAAAAAATATAAGTGACCACCAATATTTTGAGCTATTCAATATTTGCTGATGATGCTGGAAATTTAGTGTGCTCTTACTAAACAGCCAGATCTTTTAATCTGCTTATTATTATTAAAGGTTTAAATAATAAATCCCAGAAAAGAAAAAACAACTCACCACATTAATTTAAATACAAGTAAATATCAAACTTTTACTAGGCTGTTTAATAAATCACAATTCATTTCCAACCCTGTCAATGAATGTTGATTTATTTAAAAACAAACTATAAATATGGATATTTATTGATGGGGAGTGCTGACTATTCATAGAACGTGCATTGTTTGCTTCCATCTTAATTACTTATATATCCAAAAATATTATATTTATTTGATATATTATATAATTATTAATGTGTTTATCTAAAGTTGTTGGTGCAAAAGGTATACAGAATCAAATTGCAGTAATTTGATATTCATAAAGACTGAATAAACAATGAAAGCATGAGAGGAAATGTAATTTAGCCAACTAAAGAGTGCTGATTAAGTCAGAAATCCGTCTTGAAGATCATTTACTCTTTTCAAATCTGTTATACAAGAGAAGTTTTTAAATGTATATAACAAATGTTTTTTTAAAAATTAATTTGAATCTGTATGCTATAGGGTTGATGATTGTGGCTTGATTTTATAATATAATGCATTTTATAAAGCTTACATCAGATTTATTAGATTAAATAAATATATACAAAAAATATTTTGATATTTTGTTGACAATGCATCTCATCTGGCTTGTCAATGATCTGCAATTCAAATTCAGAGTTGTTAAATTCTGATTAGGTTTAAATTGTTTTTTTTTTCTAGCTCATATCCAACATTACAAACCACTAAATATTTAATGAAAAGTAGGTGTTTAGGTGTCAAGTGTTGATGGCCTAGCGGTTAGCATAACTGCCTTCCCGGTCAACGCTTTGACATATGAAAAAAAAGTAGGTGTTTAGGTATTCACAAATAGATAGCAAAACAAAAAGGAAGACTTCAAATCCTTATCAAATGATAAATCTAGTGACTAGCAATTTTTGTTCATTGTTTTTGTAAATGAGCAGGCAGTATTAGAGAGATCTTTGGCTTAAAATTGGCTATTAAAATATTTTTTTATATAAACGGTATACACATGCATATATAAATATATACAAACAGCAATTTATATTTATTATATATTGCCACAATTCACAGTATTACAGAGCACAAATACAAATAAGCAAAAAAGTTACTTTTCCCCAACTATTTATTTAATTAATGTTATAAATAGACCATACTGCAGTAATAATAAAAATGAACGCTTAATTAAATACACGAAAAATATGATAATGCCAAAAATAACAAATTTTTTTATTTTAAATTTTATTATGATAACATGACTATAGTCTATATATAATTGTAAATAAGTAGATGAAAAGATTTTATTTTTTGTCTAATTGTATTCCGTAATTTTTGGAAGCATGATGAATGTGTAATAAATATAAGTAGTGCTTATTCATTATTTAATAAAAATGCCTGACTAGAGTTATGTATTGATATATTGATAATGATATGGTTTGGCAGAGAGTTTAGAATATAATCGAGTCTCACTTAAGCTGCCAAATATGATAGAACTCATCACCTCGTCCATCTATTGTTGAACCAGATGTAACAGGTCAGTCCTTCTACAGTTCTTTCTAAGAGGAAAGTGACGATGTTGGATTGTATTTATTGGTTAATAATAAAAATTGGATGCCAACTATAATCTATATTATAAAACCAGGATCATCACTTTAATATCTTTTTAATATACTTTTATTTATTTTCGGATTTCTGTTAAAACTGCTTCAGGCAACAACATGGTTACAAGTTATTTTGGTAATATACTTATATTCAAAAATCCAAAATCAATCTATATAAACTAAAAAAAAAACTTAATTCAGTTTTATAAATCTGATACTATAAATACAATAAAAATATATTTTTACACATCGTAAGAGTTTAGAATGTGTTAATGGATGTGGACAATGTTTAGAATTGTTTAAGTATAAATAAATATGTCAAAATTGAAAAAAAAAATATTTATGCTGTACTTTTATAAATAATAATCAGAAAACAATAACTTCTTTACAACAGCTATATAAATATCAAAATTTTTTATACATTAAAAGCCTTTTTCAGCACCTGATTTGGTGCCTTTTTTAAACATAAAACTATTTCAAACATAAAACCATCTAGTGTTCAATAATGAAATTAAAACAAACAATACCAATATAAATCATTAAAATAAATAAAAACCAACATATATAAATCCAGTAATTATATATATATCAATTTACTATGAATTGATGTCTGTATTTCTTCAAAATAATATATGTAAACTTATAAATAAATTTTAGAAAATACAGTAATTAAAATTTGTTAAAAAGAACAAAAAATATAAAAGTCACTTAGGAGCACTTTCAACTATCCTCATAGTCTTTGTCAACTAATGACATTTATATTTTTTGTTCTTTTTAACAAATACTAATATTTATTTATAAGTTTACATATGTCAATTTATATATATATTTCATTCATTTTTAATTAACTAATTATTAACCAAATTTATTGTAAGTATTCATACAATTATTTAAATTATTTTTAATATAGTATGTTTCATATATTTGTCTTCTTTTTGGATCTTTGATATAATTTAAACATTTAATACTTGTTGCAGCATCTATTCTACACCCATATTTCAAGTAATGAATGTATAATGCAGATTTATCATCTCTTCTATTAATTGCATTATTATGTTCTTTGGCCCTTACCTCTAATTGTTTGCCAGTATCCCCAAAGTAAATCATTTTACAAAGTTCACATGTAAATTTTATTCCTTTTTTATACCATATATCATATCAACTTATAATTACCTATTAATAGATTGAGATTTTTACTGTTTGACCAGCTAATATTTATATTGTTCTCAATATAATTTTTGCTATATCTTAATGTATTATATATTTTAAGATAATAGGAAAGTCTAATCCATTTCCTATTTGATTCATTATTACCATTATCAATACTATTATTTTCCTCAGAAATTTTATCACCAACTACAGATGTTTTAGAATTAAAAAATATATTTTTAATAGTTTTAGGATTATATCCATAATCTTCATATAATTTAATAAATTGATTCTTTTGTAACTGATCTACATTTTTATCTATATTATATTTATCATTCATATATTTAAAATTTTTAATAACTGCTAATTATTGGCCCCATGCTTGTTGTAAATCTACATGAATAATTTTTCTTAATTTATGTTCTTTAATAAAATGTTTTAATTTAATTTTATTAACTTTATATTAATTTCTATATCTAAATATTTAATTTTATCTTCAAATTCTACTTTTATAAATTTAATTATATATATATTAAATTCATTGTAAATATTATTCATTGCTCTTTTATTACCAAGAATTAAAATATCACATGATCACATTTCCTATACTAGCACATTAATTGTTGATAAACAGAGCAAAACTCTCCATACAGTATTGCCACCTGTGCTAAACAGAGTAATCAATGGATGCCAGAAGGCTTGTGCATAAAATACCTATCTAATGCCTACTCATCCAATATCCCCAGACTAGTTTCTGGCTTGTGGCCTTCATCAGTGAGGAGCTTTGGATCTGAGAGCACTGCATCTAGATCTTAGGATCTAATGCAACCCTCTAGCAACCACCTTTTATCTCCACTTAACTACAAAACTATGAGAATGAAATTGAAAACAAAAAATATTTTCAATCTAAGCTCAATAGCTTATATAGTCATATGGGTCTGAACTCAGTTCAGCACCCATACATTTTGGTGTCTTTGGCTCTTTTACAACCATAGCCACCACTATCCTATTAGGCAGGATTGGTGTTAAACCATTAAGCATCACATGATCACATTTCCTATACTAGCACATTAATTGTTGATAAACAGAGCAAAACTCTCCATACAGTATTGCCACCTGTGCTAAACAGAGTAATCAATGGATGCCAGAAGGCTTGTGCATAAAATCCCTATCTAATGCCTACTCATACAATATCCCCAGACTAGTTTCTGGCTTGTGGCCTTCGTCAGTGAGGAGCTTTGGATCTGAGAGCACTGCATCTAGATCTTAGGATCTAATGCAACCCTCTAGCAACCACCTTTTATCTCCACTTAACTACAAAACTATGAGAATGAAATTGAAAGCACAAAAAATATTTTCAATCTAAGCTCAATAGCTTATATAGTCATATGGGTCTGAACTCAGTTCAGCACCCATACATTTTGGTGTCTTTGGCTCTTTTACAACCATAGCCACCACTATCCTATTAGGCAGGATTGGTGTTAAACCATTAAGCATCACATGATCACATTTCCTATACTAGCACATTAATTGTTGATAAACAGAGCAAAACTCTCCATACAGTATTGCCACCTGTGCTAAACAGAGTAATCAATGGATGCCAGAAGGCTTGTGCATAAAATCCCTATCTAATGCCTACTCATCCAATCTCCCCAGACTAGTTTCTGGCTTGTGGCCTTCATCAGTGAGGAGCTTTGGATCTGAGAGCACTGCATCTAGATCTTAGGATCTAATGCGACCCTCTAGCAACCACCTTTTATCTCCACTTAACTACAAAACTATGAGAATGAAATTGAAAGCACAAAAAATATTTTCAATCTAAGCTCAATAGCTTATATAGTCATATGGGTCTGAACTCAGTTCATCACCCATATATTTTGGTGTCTTTGGCTCTTTTACAATCATAGCCACCACTATCCTATTAGGCAGGATTGGTGTTAAACCATTAAGCATCACATGATCACATTTCCTATACTAGCACATTAATTGTTGATAAACAGAGCAAAACTCTCCATACAGTATTGCCACCTGTGCTAAACAAAGTAATCAATGGATGCCAGAAGGCTTGTGCATAAAATCCCTATCTAATGCCTACTCATCCAATATCCCCAGACTAGTTTCTGGCTTGTGGCCTTCGTCAGTGAGGAGCTTTGGATCTGAGAGCACTGCATCTAGATCTTAGGATCTAATGCAACCCTCTAGCAACCACCTTTTATCTCCACTTAACTACAAAACTATGAGAATGAAATTGAAAGCACAAAAAATATTTTCAATCTAAGCTCAATAGCTTATATAGTCATATGGGTCTGAACTCAGTTCATCACCCATACATTTTGGTGTCTTTGGCTTTTTTACAACCATAGCCACCACTATCCTATTAGGCAGGATTTGTGTTAATCATTAAGCATCACATGATCACATTTCCTATACTAGCACATTAATTGTTGATAAACAGAGCAAAACTCTCCATACAGTATTGCCACCTGTGCTAAACAGAGTAATCAATGGATGCCAGAAGGCTTGTGCATAAAATCCCTATCTAATGCCTACTCATCCAATATCCCCAGACTAGTTTCTGGCTTGTGGCCTTCATCAGTGAGGAGCTTTGGATCTGAGAGCACTGCATCTAGATCTTAGGATCTAATGCAACCCTCTAGAAACCACCTTTTATCTCTACTTAACTACAAAACTATGAGAATGAAATTGAAAACACAAAAAATATTTTCAATCTAAGCTCAATAGCTTATATAGTCATATGAGTCTGAACTCAGTTCAGCACCCATACATTTTGGTGTCTTTGGCTCTTTTATAACCATAGCCACCACTATCCTATTAGGCAGGATTGGTGTTAAACCACTAAGCATCACATGATCACATTTCCTATACTAGTACATTAATTGTTGATAAACAGAGCAAAACTATCCATACAGTATTGCCACCTGTGCTAAACAGAGTAATCAATGGATGCCAGAAGGCTTGTGCATAAAATCCCTATCTAATGCCTACTCATCCAATATCCCCAAACTAGTTTCTGGCTTGTGGCCTTCGTCAGTGAGGAGCTTTGGATCTGAGAGCACTGCATCTAGATCTTAGGATCTAATGCAACCCTCTAGAAACCAACTTTTATATCCACTTAACTACAAAACTATGAGAATGAAATTGAAAACACAATAAATATTTTCAATCTAAGCTCAATAGCTTATATAGTCATATGGGTCTGAACTCAGTTCAGCACCCATACATTTGTGTCTTTGGCTCTTTTTAATAGGATAGTGGTGGCTATGGTTGTAAAAGAGCCAAAGACACCAAATGTATGGGTGCTGAACTGAGTTCAGACCCATATGACTATATAAGCTATTGAGCTTAGATTGAAAATATTTTTTGTGTTTTCAATTTCATTCTCATAGTTTTGTAGTTAAGTGGAGATAAAAGGTGGTTGCTAGAGGGTTGCATTAGATCCTAAGATCTAGATGCAGTGCTCTCAGATCCAAAGCTCCTCACTGACGAAGGCCACAAGCCAGAAACTAGTCTGGGGATATTGGATGAGTAGGCATTAGATAGGGATTTTATGCACAAGCCTTCTGGCATCCATTGATTACTCTGTTTAGCACAGGTGGCAATACTGTATGGAGAGTTTTGCTCTGTTTATCAACAATTAAAATATCATCAACATATCTAGAATAACATATTATTTTTTGACTAATTCCCCCTTTTTTAATTACAATATTTTCTAACTCATTTATAAATATTAATGAGATTAATCAACTAATTGCACAAACCATAACTCACCCCTCATGTATATATCAAAATTCATTATTATATTTAAAATATAAATTATTGTGCATTAATTAAAAATCTTCTTCAATAATATTTATTATATTTATATCATCTATATGTTTACTTAAATTTTTTAAAAAATATATCCATACTTTTAAGTCTTGGAATACTTGGATACATTTTTTCAATATCCACTGTAAAAGTACTTTGATTCCTATTTAATTTTATACTAGTTAATTTATTAATAATACCCATTGCATTCTTTTTAGAATATTCACCATATCCTAAAATACCTGTTATTCATTTATTTATATATTTATAAAACTTCTGTAAAATAAAATTACTAAAATTAAACAACAGCCTTAATGGGTTATTATTTTTGTGAGTTTTAACCTTTGTAAAAATATATGAATTTTCTTAAGAAGAAGGATACAATAATTTATATTCATTTATATCTATAATTTTATAATCTTTCATTTTATTAAGTAGTTTTAAATATTTTTTTTTTTATCTCTGTAGTTGGATATTTTAATAATTTACCATATACTTCATTATTTATTTCATCTTGTATCCTGTCAATATAATCCTTATGATACATGACAACAAATCTATTACCTTTATCCTCTTCACAAATAGTAATCCTTTCACAATCACACATCTTCCTAATATTAGTAACAAGCCTCTTATATTTATAGTCCTTATACGTAATTTTTTTTTTCATATAAGTTTTTATTTAATAAACAATTAATTTTCTTTTTATCATCAACTGGTATATTTGATAATTCAATATCAGTAACAATCTTCTTATTAATATCTTTATATATTATAGATACAAAATATGGTCTTTTACTCAATAAAATTTTTTGTTCTTTAGAAAATTGAATTGACGTTAGATTTATAAAATTATTCTGCTGTTCCTTGTTATAATCTATGGACTTGTAAAATCCTTGATCTTTAAAATTATAATTCAATTTTTTTGTCCAATATTTACTTAACATCCATGTCCATTTTTTATTATATTTAATAATTATACGATGATTCCATTTGTTCTTGTAATTATATAAAAATACGATGAAATCTTCCCATTTCTTTATTTATATTAATAATTTTTTAATATCTTTCATTACTTGAAATATGGACATAGAATAGATGCTATAAAAAGTATCAAATGTTTAAATTATATTAAAGATCCAAAAAGAAAAGAAATGCATGAAACATACTATATTAAAAATAATTTAAATGATTGTATGAATACTTACAAGACTTCTATAAATTTGGTTAATAATTGATTAATTAAAAATGAATAGAAAATTATATAAATTGACATGTATAAATAATTGTAAAAAAAATGTATGTAATTTATTTTATTTATTGTATTGTTATAATATAGTAAATTATTTTGTAATTACTGAATTTATATAAGTTGGTTTTGATTGATTTTAATGATTTATATTGGTATAGTTTGTTTTAATTTCATTATTGAACACTAAATGGTTTTATGTTTGAAATAGTTCGTTAACATAATAGATTATTAACATTTGAAAAGGCAACCAAATCAGGTGCTGAAAAAAACTTTTAATGTATAAAAAATTTTGATATTTATATAGCTGTTGTAAAGAATTTATTATATTCTGATTATTATTAAATAAATATATTATATTTTTTTACTTGAAAAATATTGCATAATGCAACAAAAGCAATTGATACTTTAATCTATAAAGAAGTTTGTTAAAAGCTTTAATTTATGAATTATTAATCTTCTTTTCAGTTTTAATATATATATATATATATATATATATATATATATATATATATATATAGAGAGAGAGAGAGAGAGAGAGAAAGAGAGAGAAAATCTAAGCGATATTAAATCTTCATGCCAATCTATAAGACTTTCTAATCATTTAAACACTATTTCTTGATAGATGGCACATAAAAATTTAACATCAAATCACTAAAAAGTTGGTTAAAATAAATAATTATAAAGAGAGAATAAACTTAAATCGCAAATTGTTGGAGGATATTAACAAAAGTGGTCTTGATGGGAGAAAAACAAAAAGAAATACATTAAAAGGAAAAATGTAGGGGAGAGAGAAGTAGTATTATTAGACGATGAAGAAATAGAGTGTAGCTTTAGAGAAGAATTGGAGACAATCTTAAATAAGTATTTAATAGATATAGAAAATATGTTAGATGAAAAAAACAGAGTGATAATAAACATAAAAGCATGTAGTAATGAAAATTAGGTTTACAGAAAATGAACTGAATGGAACAGTGAAGAAATTGAAAAGTGAAAAGGCAAGAGGATGGGCAACAGAGATGCTTATGAATTTAGTATGTAGGGCAAAATGAAACCTATTATCATGTTTTAATAAGATGGTACAGAAGAGAAATTTTCCAGATAGTTGGAGTAATGCAAGAGTAAGGCTACTATTTAAAGGAAAAGGTAAGAATAATAGAAAGTTAAGTAATTATAGACCAATAGTGATAAAGTCAGTATTATATAAAGTTTTTGCATGTTTGGTGACTGGAAGATCACAAAATTGATGGAAGAAAATAATATAGTAAGAGATATGCAAGAGGTTTTCAATCAGATAGGCATATAGGAGAGAATTTATTTGGAGTTACTCAACTTATAGATATAAATAGAAATACAGGTAGTCAGTTATATATGGTTTTTATAGAAATAAAGAAGGCATATAATAGAGCAAATAAAAATTGATTATGGGTAAGTTTAGTAAATCTGGGAATATGGAGCTTTAGTAGATCTTATTAAAAGATTGTACAAAAATAATTATTATACATATCAATTAGAGAATATAGAATGAGTTCAAGTTAAAAATGGCTAGGACTAAGCAAGGATGCCCTATGCACCTATCTTGTTTTTGTTGTATTTGAAATGGAGAGAACAATAGAAAGACTGGGAAGAATGATACAGATACCATTAATATGTGGCAAATAGTATATACATTATCGGGTTTTTTTTATTTGCAGACGATGTCTTCTTGTGTACAGAAAGAAAGGAAGATATGGAAGTTATGTTGAGGACCTGCACAAGGATGGGTAAAGAGATAGGAATTAAATTTAGGAAGAAAAATCAAAAGTAATGATGATTAATACCGAGGAAAGAAAAGACAAAGAATTTTTATTGGGGGATATAAAGTTAAATGTGATGAATAGATATAACTATTTGAGAATCATCTTAAGTAATCAGAAAAATTGTTGGATGAATGGGAGAAAAGATTGATAAATGAATCAAAGAAAAAAAAAAGGACTAATAAAGAAATTAGCAGTGTATTCTTATAATAAATATGATGTAGTTAAAATTGTATGGAAGGAAGTGGCAGTAGCAGGATTAACATATGGTAACAATGCATTATGTGTTAAAAAAGGGTTTTAGATTACTTAGAAAAAATACAAAGACAAGTAAGAAGACATGCATTAGATGCAGATGTGTGGATGGCAAAGGAGGCAATTTAAGAAGAAATGGAATGGTCAAGGTTTTATATGAAAGATGCAAAAAGCAAAATGAAAATGTTTGGTAGATTTCAGTTTATGAATAATAAGAGAATAGCCAAAATAGTATTTAATTGGATTATGAGTAAATGGCAGGCAATAAGAAGACTGATAAAGGGGATATGGTATACAGAAAATTTGGATAAAGAATTTATATCAGTATTATTATACAAAAGGTGGGATGATTGTGTTAGGAGAATTGTTG
Organism: Epiperipatus broadwayi; assembly: GCA_028023455.1. Classification (NCBI taxonomy): domain Eukaryota; kingdom Metazoa; phylum Onychophora; class Udeonychophora; order Euonychophora; family Peripatidae; genus Epiperipatus; species Epiperipatus broadwayi. Next base: position 3,446,546 of record JAQFVV010012425.1, on the reverse strand, counting down.
AGTGTTATAAAGGCAAGAAATAGGGTAGAAAAATAGATACATTAATAAAGAATAGGGAATTGGAGAAGTAGTATGGAGAGTAAAAAGCATTTAAATATATATAGAAGTAAACAGAATATTGGATATGAGTTAATTTATGATAATAGCAAGTAAAGTAGTTTACTGTTTAAGGCTCAAACAGGATCTTTAGCAATAAGAGAATATGCACATAAATGAAAAAATGTGGGTGATTTAATCTGTGTGTTGTGTAAAAAAGGCATAGAAAATATTAGACATGCAGTAATTGAATATAAATGCCTGCAAGCAGAAAGTGTACAAATAATGAAGTTGTGGAAGAATAATTATACCAAAAGTAGGTTTTTGGTTTTTATGCTGGGTTTGGAAAAAGATAAAGGGGATTTAGATATAAAGGCCATGGAGTTGACAAAGATTATGTTGTAGAAATGGGCTGGAGCAGGATAGAGAATATGGGAAAAATGTAGGGTGGGAAATGGAAAGGTATTGTAGCTAAGAGGTTTCTCTGGGTATAGTGGCTGAAAGATTCCTGACTTTAAAAAAGGAGAGGGTACAGTGTATCCCATCACTTAATTGCATATTTATGTGCCAATAAATTATTTTTATATATAACACAGTTCTTTACTAAATGTTATATATCAAGTCTGATCATGAAATTTTTTGTAAGTTTATTCAATTTTAAAACTATGGCAAAGTAATCCCTAGTCGAGGCAAAGTATTTTCCATCAGTAAAAATCTGATATTTTATTGCTGTGTGTATACATATATATGTGTGTATCGTCACTTATTCAAATATTATTTGAATTACTAAATTAATTCAGTATGCAATTATTAATGTTACCCAGTCAACTGCTTTTTCTACTTATCCAAAATTTTTAAAACGTTTTAATAATCAATAAAGCAAGTCATATATAATGTGACATTGCTTTTATAAGCTTCTATTTAAAAATGTAATATAGAGAGCATACCAATAGCTCAAACAAGCTCTTAATTAATATCTGCAGTAAGAGAAAATATTTAAAATATCTATCTGGAACATTCTTATCCCCAGACCAATTGGTTTTGCGTTTATGGCTCATCTCAGTCAGGGGCTAGAATATTCAGACAATAAATCTAAAATATCAACTCAAAAACCAGCACTTATTTTATACATAATATTTCAGTAGAAACTCTGAAATTAACGGACAGGAAAATGTCTTTTACTCCAGCTATCTAATTTAAATAACTATATGGATCTGAAACAAATTCAGATCTACCGTATATTAATAGTCTCAGCATAGCCAAATCCATAAAGATAAAATTATAATAATCAATAAAGCAAGTCATATATAACATGACATTACTTTTATAAGCTTGTATTTTCAGTCCCGTATAGCTATTTAAGCTAGATAGCTGGAGTAAAAAACATTTTCATGTGCGATAACTTCAGAGTTTTTACTTAAATATTTTATACGAAATGTGCTGGGTTTTGAATTGATATTTTAGATCTAGTGTCTGAATATTCTAGCTCCTCATTGAGGTGAGCCATAAGCTCAAAAACAATGTCCCTGATAAAGATTTTAAATATTTTCTCTTACCACACCTATCAATTAAGAGCTTGTTTGAGCTATTAAAATGTTTTAATTAAAAGAGACAATATGTGCGACTTTTTTTTAAAAGTTATAGTATTATTAGGAGAACAATGATTAGTGCATTGGGCATTAAGCTCATATTCTAAATATCAAATCGGTGATAAACTTTTTATTTCCAGGCAGCTGAAGATTTTACCCACAAACTTGTAATTGTTATAGTTATCTCATAATCTAACAACCTTAGATGGTTGATAAATAGCTATCCATAAAAAAGAATGATGATAGTCTAGTAGAAGTAGGACCAATCATACAAAAAATGACTATAATTTTCTACAAATGAAATAACTGTTATATCTCTTCCTAAAATTAGATAAGATTAAAATAAATACATAAAAGAAACAGGAATAAAAACTCATCCATCTGCCTGATGGTTTGTTTAGCATGTGTTGTTTTTTTTTTTCATTATTTTTCTGTGGATGAATTATATGCAGTGAAGCTATTTTACATTTTGTCTCTGATTTAAATTATTAAAGCATTTTAAAATAAAGTTTTTGACAAACGTATGTATTTTTTTCTTATTAATGAAAGGGGTCAGTTTTTAGATATGTAATAATAAAATATTTTAGTACTGAGAAATACAAAGCATTGCAATAAACATCTCTACTGATTAAAAAGTTGCTCTTGTAGTTATCATTTTTTAATCAACTAGAAATATAAGAACTTGAAAAGTATAAAAAATATACGCATTTTTTTGGAAAAGAAAAAAGAAAGAACCAAAAAGGAGATAGAGAGAGAGAGAGAGAGAAGAAAAAGAAAAGAGAAGAAAAAAGATAGTAATGAAAAAAACAAACAAGTTAATGATAAGTTTGCAGTAATTTACAAATCATGAGTGAACCAAAAAGTCGTCCATATGTATTATGTTAGATCTTTTATTTATTTAATATGTTGCAATGATTGCTTTAAACTTCAATTACAAACTTTTTTGAGTAAAAGATTTCTACTCTTTCCTTAAATTTGATACAAATTTTTTATTAGCAAATGAAAAGTCCTATGTTTTCAGTTTACATTTTTTGTTTTAAATGTTTTATTAGATATTATACATATTCATAAATTGTTTTCCTGTGCACTTTAATACCACAGTAAAGTGACCAATTTGTGAACTAAAAGTGATTTTTTAATAACATATGACATCATGAGAAATCATCCATTCATTTGATTATTTATATTCTATGTGGTTTAATGCAGTGATACAATAACATATTTAAGTGAAAAAGCTTCCTGGATTGAAGCTCAACCTATTACATTTGATGTTCAAATGCCACATGTCATCCTGAGCAATTAAACATTTGAATGTTTATAAACAGTTTATTTATAAAAAGAGAACTATTCTTTGTTATCTTAACATTGCACAGTCTTCAGTGTTTCTGTTTACCAAAAGATTAAGGAAGCATTAATTCAACTTTAGAAACTTATTAAATATAAAAGTATTTGAAATGTTCATATTTCATGTGCAAACATTTCCATGGGTTTTTTTCAAATATGATCTAAAGTCTTTCAGATTAAAAAAAAAGACAATAAACTTTAACACTTCATTACTTTAAATAAATATGTAAATAGAATTCCATCTATATTTATAAAATCTAGGTGATTACATTATCAATTACTTTACCATCATCTTATAATTATTTAATCATGTTTTAGCTACTTCCTATTTAACTATTTATTTAAATAATTTAACCACCTTCACTGTGTCATCTAATACTTATTATTTTAATCATGACAGAAGCAATTACTGTTTTGTTTTTATTTTTGTAGGAGGAACAACGAACAAATATATGGAACTCATCTGTAAACAAGGATATACATGTTCAAGTAATTCTGACTGTCATAAGAATGAAGTCTGTAGTTATAATAAGTCTTCTGGATGTGGGAGCTGTATTCAAATAATTGAAAACAATTTTGGCTGTAACACTAAAAACTCATGCCTAGATAATGGTAATTGTGAATTTCCAAATAGATGTGTTGTACCTGAAGGTCAAAAATGTGGAATATGCACAAACAACCTTCTTGAAATGCAATCCTTTACATTAGAAAATATTTCTATACATTGTAGAAAAGTGAGCAAATGCTCAAATAATTTAGATTGTGCTGATAATTTTACCTGTCATAATTATTCAAATAGAAGTTGTGGAGATTGCATTCTTAATTTTTCACAAACTTTGAAAAACCAACAGATATGCCTTCTACAAAAGAAATGTTTAAATAATTTAGATTGCTTATCTAAAGAAATTTGTTATAAAAAAGATGAAGTTGATATTTGTGGTATATGTGGGCCAAATATTGAATCTAATAGTGGATCCAAACCTCTTTTAGTAACAAAAAATTTTCAAACGCTCACTTCAATAATGTCTATTACTCCACATAAAACCAAAGTTAGACGATCTGATATGAAAGATCTTATAACATGTCCTTCTATGCGGTTTTGTTATACAGAATTAGATTGTAATATTGGGGAGGAATGTGCAGAGAATTTAGGTTTATCATGTGGTGTGTGCAAAAATAAAATTACAAAGTCTGAACTGTCAACTTGTGAATGTTTCTCAGACAAAGACTGTGCTGCTGATCTTAGATGCCACTTTTTAAAATCAGATTGTGGTACTTGTATCAAAAAAGAAATAAAACAAGCTTGTAATTGCAGAGCTTCAACTGATTGTCTTTCAGGAGACAGGTGTATAATATCTAGTAATCAAGAATGTGGTATTTGTGTTAGGGCATCAAACAATGATATTAAAATTTCTCCTCATAATGAAATTTTAGGTATTCAAAAATTTGAAAAGGAAATTGGAAGTAGTAAAACAAGTTCAGAAATTAGTCCAATAAACAATGATGGAATAGAAAGTATTCAACATATCAATAGTGATTGTAATAAAAACGGAAAGTGCAAAACATTTTCAGATTGCCCTGCAGGATTTTACTGCAAAAAAACAAATGAGCTTTGTGGAAAATGTGAAACTTTAAAACTAAAAAATTTGGCAAGTACTGACTGTTACAGAGACTGTCTCACAGATGAAGACTGCCCTCCAAATTTTATTTGCTCAGAAACTCGACCAAATTCGTGCAATGTTTTTTGTATTAAAAGAAAAAAGGTTTAAAATAACAAATATCCCAAATGATTATTATAGAATTTAGTCATATAGCTTTATTGGAAATTAATTAAAATATGTTCTAATGTTTCAAATCACTGCTATATAATTTATAAGTATTTTATAAGGTGTCTTTCTAGTAATTTGTGTTATATGTAATATGCATCCATTATATATATATATATATATATATATATATATATATATATATATATATATATATATATATATATATATCACATGAAAGCAGCGAACACTTATCAACAATAAAAATCTTCTATTTGCTGTCAAGTCAATCCTACATTTCTAAAAGAAAGATAAATTGCTTTGATTAGTAGATGAAGATTCTTGGTGTTGACAAGACCTGGTTATGGAATTTTAATTTATATACCAATCTAATTTTGAGAGAATTCTGCTCTATTTTTTAATATATATATATATAAATTTTCATTTTATTCCATTGTTTCCATTTTTTTGAATGCTTCAGTAATTAATAGATATTATATGGTGATAATTATTAAATCGACATTCAGTATTTAATATATATTTATTATTCAAGCTTACCATGAATGGCATCATTGAAATAAAATAAAAGTAATATTTGCTCCTGAATATCTGCAAGCTATGGTTATGAGATGAATGTATATACACATATAAACAGATTAAAAATATATTTGTGATTTAATTATACATTGTAATGTCATAGTAAAGTTATATTCATCTTTTGTGTTTTTTTATTTGAGTACTTTCTTTTTAATGAAGATACAAAGAGAATTCTTTGTTGTTAGAATCTCTGTGCTCAAGTTGCGTTTTTTACTGTCTACATATAAATATATTGGACCATAAATAAGGGTAGAATTCCATCTTTATTGTTAAAAAAAGATTGCCTTGACAACAGGTTGAGATTATTGATTGTTATTGATATAAGGATTGTCTAAGTGATAATTGATTTTAATGATATATTATATATATATAATGATATTCTTATTCGATATTTGTATTTTTTCATAGTTAGATATGTAACCTTGTAATTAAATATTAATAAATACAGTGACATAAATATATATAAAGTACAACTGTAAAAACTTTTATCCATCTAGGAGTGCTTTTGACTAGCTTCATATTCATTGTCAACTAACTCTTTCAAACACATTTTCAAAGTCTAACCTTCCCACAATGCATTGATTTTTACATTTGCTGCCTGTCTGTTTATTAAGTCATGCTTGCATTTATATGTTAACATAGCTTCCTTTATTTTCTTTTTATTATTGTTTCTTTCAATTTGTAATAAATACTCCTAATTAAAATCATATATACATGATCTATTACGATCATAAAACCCGATGTTGAAACATTACCATTTTCATTCAAATTTTGTTTAGTCTTTTGAACTCATTTTAATAACTGCAAATAAACAAGTGACTTTTATATGAAAAATGTATAAAGATATAAGTGATATTGGATTTTATGCATATCTTGGATTAAACAAAATAATAAATAATTAAAAAACTAAAATCTTATTTTTAAATCAAATTTGCATCATATATAAATGGAGATGTAAGTGGATATATAGGGAAATCAAGATGTACACTGGAGAAAGAACTAGTGTGTTTAAAAGAGTTAGTTGACAAAGACTATGAAGCTAGTTGAAAGTGCTCCTAGATGGATAAAAGTTTTTAAAGTTGTACTTTATATATATTTATGTATAGAGTCATATACAAAGTAGATAAAAATAGAGATGATCAAAACTAAAAATGAGTAATATTTCCCAATCACCCCCACAGAATCAACACTAATGATGCAAAATAGATTTACCACTCAAATAATTTGTTTTAAATTAAAAATGCATGCATTTTCACCAATATTTTTATTCGTGAAAACATTTTTAAAAATGCTGAATAGACCAATTTCAAAAGCTATAATCCCCAATTCCTGATAACATTCAGTAATTGATCAGTGATTAAACATTCTCTCTAATTTTTTTTATAAATACAGAACTGATAAGTGCTAATGGAAACACTTGAAAAAAAAGATGTGATATAAAATGTACTGACAACTTGAATTTTGTAAATAAATAATCATTTAAATATAATTAACTCACAAGCATGCACACACAACTAAGCATATAAAATAATTAAATAAAAGTAACTTAATAACTAATATACAAGAAATAAATTATTAAGAGTACTAAACTCCATATAGTAGTGCCATCAAATGCAAGCCTTCATAATCAATGGATGCAGGAAGGTTTGTGCATAAAATATCTATCTAGTGTCTACTCATCCAACATCCCAGATTAGTTTCTAGATTGTGACTTTCATCAGTGAAGAGCCTTGAATTTGAGAGCACAGCACTTAGATCTTAGTTTCAAATGCAAGCCTCCAGCAGCCATCTTTTATTTATTTGGTTAACTATAAAGCTAGGAGCTCAAGATGAAATACCATAATGTTTCCAAAACAAGATCATTTGCTTGTATAGTCATATAGATTTGAATTTAATTTAGCATCTATACATTTTAGTGTCTTTGGTTTTCCAAAAACTAGTCACCATTATCTTATGAGCAGGATAGGTATAAAACTATCAAAACATCACATTATCACCATTTCATATACTTACACATGCTGTTAATAAGAGTACCAAACTCTCCATACAGTAGTGCCACCAAGGGAAAGCCTTTGAAATCAATGGATGCAGTAAGGTTTGCAATTGGTGGCATTACTGTAAGGAGAGTTTAATATTCTTATTAACAGAATGAGTAAGCATATAAAATGATGATGTGTTACATTTTGAAATAAATAAATTAGAATGTAGTAAATGTATTATATTTACTGATTAAGGCCATTTATATTTTCTTTTGTTAAAATTTCAAAAGGAACAATCTTACCATGGTATATATTTTATAACTTCTATTATTGATCAACATTGGGGTAAAAACTAGTGAGATCTCTTCCAGTTTTTTCAAATTAAATGTTGTATTTTCAAAAATGATAAGGCACACATATTCTTCACAAGAATTGTAATTAATCCAGAGTTATAGCATTAAAGTCAAACTCAGATTTTCAAAAAATTATTACATAATTATGACAGGTGGTATACTTTAAATTAATCAGCATTGTGTTTTCTGTGGCTGTATCAACAAATAATAATTATAATTCATAAGTCCAAAGTTTTTGTTTCTGGCAAGGATGATTTATGTTTAATAAATCACAGCAATATATTTTTCAGCATTGATTATAGTTCACAAAGAATAAAGTTTCTCTTGTTCTTTTCAATAATTAGAACTACACTGATTTTTTAAAAAATCCTCTAGTTCAATGCTAAAAAAAAAAATCATGCCTTCTCAAACCTTTTTTAAGAATTTTTTTTATAATTTCTTTTTTAACAAAACACACAATAGATTAGTAATTAAAATGCATAATAAATTGAAAACTTTTTATCTTTTAATTACTATTGCAAATCAGATTTAGAGATTTTTTAATATTTTTTTATCTACAAATGTACTCCCCAAAAAATTTTTTTTTCCAAAAGAATAATTTAATTCAAGCTCATTTAGTTTAATTTAAACACTCTTACATGGATTAAGTTTCTCTATTAAAATTTATTTTAATAAACGTTGTAAGTTTTATTTATATCTTTATTTATTTAATCCAAGTAAAAACCTTTTATATACCTTACCCATGCATACACATACATTGGCTATTCAAAAAATTAATAGAAGTATTAAATTTGAAAGAATTTTAAATAATGTTCATAACTCTACATATGCTTACAATATATTTGACATTTACATTACTTACCTATCTATTTACTTATCTACCCATCTATCTATCTACCTATTTGTTATCTGTCTGTCTGTTTTATCATTTATCTAGTTATGTGTAATATCAATAATTTTAATGAGCACATCAATAATTTTATAGCTTATACTAAAAATATAGACATATTTCATAAAATAAACAAGGCTAAATGCATTACTAAAACAATATGTATTTCCTGAAAGTGTGAAAATTAAGGAGCAAAACTCTCTTACCCATATTAGAAACAAAAAGAAAAAGAAATATAGTAAAAAAGAGGATTAAAAAAAAAGTGAGAAAAAATGAAAAAAGGAGAGCTAAAAAAAAAAAGAAAAATCATAATAATTTTTGTTTTTTTATTATTACTTTTGATTTTAGGCTAATTTTGTTTCTTTTGCTATTTTGTAAAATTTCATCAATGAAATTGTAGATTTAGTTTAATAAAAATGGTATCAGTTCACTGATTAATATTGCAAGAATATTATAAAATATTTTTTTTCTCTAGTTAATTTGTGCCAAGAAAGTTTTTTTAAAAAGTTATTTAATTTTGTAGCACCACACCTCTTACATTTCAGAATTTCTGACATTTTTTTTGTCTCACACATCAATGTAAAATATATGATAAAATGATTATTTTTTTCAGAAAATAATAAATTTGACTTCATTTGATAGATATTTTTGTTTACTACTGAAATAAATTTTAAATATTCAGATTTTCTTTCTGTAAATATTAAAAAAATGAAGAAAAAGTAATCAAAACAAAAACTTTACACATCATCATTTCTAGAAAGATTATTTTCAGTTTATGAATCAATGAAATATTTTTTGTTTTGATTATTTTTAAAAACATGAATCAATATTTATTTATTTCTCTTATATCTAACGAATTATGCTTTATAAGTTAATTTTTTTTGAATATTTATTACAAAATTATGATATTTTCTTACTGTAAACATAACATAGATTGTTTATGTCAAAGCTAGAATTTTTTAATTTGCTTAAGGCCATATTTACATTAGCTGCTAATAAAACATTATATTTTTGAAAATAAAGTATTTCAAGACAAAATAAGTTATTAATAATTTATATTTCTTGATATCTAATAAATATAGTGCAAATTATTTTTTAAAAAAAATTAAAACTGTAATAAATTTGCAAATAAACATGTTTCAGCATCATTGGAAACTGCAATGTCATAAAATGCTGAACATTTTACAGCCTTGACAAGAGACAATGGCTGAACATGTCAGGGTGGGGCTTATGTCTATTGTAAGAGTGGGAATTTTGAATTTCCCACCTTTTAATGTGTGATTTTCAGGAAAAAATTATTATAGTAAAATATACCATCTTAAATGCATTTTAATGTATAATATAAAAAAATTAACTAGAGGGTGAATTGGCCAAAAGATGAAATAATTTGGGTCAATCAGTCATAAAGTTAACCTGTTTGATGTGCTATTACTAACAGTTGGTATTTAGAATATTTAAATAAAGTTAAATTTTTCTAACGACATTCAATACATATATTAGATGATGGAAATAGTCCAATATAAAAATACAATTGCTTTTATTAATTGTAATTAATTTAAATCTCTATTTTGTCTACACTATGCCATTGTTTGATTAAATTTTTTTGAGTAATTGTTTGAGCAAAGAAAATTGTTTCTCTTTTACTCAGCATCAATAAAATCACTATTTGGTTTTTTTTAACAAACAATTTTATTAGGCAATTTTTTTTTTTACAAACTTGAAAAAGATGATTTGAAATTTCATTGGATATTTTGTAGCTTATCAACAAAAACAGACAAGTTCTATAGTGTATAAATTACAACAGGTACATTCTGTAAATACATAACAAAAGTATAAAATAAATGAAATTATCTATTTATAATGGGGTCAGAAGTGAGACCAGGCTTTGTAACAATAATGTCTGAAAGAACAAGCACCCTGTCTCCATTTTTAATTTTTGAAATTTTATTATAAAACAGTGATTGAAATTTTCTAGGTGTAGAGTTAAAACAAATGTGGCATCTTGGGAGAAAAATAATCCTAATTGAAGGGAAAAGGCCACATTTCATACTATCAATGAAAATAGAAATAGAAATACATGATTTGATAATTGTCTCAATGATATTTTTATAGGTAAAAAACACAGGACATTAGAAGAGAAAATGATGTTTTGTTTCTTCAGACTTATGATCAAGAGAACAAAGAAGATCATTGTTAGCATGGATCATTCTCTGTGATAAGAAATGTATCTAAAAGCAATTCTTTTCAACATTTTTAAACATGAATAATCAGAAACTGGTTCTTTAGTAATGAATAAATATATTATAGCATTATGCCATTTGCAGCTCATTGATTACTCAAGTTTAAGCTTTACAATCAATAATTTTACAATAGAATAAAAAAATTGTTTTTTTTCATCCTTTTACATTATTTATTTCAGGGATCCCCAACATTTTTGCACTTAAGAGCACATTCTATAATACCGGCCAGGTGGCAGGCATCATTTATTTTTTCAATATAAATTTATAGTTGGATATTGTTAATAATACACATAATGTACAAAAATATTTATTTCAAAAATAAAATTTTAACATATAATTGACGTTTATATTTTTACATTGTAAAAGTATAGTATGCCCTATAATTTGATTACAATATAATACAATAATTTATAAGAAATTTTAAAAATTAAATTTATTTGTATCAGATAAATAATTTTTTATCGTGTTCGGATAGTGGTGGGCACACATAAAATGGTCTGCAGGTGCCATGGTGCCCACAGACATAGGGTTGGGGACCCCTGATTTATTCATTGTGTTGGTCGAGTTGTGACAGCACTTTTATCAGAACTCCATAATGACAACCAAATAAAATAATTTTATAGAAAAAATACATTATAGCAAATATTTTTATATCAGGTGATATACTTCTTTAGAACCTTTTTTCTTTAAATTATAAGAATTATTTCGCTTTCTCCTGCTCTTTCTTACCATTCTAGAGAGATCATAGCTTAAAAAGATTTAAAGAATATTTTTTGTGCAATATCTTTACTTTAATTGAATTTATTTTATTTAACTTTTATTTTTAATTCATGTTATCATATCTTTAATTTGTTTTTATAGTTTCTTAGAAATCTCATCATATTTATCTACTTTTACCAGAAGTTGTTTTTGTTAATTTAATATATGAGTAAATAATTTAACTCAATTACTCTCTGACATCAAAAAGGAATACTTTTTTGCTGTTAATATGATGATTGGTCTCCCTAATATATTGTACTGGTCACTTCTATCTTCTTTTGATCACCAAGGGCATCACTAGGTCCCTAAAAATCTAGAAAATTTAATTTATAGTGATCAAAAGTTGATGATGATGAATGCTACCAGCTAGATCCAAGGAGACAAAGAGATCTTTAAGATTGTTCAGACAATTGAGAAAAGATAACAGAGCAAAAGTTAGCAAAATAAATCTAAATAATTTTAAAGTTTATTAAATTCAATCAAAAAATAAAACTCAGGCAAATAAAATATGAAAGATTATTCTAAATTTCTCTAGTGTATTCATCCAAAAATGTATGTGAGTATTGAAACATTAGACACCGTGATAGATAGGTTTGTTTTCTCATATATAATTTTAAAAGAGGGATTTGTAATATCTTCCTGCTAGCAGTTTATAAAAACCAACTCTAGTTTTCCTATTTGGAGATTTCAAAAATAAAGTAGTCTTGTAGGGAACACAACTAAAATGTGTGGGCAAGTTTTCCTTGACCCAAAATAAAGCATCAAGACCAAGAATATCATGTCTGCAGAATAGCTCATGATTTAACCATGTTTAATATAATCAAGGTTGGCCCAATACAAGACAAGAAAAACATAGCAAGAAAAGATTATGATCTTACGTAAACTTATGTAGAAGAAATAAAATCTCTGATATATAAAAAACAGAACAATACATTCGATAAACTACCAGTGGAAAGATTTGTAGTCTGCAGAAAAATACAAATGTAGCTTAACTAAACTAATTATAATGAAAAGGGACAGGTGAGATAAAAGAAAATTACTTGCTGCCCAAGTATTTATCAAGGGTTAGTAATATAAAAGAGAAAAGTATACAAAGCATATGAAATAGAAACTTGTAATACACTCTTGGATAAAAAAATAAAAAAATGTGGAATCATAAAACTAAGAGTCCAGTACATACTATATATAAAATACATAAATGCCTAAAGAGATTTAAATTGAATATGCAAAATGTATTATAAAGCAAAGTTTCTTTTAAGACTAAACCAAGACTTTAATAAGAGACTTAAACCATGTGGTTAGAAAATGAAAATGTTTTACTTTGAGGCACACAGTTTATTTTACTTTAAAGTTCCTACAAAGATTTTGGTTTCCATTTATATGTTCGGGAGGCTGGAGGCAAGCACTGGATCAGTTCTTGTATAAGCTTTTCCGACATGATATTGCAGGAACAACTTGGGATCCAGGTCCCATCTTTGGGTAGGTTTATTGCAGCATGTTGTAGATAAGATTCATCATAGTGTGTACTTTGGCATTCTGTAGAGGCGATCTTATTGAGAAATTGCAAGATAGTAATATAATTTTAGCAGAATTTCCTAGTGGCAAACAGCAAAAGGTAATATATCAATGGTGATCTCCAGACATGGATAGAAATCTTTTAAAAATCAGGCAGCACAGCAATTCAAATCAGGATCACAAATAGTGTACCAAACTGAATCAATACACATAACAAGTAGGATGAAAGTGAATAGCTGAATTATAATTAGTCTGAAATCCCAGGGTTATTTATATGCACTCTTATCTCCCATGTCATCTTTAATTAGCAGTTTTTTGCCCAGGGCAAATCTCTATCTCAGGCTTAATCTTAATTAAAAATCTTACCAGGATTTCTATCTTATACAAAATGAATTTTAAAAAAAAGTAAATGCAAAATTAAGTCTCAGCTTTCTTTTTTATAAATAAATTAAAATAAAGTACAATCAAAGAAACAAGAATGCAATTTTAAAAAAACTTTCCAAAATTAAAATGCTTTGTTCAAAACGGATTAAAACTTTTCCTTTTTAAATTAGAATCCTTTTACAAATAGATTTTAAAAAATGTCAAAAGAAAATAGATTTTAAAACTAAAATCTATTGCAAATAAAAATCACAGACTTTTTTTTTTTTAAAATAAGCGAGTATATGTATTATCGCACTACTCTTAATGCATTTTTAAAAAATAATAAGGAAAACTTTTAAATAGTTTTCTATTAAAACTTTATAAAATAAAAGTTAATATTAATTTTGCAATGGTACTTTTGAAGTGGATAAAGTATCTGGTTCAATATATATATGTTTCTTTTCATACATAAGAAATAAAACAATAGAATTAAATCTAAAAAGAATAACTTTTTGCTGTTAGAAAATATCAGTCATTTATTTACATATTAAATGACACTTGAATCATATTTTGTCAGGTACTTGTTTATCTGCTTTTTGATTAGTAAATGAATATCTGATTATTTTTAGATAGAAGGTAAAATCCGAAAACTATCTTAAACCTTTCCCATCTCACAGTTAACTAGCCTAGAAAATAATGCTCTTTTCCTGCCTTTTGAGACTGTTGGAAATAATTATGTTTTGAAGACAAATTTATTTTTACTTGACAATAAGCAGAAAAATTCAAGCATTGGTGGTCGAGAGGTCAGTGACAGCCGCTTTACAAGCAGTTGTCACAAGTTAGCGGGTTCGCTTTCCGGCTGATGCTATGACACATGGGAAAAAAAACAAGTAAAAAATTCAAAAATTATACATAAAAAAATGTAAATAGGAACTTGCTTGGAAATGTATATAGCTTTTAAGTAAACTATAAGATAAAATTATTTAGTTCTCAAGTTTATTAACCGCAAAGTCAGTGAAAGTACTCAGTAAAACGATTATAAGGAAACACATTGAAATTACAGAATTGAGCAAAATTTTATACATAAAATACTTTGAAATATAATTTTGCTATCTGGAGGGAGGGGGGCATTAACTGCGAAAATATTTTTTCACATCATCAATATTTTGCCAAAATTAAAAAAAAAAAACCACACACTCATACACATTTAAAAAAAAAAAGAAATATCAAGTGAGTGTGTGTGTAACACTAAATCATCGGCTATAAAGACATTTTACTTAATTAAAAAAACTATTTCATGTAATTTCAATTATTTATTCAAGTGTATTTAAATTATAATTGTTATTTATGGTCAAAATAAATTTCAACTGTAGTTGCGGAATTTATATATAATTATATTAAAACAAAGATTTTATGACAAAAGATCGATGCAGTTTTTAATTTCATCAATGTGTGATTATTTGTTATTATATAGCTTGACATTTTGGTAATTGATTTCGGTCCAGTAATAGCAATAAGTATCTACAATAATAAATCCGAACACACTCATCTTTCTCTCTCTCTCTCTCTCTATATATATATAGACTACAAAGTGTATAGTCGAAAGTACTTCTAAAAGAATATAATTTATATAAATTGTACTGTATTTTGATATATATATGTTGATTTGTATATATATATATATGAAAAATAAATACAAGTTAGTCACGTAACCTGCTATCACTTGTTATTTATGATCAATAGATGGCGTCTTTACCAAAACCGCCGAAACAAGTGTAAAATATTTTTACATAAACGCAAAAGGAGTCAGAATTAACTACCTCTTTCATTTTGCTCACCTCCAGATCAGCTGATTTCAAGCTGGTTTGCTTTCGTCAGTGGAAGGATAGAGCTATAGAAACTAGGTCTAAAGACTGACTCTCAAGCGTTTATGCAAAACGTTTATATCAGTTTGCAAGCGTGAATTTTTCAGACTGGTAAAGTCTTCAAACTCAGCCTAGCAAGCTAGATATCTATATGGGTCTGATCTCAGTTCAGTTTCACCACATAGTCAAAGTCTCTGCAATATATATCATTGCAAGAAAACTTTAAAGGTACATTTATGAAAAATAAATACAAGTTAGTCACGTAACCTGCTATCACTTGTTATTTATGATCAATAGATGGCGTCTTTACCAAAACCGCCGAAACAAGTGTAAAATATTTTTACATAAACGCAAAAGGAGTCAGAATTAACTACCTCTTTCATTTTGCTCACCTCCAGATCAGCTGATTTCAAGCTGGTTTGCTTTCGTCAGTGGAAGGATAGAGCTATAGAAACTAGGTCTAAAGACTGACTCTCAAGCGTTTATGCAAAACGTTTATATCAGTTTGCAAGCGTGAATTTTTCAGACTGGTAAAGTCTTCAAACTCAGCCTAGCAAGCTAGATATCTATATGGGTCTGATCTCAGTTCAGTTTCACCACATAGTCAAAGTCTCTGCAATATATATCATTGCAAGAAAACTTTAAAGGTACATTTATGAAAAATAAATACAAGTTAGTCACGTAACCTGCTATCACTTGTTATTTATGATCAATAGATGGCGTCTTTACCAAAACCGCCGAAACAAGTGTAAAATATTTTTACATAAACGCAAAAGGAGTCAGAATTAACTACCTCTTTCATTTTGCTCACCTCCAGATCAGCTGATTTCAAGCTGGTTTGCTTTCGTCAGTGGAAGGATAGAGCTATAGAAACTAGGTCTAAAGACTGACTCTCAAGCGTTTATGCAAAACGTTTATATCAGTTTGCAAGCGTGAATTTTTCAGACTGGTAAAGTCTTCAAACTCAGCCTAGCAAGCTAGATATCTATATGGGTCTGATCTCAGTTCAGTTTCACCACATAGTCAAAGTCTCTGCAATATATATCATTGCAAGAAAACTTTAAAGGTACATTTATGAAAAATAAATACAAGTTAGTCACGTAACCTGCTATCACTTGTTATTTATGATCAATAGATGGCGTCTTTACCAAAACCGCCGAAACAAGTGTAAAATATTTTTACATAAACGCAAAAGGAGTCAGAATTAACTACCTCTTTCATTTTGCTCACCTCCAGATCAGCTGATTTCAAGCTGGTTTGCTTTCGTCAGTGGAAGGATAGAGCTATAGAAACTAGGTCTAAAGACTGACTCTCAAGCGTTTATGCAAAACGTTTATATCAGTTTGCAAGCGTGAATTTTTCAGACTGGTAAAGTCTTCAAACTCAGCCTAGCAAGCTAGATATCTATATGGGTCTGATCTCAGTTCAGTTTCACCACATAGTCAAAGTCTCTGCAATATATATCATTGCAAGAAAACTTTAAAGGTACATTTATGAAAAATAAATACAAGTTAGTCACGTAACCTGCTATCACTTGTTATTTATGATCAATAGATGGCGTCTTTACCAAAACCGCCGAAACAAGTGTAAAATATTTTTACATAAACGCAAAAGGAGTCAGAATTAACTACCTCTTTCATTTTGCTCACCTCCAGATCAGCTGATTTCAAGCTGGTTTGCTTTCGTCAGTGGAAGGATAGAGCTATAGAAACTAGCACATCTGAAAGACTGACTCTCAAGCGTTTATGCAAAACGTTTATATCAGTTTGCAAGCGTGAATTTTTCAGACTGGTAAAGTCTTCAAACTCAGCCTAGCAAGCTAGATATCTATATGGGTCTGATCTCAGTTCAGTTTCACCACATAGTCAAAGTCTCTGCAATATATATCATTGCAAGAAAACTTTAAAGGTACATTTATGAAAAATAAATACAAGTTAGTCACGTAACCTGCTATCACTTGTTATTTATGATCAATAGATGGCGTCTTTACCAAAACCGCCGAAACAAGTGTAAAATATTTTTACATAAACGCAAAAGGAGTCAGAATTAACTACCTCTTTCATTTTGCTCACCTCCAGATCAGCTGATTTCAAGCTGGTTTGCTTTCGTCAGTGGAAGGATAGAGCTATAGAAACTAGGTCTAAAGACTGACTCTCAAGCGTTTATGCAAAACGTTTATATCAGTTTGCAAGCGTGAATTTTTCAGACTGGTAAAGTCTTCAAACTCAGCCTAGCAAGCTAGATATCTATATGGGTCTGATCTCAGTTCAGTTTCACCACATAGTCAAAGTCTCTGCAATATATATCATTGCAAGAAAACTTTAAAGGTACATTTATGAAAAATAAATACAAGTTAGTCACGTAACCTGCTATCACTTGTTATTTATGATCGGAATAGATGGCGTCTTTACCAAAACCGCCGAAACAAGTTTCGGCGGTTTTGGTAAAGACGCCATCTATTGATCATAAATAACAAGTGATAGCAGGTTACGTGACTAACTTGTATTTATTTTTCATAAATGTACCTTTAAAGTTTTCTTGCAATGATATATATTGCAGAGACTTTGACTATGTGGTGAAACTGAACTGAGATCAGACCGATATAGATATCTAGCTTGCTAGGCTGAGTTTGAAGACTTTACCAGTCTGAAAAATTCACGCTTGTAAACTGATATAAACGTTTTGCATAAACGCTTGAGAGTCAGTCTTTAGACCTAGTTTCTATAGCTCTATCCTTCCACTGACGAAAGCAAACCAGCTTGAAATCAGCTGATCTGGAGGTGAGCAAAATGAAAGAGGTAGTTAATTCTGATCGGAAGCGTTTATGTAAAAATATTTTACACTTGTTTCGACGGTTTGGTAAAGACGCCATCTATTGATCATAAATAACAAGTGATAGCAGGTTTCGTGACTAACTTGTTTTTATTTTTCATAAATGTACCTTTAAAGTTTTCTTGCAATGATATATATTGCAGAGACTTTGACTATGTGGTGAAACTGAACTGAGATCAGACCCATATAGATATCTAGCTTGCTAGGCTGAGTTTGAAGACTTTACCAGTCTGAAAATTCACGCTTGCAAACTGATATAAACGTTTTGCATAACGCTTGAGAGTCAGTCTTTAGACCTAGTTTCTATAGCTCTATCCTTCCACTGACGAAGCAAACCAGCTTCAAATCAGCTGATCTGGAGGTGAGCAAAATGAAAGAGGTAGTTAATTCTGACTCCTTTGCGTTTATGTAAAAATATTTTACACTTGTTTCGCGGTTTGGTAAGACGCCATCTATTGATCATAAATAACAAGTGATAGCAGGTTACGTGACTAACTTGTATTTATTTTTCATAAATGTACCTTTAAAGTTTTCTTGCAATGATATATATTGCAGAGACTTTGACTATGTGGTGAAACTGAACTGAGATCAGACCCATATAGATATCTAGCTTGCTAGGCTGAGTTTGAAGACTTTACCAGTCTGAAAAATTCACGCTTGCAAACTGATATAAACGTTTTGCATAAACGCTTGAGAGTCAGTCTTTAGACCTAGTTTCTATAGCTCTATCCTTCCACTGACGAAAGCAAACCAGCTTGAAATCAGCTGATCTGGAGGTGAGCAAAATGAAAGAGGTAGTTAATTCTGACTCCTTTTGCGTTTATGTAAAAATATTTTACACTTGTTTCGGCGGTTTTGGTAAAGACGCCATCTATTGATCATATATATATATAAAAATTAGAATTTCTTGTAATAATCTAAAAAACTATTTTAGTTATGATATAATTAAAGTCATAATCAAGTAGAATTGGAAAAACAAGCTGAAATCACTGTTCTAACAATTAACATTGCATTATGATTGAGTTACTCTAATATGTATTTTTGCTTAAAGTAAACTAAGACAAGTTTTATTATTAACTATAAATCGGTGGTACACTTGCTCTTTCAGCATTAACTGGTTGAACCACTAAACATCACATGATTACCATTTCTTATGCTTGCTTATAACTGTTATTAAAACAGGCAAAACTTTCCATACATTAGTGCCATTCAGTGCAAACGTGAGTAATCAGTGGATGCCAGAAGGCTTGTGCATAAAACCCCTATCTAGTGCCTACTCATCCAATATCCCCAGACTGGTTTCTAGCTTGTGGCTTTCATCAATGAGAAACCTTGGATCTGAGAGCACTGCACTTAGACCTTAGGATCTAATGCAATCCTCCAGCAACCACCATTTATTTCTACTTAACTACAAAACTATAAGAATGAAATTGAAAACAATATTTTCAATCCAAGTTCATTAACTTATATATAGTCATATTAAATAACCAAAATTTATGGGTACTGAAGTGAGTTCAGACCTATATGATCTAATGAGCTTGGAATGAAAATATTATTGTATTTTTAATTTTAGTCTCATAGTTTTGTAGTTAAGTAGAAATAAAAGGTGGCTGCTGGAGGATTGCATTAAATCTTAAGATCTAGGTGCAGTGCTCTCAGATCCAAGGCTCCTCACTGATAAAAGCCACAAGCTAGAAACCAGTCTGGGGATATTGGATGAGTAGGCACTAGATAAGGGTTTTATGCACAAGCCTTTTGGAATCCACTGATTACTCTCATTTGCCCTGAGTGGCACTAATGTATGGAGAGTTTTGCCTGTTTTAATAACAGTTATGAGCAAGCCTAAGAAATAGTGATCATGTGATATTTAGTAGTTTAATACCAATCCTGCATAATAGGATAGTGATGACTATGATTATTAAAGAATCAAAGACCCCAAAATGTATGGGTACTGAACTGAGTTCAGACTTATATGACTATATATGCTAATGAGATTGGATTGAAAATATTATTGTGTTTTCAATTTTATTCCCATAGTTTTGTAGTTAAGAAAAGAAAAAAGGTGGCTGCTGAAGGATTGCATTAGATCCTAAGATCTAGGTGCAGTGCTCTCAGATCGAAGGCTCATCACTGACGAAAGCCACAAGCTAGAAACTAGTCTGGGCATATTGGATGAGTAGGCACTAGATAGGGATTTTATTTACAAGCCTTCTGGAATCTATTGATTATTCTGGTTTGCACTGAGTGACACTACTATAAAGAGAGTTTTGCCTGTTTTTATTACCTGGTTGTTGATTGAATTATCTTATGATTGAAATATTCTCATTTACGTTTAATGCTCATTATTTGTGTATTCTATAAAAAAATTAAATTAATATATAAATACATATTAATCCTTTTCAATCCAATGCAAAATAAAGATCTGTGCAAATTTATTTTTGTCTCTGGATCTTTTGTTATACACAGAGAAAACTCTCCATACATGTGATGTTTGATTATTTGTTATACATATCATTTTAGCAAATTGGTCTTTTTTCATCTATCTATATTGCATGTAGTCCACTTTTAAAACTCTTACAAAAAAATTTAATTAAAAAAAAATCAAAATAACTCTATATGGTGAAAAAATTTTTGCAAAGATATAAAAACACTTGACTTTTTTGACAGATTTTGCTTTTATTAAGTAATCATCATCTACCAAGAACATATTATCTCTTAAACATTTTTTTGCCAAATTAGCATAGAAAGACTTTTAGTTTAGTGCTAATCTCACATAATTTTCTATTAGTTGTTTGTTCTACCGAGGCAATTATTTTTGTAATCATAAGAGCATCAACATATCTATTACTCTAACACAAAAAGATTTTTTCCAAATGTTTGGCCAATCTAATTCTTATGTTTAGTATAGACAAAAAGGTAAAAATATTTTAAATACCTTATTCCAAGACAAAGTCTACACTAAATTAGTTATTTACAGAGAAAAGGTAAAAAGGCAATACAGATCAAACTTTGCAATTATTGGTTAAAGAGAATATAAATAATTTTTCATCTTTATTTTAATTTCTACTAAGGATTTTTGGATATCAATTGATAATTAGATAGTTAACCAAGATGGTCACCTATACTGCATAATAACCGTAACAAAAACCATATACTTGCTTGGAATTTTTAAAAAAATGTTTATTTTAATCTGATCTGAATATAGAAAAGATTGTGAGTTTTATTAATGGATGTGCTACAACTAGTTCATAAAGATTTCTATATTTTATATAACTTTAATTAAAAATTACATGATATTGTCATTTCAGTCCAAGTAATCAGAATTTATATAAAGATCTATATAATAAATAAAAAATACATAGATAATATCTATAAAGATTGCAACTTGATTGTATTAGTGATTTAAATTAATTTTCTTCAGCTAAAATTGAGTGTTATCACTAAAATGCCCTATTCTATAACACTTTTTCCTTCTTTATCTTTTACAAAAAGATTTATTAATAAAATTATAATATACAACAAATAATGTGAAGATTTTTTTGGACTTATTAATTTTTGGATTATCTGATCAAGGTTAATCTGGGCTCCATGCCAACTAATACATTTTTACATTTCAAGCGATTCCTAAATAAAATAGATCCAATCTGTCATGCCTGATCTAGAGGAGAGAAGAGCTTTAATCATCTGATAAGTATAGGTCCAGGCTATAACAGTATTAGACATGTCATCTCTCAACACTGCATTATAGCAGTGGATAAAATCCTGGACATTGGGTTGTCTATCCTCTGGAGACTTTATGGTTATCAAGTTATCTACTTTCCTGACCTATGCCCTTTGGTACACAAGATGTAGGACAAAGTTTAAACAACCAGCACCTGACCCTAATGCCATATTTTCCAATAAACTTAAAGTTCTTCAGAACAAAGACAAGATATTATCCTCTATATGGCCCATGGACTCACATTACATGAATATTGGATCTGATATATCGACATTATAGTGTCTATATTAAATGAAGTAGTCTATAATGCAACATAACAGACCCTGCTAGAGAGGCAATGATTCCACACTATATGAATACCAGTTGTGATACATCTGCATTATAGAGCCAACCTCAAAAGGAGTGGACAATACCAACAAAATGGAATGCTACTTACTAATACATCAACCTGTTAGTGTGGTTAATGGCTCTGCCATGCATCTACCAGATCTAGGACACCCACATTACCAAGCCAGACTTGATGGAAGAATCCAATACCAGCAATGGAATTGAGCCAACATTAACAAAGTATTTTATAATATTCAACTGTACAAATTTTGCTATGTCAATAAATATATATTTAAAATTAGAGTATATTTAAAAATTAGATCTACTGCGAGATTATTTAAATGTTGGTAAACACTGAATCAATCAGTGCAACGTTTAGAAATTGTTTTGGTTACAAAAATAAAAACTTTTAACATTACTTTTCTTCTATTAATATTTACAACAAAATTATGTCTAATATGTTTTATTATTACATTGTCATAATTTTAACAAGTATTTGAAACAGTTATTATTTTATTTTTTATTTTTGTAGGAACAAAAATGATTTCAAATTCCTCAATCACTTGCAATCTCAAAAATTTATGTTCAAGCAATTTGGATTGCCCGATTAATCAAATATGTGTCATAAATGGTTCATGTGGAATTTGCATTGAGAACATGATAGCTATTTCCTGTGATGACAATAATTTATGTTCTCATGCTAATAATTGCTCATCTCCTAGTGTATGTATATTTTATCCAGGTCAAAAATGTGGAATTTGTGAAATTGATAAGCTTCTTAATTCTACTATTGCATCAAACACCTCAGTATATTGCAAAACACAAAATCTGTGTTCAGATGGTTTTGATTGTGCTAATGGATTTGAATGTGTCAATTACTCAAATGCATATTGTGGTAAATGCATTTCAGAACGGATAAAAAGACAATCTTGTACTGCAAAAGGTGAGTGTGATACCTATTTTGATTGCAAAGAAGGTTCTATTTGTTTTAGAATGAATGTAAACGAACAATGTGGTCAATGCATAGTTGAAGACACACAACATCAGCGGGTTATTTCAGATATTCTGAGCTCCCAAGTGCCTAAGAAAAAAAAATCAGGGATTTCTGCTGAATTATCATCTGACTCTTCATGTCCTGTTATTAAGTATTGTACTAGTGAATTAGATTGCAGTCCTAATCAAAATTGTAAAATAAATTTTGGTTTACCGTGTAAAATATGCATGGATACAAAAACGGAATATTCTATAATGAATAACAACAATACATTTTGTGAGTGCTCTTTGATTACTATTTGCTCTGAAGGATGGAGCTGTAATTTTATATCAATAGACAAGTCTTGTGGAAAGTGTATTCAAAACTGTGAGTGCATTAATGATGCTGATTGCAAAAGTTTTGGTCAAATATGTACAATAACACAGGGTAGAAAATGTGGTATATGCAGTCAACTTTGTGAATGTTATAAGGATACAGATTGCCCTCCAAATTTTAAATGTGAATTTAACCCTTCAGATAGAACCACATGTGGTATATGTTGGGATTCATTTCAAAGTTCCTCAACATTAGCAAACTGCAGTGAATTTTATACTTGCAGAGATTCAAAAGATTGCACATCAGATTCTTACTGTAAAATAGTCAGTGGAAACTGTGGCATGTGTGAGCTTTTAACACAACAAATGCCTAATAATTCACCAGAAAGTCAGACTAACACAAAATGCTTTACAGACTGTTTGAAAGATATTGACTGTCCTCAGAATTTTTTGTGTCATTCACTTGATGAAAATTCATGCCATAATGTGTGTGTTAGGAAACGTGTTAAAAATTAACTTATTTAAAATCTTATTATATATATATAACTCTGCATAACACTAGTAAATATAGACAATGTAAAATTAATAATAATACTACTAGAAAATCAAAAATTACAGAATTTTCTATCAGGGCAATGGCTTAATCTAAAAACTCAAACAAAAATCTATATATCCATAGAAATTGTCCATAATTCAAAGGAAATTCTTATCAACCTTAATATTAAGAAAAGTTCTCATAAAATTGATGGTCTCAGACACAAAATCATTAATCAAAAGAATATGTTTATTATTTTCATCACATTCAGAAAAGATAACTTTTGCTTTACTGAATATATTTTAACCAATATCATATTCATGAATATATAAGGAAGCCAAGCTAAGATAGTTTACTTTTAACACTACTTGTATGTATTTTGATTTTTTGTATAAAAATTTAATTTGCTTTCTAATATTATATGGAACACAAAATAGTTATATGAAGTTTTATAAAATATTACTGGAATACTTTTATTATCTCCCAAATCTTTATAATTATTTGAAAATTAATTTAAAACAAACCCCCTTTTCCAATGAACTCTCTGATCTTCTCTTTTAACAAATAGCTATTTTTATTAAGCTAATAGAGGATTTGAAAGATAAAGAAATATGTATTTTTAATCATTATTGTCAACTACTGTTTTCAAATCATAAAATATTCATGAGAAACATTTTTAGCAGTAGAAAAAATATTTCTGCTATTTAACACAAAATTGATTACATCAATATTTTTTAAACCTATTAATAGACTGATATATATTTTAAATATTAAAACGATCGCAGAATCTTTATTAGCATTAAAATCTTAATTGTAAAACAAACTCACATAGAGTAATCATATAAACCTCCATATTTATTTACAAAGAATAATAAATTTAGAAAATCTGTGAAATCAAAAGATGCGTTTAATTAGAAAAAAACTTTTCTACAAGATTTAAGATTGAAGAAAACAATATGCATATTATAATCATTAGAATATCAATGCAAAAAACGTTTTGCTATTAAAATATTAATGTTTTCATTACTTTCATAATTTCAATTAATTATTTATCTTATAACCAAGATTTTTTGGTAAATGTTTATTATTATTTATTTCTTTTAAACATTAAAAAAAAAAAAAAACCTAAAGAATAATAAATATGAAGTTTCATAAACAGATACTGATTATAAAATAAAATCTTAATGAATTGAAATTGTGAAAGTAATAAAAATATTTTTTTTTAAAAGGTTAACTTACATTACTAGGTAGTAAATTCTGTGTACCAATTTTTTCTTCAGTTTTAAATATCAGAACAATAATTTATTCAGAGATGTATTTTCATTTCCTGGAGGAGAGAGATATGAAAGAATTTCAGAAATTATTATTATTATTTTTAAATGTTGATTTAGATTAATGTTATGCATCTTTTATTTTGAGACTTGTAATAGAATTTCTGAGAATTGTGTATTTATTAGCCCTGATAATGACAATGTGTATTTGTTTGTTAATAGAATAAAAAAGATTGATATACTTATTCCTGTCTTATGTAGGGGAAAAATATTTTTTTCTGCTAAAGTTAAATTTATTCATAATTTGTATTTATTAATAAAAAAATGAATGTATTCAGATATAATATTAAAAAAGGTGAGAGAATTGGTTATGTGATTTCTCCATTAATGTATTTGGTTATATTAATTTTTAATTAAAGAGAGTTATGTGATTAGTTATAAAGGTTTTTAAAATTATTTGTTAGATTTGAAAATGACAGCTATTGAAAAAATAAGTAAAAGGATTTTTTGATTGATTTAAATATTTTTGATATTTATATAAAATTTACTATTGAAGTGTAGACATTGATTTTAATAAATTAATATTATTCTATTTAATAGTCATTGGAGATAGAATTAATTATATTTTGTATTATAGTCATTTTGTTAAAGAAAAACGCTGAAAAATATGACGAGCTCTGATTATTATCATCCATTTGTTGAAAATAAAAGTGCATTAATGAATTTTATCATTGGAATAAAAATTAAATTATTATTGAGGGTTATACATTGATTCAAAACAAAATTTTTTTATGATTGTATAAGGTTCACTTATTTTTATATTTGTTAAAAGCATTTTATTTAATAAGAATGACTATAATGATGATGTGAAGAATGCAATTGGTAGTGCTGTTAAAAAATAATTTATTTCTTTGCCTTTAATTCGTCAATTTGTAGATAATGTAACAAAAAAATTATTTGAAGAGATTGGTGATAATAAAAAAATTTGATGACAAAATCTATTTTAAAATTAATTTTAAAACAATTGTAGAATTAATAAATATCAAAAGTGTTCCAGAAACAGTTTATAAAATTACATGTACTGTTTAAAATTCTATACAGGGAAAAAAAATTGAGTGTTTATAAAAGAATAAAAATCCATATAACATATCTCAATCTTATACATTCAAAAATGTGATGTTGATCATTTAATATTGTTTAGTAATACAAAGATTTGATTTTATCAATGTAATGAAATGAAAAGAAGGCTTACAAATTCTTCTGATTAATGATTTTATTTTCATATGTAAAAGCGTGGGATGGGAAGTGAACCCTAGAACAACTGCTTGTAAGGCAGCTGTGCTAAGCACTCGGCCACCAATTCTTGATTTGATTCTGAGACTAAAAAAAATTCAATAATTTGATTTAGTGTTAAGTATAATTAAAAATTGCCTTTGATTTGAGAATAGTATACATATATATTGTTTGTTATTTTCACTTGAAATGGTCTATTTGTTTAGCGAATTAATTCATGCTTGTGAAAAAAAGATTGTGATTTTGTTAATATTTTTATTGATAATTTTATTTTGATATTTATATATATATATCAGAATAGATAATATCAGTTAACAAAGGACATTTGTCTGCAAATAAAAATTAATGTTATTAAAAAATTGCTTTGTTAATGGGAGATTCTATGCGGTTTAATTATTATAGCACATTTTATTAAGATTAAAGAAGAGTGGATAACAAATTAAATTATTTTACCTTTTATTAATATGGTTTACACTAATTACTTGGAAAAGAAAATTATTAATTGTGGTTATGTAATATTAGATATGTTGATGGTTGCTTATTTATAGTTCAAAAGGATAAATTAAGAAAATTGCTAAATAGATTTAATACTTTAGATTATTTTATAAAATATATTTTAGATGAAAAAGAGGAAAGGATGAGTTTTGTTCATTTAAATTTTTCAGTTTTATTAATGATAAAGAGATTTTTAAAAAATATAATTGTTTGGAATGTAATTGTTACATTAAATTAAGAATTTAAGACCTATTATTAGATCTGATAACTATCAGATTGCATCTTATAAAATAGAAGCTTTAATAAATTTTTGCAATAAGAATAAAAATTTAAAGTATAGTTTTGTTTCATAAAATAAAATTAAAAAATATTTTATAAAAAACACTTTATTATAGGCCACTTTAACCAATTGATTAGGAATATTTTATCTAATAAAAATTATAAGTGTGAAAACAATAATTTTTTTTAAAAATTAACTTTTTATAAGGTTTTAAGCAAAAATCATATATTCAATAATAAAGAAAAATTCTGAATAAAGTGTGATGCATTAAATAGTTTATTGAATAATAATAAAAATAGAATTAAAAGATACATCATTCTGTTTATATTATTTATTGTTTTTGTAAGAAATTATATACAGTATAAGTCAAAGTAGTATAAGATCAAAAAAAAATATGAATTTATAAAAATAGTTTAAAAACAAATATCTTAGTTACTCATTATATGTTCACGAAAAAAAACAACAACATAAGATTATTTGAATAAATGAAAGTTGTTTCTTAGAAAAGAAATAAAGGGGATATATATACATTATAACGTTTTCTGTTTTGTTAGGCCTCTACACGCTAATATAAACTGCGCGCGAGTTGATCAAGTTATGTCAAAAAGAAGAAAGTTGTATTTCTATTTCTAAAAACATAACTATATTTCCTGATCAAACTCAGCCTATTAATTGTTGAGAATTATGCTATTGATGAAATCAGCTTTTAATTTATTTAATATGGGTGCCAGGTCTTTTTATTCTAAAGAGACCGCTGAAATCTGTCGCCAGCACATCTCGCAAATAAAAAAAAGAAAATACTTTTAAACTAATTGGTATTGCATCATACCGTAACGAGAATTATTTTTTAAAATTATTTTTCCTGGGCTTATTGAACACATTGGCAAAGGTAAATTATGTATTTAAACATCACTAAAATAATATTAATAAATTTAATAATAATTAATAACTATTATTAATAACGCACAATGAAAAAGGTTGATAAAAGTAAAATCTCTTTTAAACTAAAAATATTTGTAAGTTAAATTACGAATTAACTAAACTGGAGAGAACATGAATCAATTTATAAAAAACAGTTGGATAAAGTAATTTAATAATATTCACTTATTACAATTCTCTTCCAAGATCTTGTATAAAATTATTTAAACGAAAGTCTCTTTAATAAGAAAATTAATGTCTATATCAGGATTATTTTAAGACTTGTTTGCAAACGTTTAATTTTGTCACAATCAGGAATAAGTAGTCTTACCAGTAAGTTTTAGTGAATTCACGCTGGTTGTAGATAACTATGCATAGTTTTTTGGGGTTAAAATGAGCTCACGGCCTTTGATTATTAGTTGATCTTGGTGCTGGTTCCATAGGCTAGTCGCATAAGCTTCTCTGGTGTCTTTTGGTAACGATGTCAGCTAAAGCTCCAGTCTACTCTCGTATGAAGAACTTTTTCATCGTAGAGTGGTCTGGATTCTTTAATCCAAAACCAACCAAAAGAATATCAGGCAAACCAAGATGTTTCTCCAACCGAAGCCCTTTTTATACTAGAGGTCCAGTTTTCAGACTTCTGCGCATATCTTTTGTTTGTCAAAATATACGTTGATAATCTTATATATTCTTTATAAAATTAATGTTACAAAGTCTTTATTTTTTTCAGCATAATTCTGCCATCTTTAATTAGTTGAAATATTTTTACTTTCTCTTATCTAGATTGGTAATTTGTGACTTTTGTTCTCTCCAATTCTGACTTTTATTTCTAATTAATTAAAAAAAATATGAAAGAATAATTTAACTTTCATTGTACGTTTTTTTTTTTTTTTAAAAAAAATTATAGTAAAAAAAAAATTCTAAATTTACTTTTACTTTCTTTAGCTTTTACCAAATGCCAATATATTTTTTGCAACGTATATAAATAAACGTTATAATATATATAAAATACAATACCCGTTATAAAATATTATGTATAAAAAAATTGATATATATATAAAGATCTATGAGTCAAAAACTATTAATTTGTTTAAAAGTTCTTTTGATATTGAAAATAATAAAGGTAGAATAATACATGTTTTAAAATGTATTATTTTGCATTTGAGATATCTGTATGTGCAGGCAAACTACTGATAGTGGATAACTAAATTTAATTTTGGATAGTGAATTTTAATATGCATTTGCTACTACGTACATTTATTCCTTGTATATTGTGACTATTTTATAAATTATACAAATGACAAACTTCAAAAAATTACTCAATCAAGTTTTCAATGCATAACATCTTTATGAAATCTAGAACACAACTTGTTTTAGCAAACTTACATACATAGTTCTAGTTATTACCATTGCTATTACATATACATATTGTACCGGTATAAATCCACCACGCTGACTCATACACAGTACCCGAGTTCAAACCCAGTCCACGTTTAAGAATAAATTCCAAAACGCCAACTAAATTCAAACCCAAACCCCGGTATGACCAACCGATGATGACTTTATAACAGCACGGGGTTATCCCTTTACTAGCTCAACTCAGAACACAGACTAAATTACTTACAGTTAATTATATATAGATCTATTATACTCTGGATATTGGTACGGTCATTAATATAATGTATATATTTAAGTTGCCAATACAGACAGTAGGTGACTAAATAGACTTCGAGAGTAATGAGGTGGGAGACACAAAATTAGATTAAATAAATTGTTTAATAATAAATAGAAAGCATTAACAAATATTATTCAAAAGTACGGTAAGACTTCCATAAATATTCTATTATAATTGGCTACTAGTCTTTAGTAATCATTTTACCTGGTAAACAAACTCATGCCAATATCGGTGTAGTTAAATGATTGACGGGTGGCTAAGGGAATCAGAGTATTTGGGGCATTGAAAATATTTATCTACTATTTTTATTAAGTTTTGCGTATACGAATAGTTGGAGGTGGCTTCACATAAATATGATGTCTAAGATTGATGTACTAGTGGTTGCCTAGATTAAGGAGCCCTACAGTAATCACTTGCGGTGCATTAACGGAATACCGGGCGGTTTGTACTTTGACAAGGCTTAATGCCCCCAAGTAGATCCGGGACACTACAACCAGCCGGGATCATTTCGAAACCCGGTGATCCAAGAGATTACCTGGAAAAGAATTGCTTTCTTTCCCATATGGTAGTACAGCGAGACACCAACTTCGGCGAAGGAAAGGCATTGCCACAGTCATCGAGGACGAGTGCTTGAAGTTGATTTGAAATGGAATTACACAAAACCTAAATAATCTATTCGTCTATCTCTACGCAACAAGCTGATATAACTATTCCAATAAAACATGGCGGAATCAAACTGACCGCGAAAGCAATGACTAATTAAGTTTACTCTGAAACCCCTAACCCCTCAGGTTGTTCAGGCAGTAGCGATAGTAACAAATTATACACTGAGAATTATTTCTCATTTCATGTAGGCAACAAGATGATAAAACTTTAAAACCATTTTACATATTTAAGATTGAAAGATAGGTTACAATAGTATGACAAAAATAAAGGAGAATAATAAAGTGATTTAATATCTGCCAACTCAATATATGAAATAATCTTTAATTCAAAAAAAACGAACTTACTTTTAAAATAACTATAATCAATATTATAAACTAACTTTAAACAGAGTTGGGAAATATTTCTATTGGCATCGTTTGTTTATAGAATAAGTTACAAAAAACATATAAATGTATTCATTTGAATTATTATTATTAGGTACAATATTTATAAATTATCTTCTAAAGACTAGAGCGGAGGAAAAAGAGAAAAGAAAATTTACTGACAGGTTTTAAAAAGTAGCATTATAAAAGAAACAAAACTTACATGTGATTAATTTGATTGACAGATTAACTATAAAATTAAGCTCAGGAGAAAGTTAAAAGTTCATGTAACACAGTTACCCTTCTTTCTTCATCCGGCTTGGCTTCTCACGATGGTATTTCTGACGAACGTAGGCGCGCATTTGAAATTTACTTGAAAGGCATAGTCAATTTGGAGATTGGAAGCTGGAAATTTTGAAGCACGTAAAGCATGATCAGACAGCGGCACGAAGATTCAAATTGGCAGGACAGAGATCAGCTCCTGGCACTTAGCCCATCGACATTACGGTTTACTGGTGGACTTCTTAATAAAAGTTGTAGCGATTTTTCTAGCAACTGCTGTGCTGTTTTGAGACGGTCTACTCTTAACCACGTCAAAAGTTAGAATCCGTTTTTTCTAAGATGGCCACGGCTGACCTTTCTGCCTGGTTTTTGTTTGAGACTCCGCCTACTTTTCTCCAGCCTCCAGCAATCCAACTTGACCATACAATATCAATTATCCATTTCCATTGTTCCATTTTCAGCTATCTTTAACTTTAATACACAATTTTTAAATTGACCAAGTAATTACAAAATATAAATTCCTTATCTAATTTTCAAATACAAATTAATTACTCTATACATTTGTACAAGACAGATTTTAATTAAAAACACTGATCAAAGGAATGTGACTTTTGATCAGTATTTTTAAACGACTTCGTATAATTCTAAAAAGTTAAAATTTAAACAAATACACCCGCAATGAAACTTTTAAAATAAGCTGCTATAAATTCACAAACCACGCACACACGAATATTATTTCATGATTTGTGATATTCATACACGGAATCTTTACATATCTTTTTACAAAACATAAAATATATCCCAATTTTTATGTGACTTGAAATAGAAAAATCTCATTGCGGGCAAACAGTAGTTCGAATTACCGTACTTCAAAAAACACATGAAACTAAGATCGGTTCTTCGATCTGTCTGTTTCAATATACACATATATCCATTTTAAATTAAAATAATAGCTCTTATAAGAAAAATGATATTGCTGTAGCATTAACACAATTTTTTGAATTAATTATATACTAAAGTTTTTTTATTATTTTTGTCAGGTAAATGATTTTGACTTAAGTAAATTTAATTTACAGCTTAATATTTACAGCAACATCATTTCTTTAATCATTCTTTATATGATTAAGGTGCATAAAAAGTTAAATGAATGACCAGTTTTCTTATGTTCAAAAAATACTGAGTTGTATTGTTTAGCGTACTATATATATATGTAAATAATATTATTTTATAAAGCGCAGTCGATATTGAAATTAAATTGAGAGAGTGCAAATTTCTCAAGTGCTTATGACTACCAACAGCCAGTCAAATCTTAAGCACTGGGACAGAGAATTTAACAAGAAAAGAGCGGTTCCACTCTCTTTTTTACTTGTCTTTCTATATATCCAAGCCAGTCCAAAGTACTTATATCTGAAAGCGTAAATCTTAAATATCATCACACTTAATTCACTGAGTTTAAATTATAAACATACAGCTGAAATCTTTCGATTTACTATATATAACTAGTTCTTTGTTTAAAATTGCTGAAGCCAAAATCATTTGTCTGGAGAAAAATGATAAAAATGTAAAATAAAAGAAGCTAAGTATATAATTAATTGAAAAAAATTGAAGCACTACATATAAATATATTTACATTTGCTAAAATAAATTGTAGTCTAGCTTTTTTATAAAAGTGTTCTGTACTAAAAACCAGGTTAAGCAATTTTTTTTTGATATTTATTAACATATTAATTATCCACATACACTTATGAAATATTATTTTACATTTTCAATTATTTAAATATTTTTAAATATATATAAAGTTTATTACCTGAAAAAATCTGAATTTAATTTTATAACTCTTTAAGACAGGAATAGTGATTCTGGAGTGGAATGAGTATGAGTTATGTAAAAATTATAAAGGTATCAATAGTTTTTGTTGTCATGCAAATGTAACAATAAGTACCAGGAATAAAAAAGTGATTTATATATTGCTTTTATAAATTTGTTTAAGATATTTTATTCAGTTAAAAGGACAGGTCTTTGAAATTGCTTGAAACTAGTCAGTTGTCCATCAAAATTTACTCATTTTGTACAGCTTTTACATGATGGCATGAGAATAAATTTTATTACTACAGGTGGAAAGTCTGAGATATTTGAAACAAAAATTGGTGTTAAACAAGGATGTGTATATGATATCACAGTGTTTTCAATTTTTATGATAGTAGAATACAATACGGATCTGTTGGTGGAATTTTAAATTTGAGCCAATTAAAAGTGAGAAGACCTTTTTCTTTTTGTATTTTGATTTATAGCATATGGACAATTTTGCTGTTTTTGTAAATTCAAAAGATGATTTACAAAATGCTTTTAATGTTTTGAATGCTAAATAAAAAGGCTTGGACTTCTTAATTAATTTTTAAAAAGCTCATGTTCTTTATCAATCAGTGATGGAAGAAAAATCCTTAGCAATTTTTAGCTTGGCTGGTTATCAACTTGAAAATGTAAGCCAGTTTTTTTAGTAGTTTTGTAAGTAGAAAACTGCACCTAGATGTTAACATTCAATGCAAAGTTCAATAATTATGGCAATTAGCTCTATATACAGTTGTTATTTTATCTAGTTTTTTCTCATATATCATAGCATCAGCTAGGAAGCCACCCACTAACCTGGGACAACTGCTTGTAAAGAAGCTGTCGCTGACCTAGTTTATTGCATAAAAATAAAACTTGGACACCCTACAGGCACAATAAAAAGCTATAGAAAAGTCTTATTTAAGAATGCTCTACAAAATTTTAAAAATACAATGGCAAGATTATAAAACAATCAATACGTTTTGCAACTTTTTGGATGTGATATTATCGAATACATTATTATAAAATCACACCAGTATTGGATTGAATATGTAAAATGAGTGAATAATGAAAGACTTTCTAAAAGAGTGTTTTATGATAAACTTGTGCAGAAAATAAAATACATTGAAGAGCTACAATTAAACATGATTTTTCAGAAAGAAAAGTTTTCTACTGAAGAAATAAAAGACACTATAAAACATCAAATGAATAGAAAAAATGGAACAACATGTTTTGTATGTTCATGTATTTGTGGTTCACAGATTGGTTTGTACTGTCAACACAAAACTCATTTCTAGAGTAAATTTACTTTTCCTCTCCTTATTTTCTTTTGTTTATGGAGTTAGAATAGCCATACTCACTTACAAGTAGCTGCTGTTGTTATTATTATTGAAGATTTACATAGGCTATGGATTTTTGCTTTAAAGTATATTGTTTAAAATTTTTTTGTAATTTACTACTAACCCAAACAAGCAACAGAGATGGCTAGTAATGACATAATTATATCCATTTTAAAGATTTGCACTTACATTAGAATCGATATTTAGCATGAGTGAGCTAAAGCTGAAGGTTTTTTTTTTAATCAACCATACTGTAATAACTAATACTGTGCTATCTGCACTGAAAAAATTAAGTCAATATTTAATTATTTTTTTAAATAAATAAAAATATATAGTGTCAGAACTTTTGACTTCATGGTATATAATATTGTAATAAGGTTTATATGAAACAAAAACTAAGGAACCAAATAATGTTAGGAAAAAAACATAAAACAAAAATTTATGTGGCAGAGAGATGTCGGATAATGTCTGGATGATAAGGAAATATATTTTAAAAACCCAGTGATAAGCTAAAGTATAAAGGAGATCAGAATCAATTGTAGGAGATCTTATCTTCTCTTTAAAGTTCGAAACAGAAACACCTATAGGTAAAGTTTTAAAAAAATAGCATTGTTGATAAAATCAAAAGCTGAGCTGTAAAGTCAGTACTGAAAAATCAGCAGTTAAAAATTGTGACTATTATTTAATATGTTATGCAGAAATGAATATAGTCTTTATCTAATATTTTTACTAAGTGTGACTAAATCTTGAAATGTGCATTTACTTCAACATTTTCATGATGTAACAATCTAGTAGAAAGAGAGTGCCCTAAAATACAATCCTAAAATGTAATATAACCAGAAATTAAGTCTATCACTACTGAAAGGATATTAGGCATGATCCATGGTATCTGTCTACCAGAGGCCAATATGGTGTAAAACCTTATGAAAAAAAAAAAAGAATGTAGAACAAAAAAAAATTCAGATTAACATTGGAACTCAGATCACTTTAAAAAAGTAAAACAATCAAATGTGATAAATCCTGCCAATACAGAAGTAAAGTCAAGACTTCTGTAATAACTATTCAATTTTCAATGCATATGAACTAAAAATAAACCAGGAAACTAGCCAAACTGAATAATTGTGGATCAAAACCCAAATACACAAGTTTAAAGTAAAGATCCTCAAAAAGAATGAAAATACTACCTCACAAAATAAAAATAAACTAGTTATTCTGTATAATTATTCCATTTTTCTAGGCCTAAAAGATAAAATATTATATTTCCTCAAAATCAAAACATATTATATTCATGTAAATATTTGTTATTTATCTATTTATGTTTTTAATATTTATTTGATTATTCAGCAATACTATACCTATAATTTTTATTTATTTTTCTATTTACAAATACACATCTAACATTATATATAATTAGCCATAATAATGAAGTTATAATATTGAGTGAGCAAAAGATTTTAATGAAGATCTAACCATTGAAATACCCATTTTGTATTGACTCAACTACCTTGAAACTGAGAAATTTGTTAGACTGGTAAATTTGACATCAAAGAGGAGATAAAGGGGTTTAAATCATTTTATGAATAATTCTCATTATAGATGTGATACCCTATTTTCTGTTAAAATAGCAGACCTATTATAATTACAAATATTTATGGTGATTAAAGATAGACTCTTTAATTTCAATTAATTTTAGAAAAATTATGGTCAGAAAATATAGCTAGAATTAATGTTTTAAAATGAATAAATTTAAGACCTAGCTTAATTATCATCATCAGACAGTCATGGATAATGCTACTGAGTGAAAAACAGAGATGGGCATGCCAATTAAAAAAATGTAGAAAGTAGTATGGGTGGGTAATGGTATGATTACAAAATCAAAAATTGAGATACAGAATTTAAAATACAGGCCTCAGAAAAATAATTAGAAAATTTTCCCACCATAGAACAAACTAAAAAAACAAAAATTCAAAAAAGGAAATGATGAGCAACACAAAAATAATGATGAAGATGTTTAAGAAAATATTAAAACTCACACTGGAAAACATTGAATAGTTGTCTAAAAAAATAAAAAGTTTATTTATAGAAACCAAAAGTCATATAAAAAGTTTAGTTGTAAAAATTAATGATAAAAAAAACCCAAGGAAAACTTTTATATGTAGAAATTAAAAAGGGACAGAACAAGTTAAGGAAACGGATAGAAGAAATTGGAGAGAGGACTATCACATTTAGAAAATAAGGTAGAAGAGTTATGTTATAAAGTCCACCAAAACAAAGGGGAATGAGCTAGGAAAACAGAATATTTGCAAAAAGTACATTATGAAATCCAGCAAAACAAACAGAAATATGTTAAAGCAAATGGAATATTTGCAAAAGGTGGTCAAAAAGAAAAATAGAAAAGAATCAGACATTGTCACAAATTCATAAAAAAAGGAATAGTTTGACTCAACAGATTGAAAAAATACATAAATAAAGAATGAATGCCAGATAAGAAATGATGAGGATAATCCAGAAAGTAGACACTGAGCATGGTGGTAACTAAAAATAATTTCTGTAAAAAAAATAGTAATAGAGTTTTGTGAAGAAGGGCAAAAAAAAGTTAACTTGGATATACATTTCATGATGCACTTAGTATAATTAACAAGTTCTTAAACATGATTTTTTATTGCATGTGAGTGAAGTTTCATTTGCATATTCAGAAATTTAAAGAGATATGTTAACTTAATTTATTTAGCTCAAGGTGCTAGTAAGACAAGAAGAGTTTTGTCATGCAGTCATTTACAGAGTGAATTCCAAACCTCATGGAATTCCATATTTAGAAAGTCTCAGAATTTTGATGAATAAAAACAATCTCTATTAATCTGCTATTGGAGCAATGATTATCAAGAAGGGTATTAAACATCAAATATTACAAAAAATACTGACCTGGAGAGGTAATTACTTTACATTTTCCAGAAGAAATATGGCAGAACTATGACCCTTGATTGCTGACCCACTATTCAAAAATCAAATTATTAAAGCATAGTTTTCCATACCATATACATACTCTTTGACACAGATAGAAAAAGGACAAAGCAGGTACCTCAGCTTTTAAATATGTTTTATAGAAGTAAGCCTACAACTGAGGCAAAGCAAAAGGAGTTTAAGCCCACTAAAAACATATAGGAGAGAAAATGAATCATATATAAATATTGTGAGATATATAAGAAGAAAATATATGTCAACATGGTTAGCAAAATAAGAAAAAGATCCATTGGGTAGTCCAGAAAAACTTGGGTTATCAGAATGTAAGTTATGAATGTGGTAATGAACATCTGCTATGTCAAATCAAATCACCTTGAAGAGCTCCAAATCCAAAAGTGGGAGAAAAGATTTGATATCCGGTGAAGAGAATGAGGTGAAAAACAAAATGACAATCAAGATTTCATTACATAATCCACAGTTATAGCTACAAAAGAAACCACAAACTTTGTTAGTAAAAAGATGGCTTTGAAGATGATCTTAGATTTGACTAGAAATTTAATATTAAATTAAGCATATAATATTCAAAATAACACATTAATAATAGACAATGATGACGTAAAGAAAAAAACATATAACTTTTACTACTTAAGACATTTCAGAAGATACAGCTAATAGAGATGATTGAAGAAGTGATAGTGTAGTAGCAGAGTGTATATAAAATGTGTTGGGTCATTTGTGAGCTGAATTTCATTTGATGTTGATGCATAAAACTAGAGGTTTCGATGTGAAAATACATTGAACTATATATCCAGAGCATCATAAAACCTTATTGTTATAGATATAAAATAAAATATGAAACTCTGTGTAAAGTGAACTGCCAGTAGAGAAAATCCTGAGAACATTTCAGTTGCTAGAAAAAGGAATCCTAAAATATAATTATGAATACCTAGTTAGCAGTAGGAGCTTCATAACACCACCTATGAGTGACACATATGGAAAGTATATCCCTTGGCAGTGATTTTAGCATGATGAATTTCATAATGATGCTAATGAGTTTTTTAGTGAGATTAAAAAGCAACTGAGTTGATGTACTGACACTGGTCACATGACGTGATTAGTGAGCCAATACTTACACATGTTTGCATTTTAAGCAGTAGATTGAGTTGCAAAAATGTAACATGAGAAGGAAACCCTAATTAAATCAGTACATTTATTTAATCATATATTGATTTTTTTTGTATAAAAAAGTAATAATTGACCAATGTAAACCCAGTATGTAAGTCCATTAACAAGTTAATGATTGTATAAATATGGCTGAGTATGACAACCTTACTTAAAATAAAGAAAATGTAAAATTAGTTGTGATAAAATGCTATATTTTGGAAAAAATATCACTTTAGTAACTGTAATTTGTATAAGTTATAAAGCTAGGTTTTGTGATTCCAGAAAATTTTTTAGAAAAGAATATAAAACTTAAATATAGACATATTGTAAATTAAAAGCAATAAAAAAGATTGCTGATAGATAAAAGAAATGTGAATAATAGTGCTGGAAAAGCTTAATGGATTTAAGTATAGAAAAGGCTAAAATTGTTTAATTAGGGCATTAAGCTATTTTAAAGTTAAAATGCCCAGAAAGGGGCAGTTTAATCAATATTTGAAAGACTAATTGCAGGCGAA
This sequence comes from Epiperipatus broadwayi, assembly GCA_028023455.1. Lineage (NCBI taxonomy): Eukaryota > Metazoa > Onychophora > Udeonychophora > Euonychophora > Peripatidae > Epiperipatus > Epiperipatus broadwayi. The sequence continues at coordinate 3,407,479 of JAQFVV010012425.1, read as the reverse complement.
AGGAATGTACACTGACACAATTAAAAGCTTGGTAATAATTTGTGAAAAGATGCATTACTGGGGGGGGGAGGGTGTAGTTTAATGAAAATAGCTATTACCTGATATAATATTTAATACCCGATATTAAAGTACAAAAAGCTATAAAACGTCTGTGCATAAAAGAGCAGTAGGTTTTTCTTACTCTTCATGGAATAGTGCTGTTGCATTGTGGGATGTCAGGAAGAGAGGACCTAAAGAAAAAAGCTGTTGGAAAAGTTGTAGTGACTATTCTGCTATGAGGGATATTATTCCAGAGATCAAACCTTTGTAGGTGCAAACAGCTGGATAGGAAATATAAATAGACAGCATTGATCTTATGCTCATGAGAACTGTGAAGAGTCAGACTGTCAGTGTAAACAATTTTTGTAGTTATTTACTCAGGCCTGAGAATAGGGATGACAGAGGTTTGTGTTTAATTGTGGTATTAGCATTTAGTGATAAATAGGCCTCCAATTCAAGGATTAATTGTTTCACTTTAATAAGTGCAGACTTAGGAAAATATATGTGCAGAAATAACTGCCAGATGGTCAGTTGTAGTAGTCATTGGAATTACTGAAGATGAAATTGTATATGATGTGTTATGCATTTAAATGTAAATAAATATATTTTCATATTGTATGTGACATTGTTCTTTAAAACTTATAGTCTATAATTTTTTTATTTTGTTGGCATTCAGCTTCATGGTTGAATAGACAACAAACTTGGTACAGTCACAGTTGTATTCAAACCTGTAAAGTATGGATTTCATAGAGTGAGCCAATTACAGTAGTTTTTTTTGAATGTAGAAAAAATGTTATTAGAACAGTCAGTCATATTGGAATTTGAGGTTAGTGATGCTGGAGAATAGCCTTTATACACTACACAGATAAATAATTTTTTCTTGCTCAATGGGATTGAGGACAATAAGAGAAATGTAGTGGTTCTAATATGTTTATTGGGAAGAAGGGTAATAGATATAATAAATAAGTATTATGACATACTCATAAAGGAGACGGTATCATATGAAGAGATAGACAAAAAATTAAGTGACCATTTTAGCCCCAGACAGTCTAAATAGATAGCCAGATTGTCTTTAATAAATAGAAGACAAATTAAGAATGAAACATTTAAAACAATATGGTATGGCATTAAAAGAATTAGCAAAAGTTTGCTTATATGGAGATTATGTAGACGAGATGATACTAGATCAGTTATTTCTGAGTCAAATCAGCATTTCCCAATCTTTTTTGGCTCGCGTACCACTTGGTAGTACATCAAGCTAAATTGTACCACTTTGTAAAAATGATTGTATTTTGTGAAATTTGTTATTGCGAGTGTGTTATTTTATTTGCATTATAAATATTATAGGGTGACCATGTATTCACATCACATAATGAGACAAATTACATTGAAACACGCCTAAATGTCACGCTGGATTATAAACTCCTTGTAATATATATATATATATATGTGTGTGTGTGTGTGTTTGTTCAAAGTTTCATATTTATCTACTATTTTGTCATATTTCATTTACTAATAAATGGTTTTAATAAAAACACAAAATTATAAAAAGAACAATTAATATATTTTCTTATTATAATCAAATATTTTTATAAAAAAATTTAATGAGATCCTTGTGCTTGTTTTGAAGAACATAATTTTTTGAAATGTGGTTCAAAAGATGCGAGGTATTCCCTTAAATCTACAGCTGTGTTCAATCTGTTTCGATATCTATTTTTTTTAAAAAATATATGAAGAAAAAGCTTTTTCTACTAATTCCGTACTAGTAAATGGTAATAATTAAGAACTTTCTCAGAAAGTTGTTCATATTCTTTAATGTTTAACCAAAAATTAGATTGTGTCGTTTGAATTCTACTTGTAAAGTTCTGTCATATGATAATTTTATTAAATTTTCTTTATCTTTTATTGATAATGATGTAGCTTTTTCTAAATTTTTTTCATAGAAGGGGTTTGAAATTCATTTATCATTTGTGGTTTTGGGTTTTGGAAAATATTCCATGAAAGACAATTTTAATCCTGTTAAATGTGCTATTATATTTTCTCGTATATATTGAGACAGACTAACCTTATTTTCAAACAAAAAAATATGTAGAGTTTCAAATACTTCCAGTTGATTGTTTTCAATACTTATATATATTACTGTTTCCAAAAATCTAATTTCTTAATCATACTTTCAATTTTATCATTAACATTAAAGATCGTTATCGAGTTGCTCTAAAGTGTCAAATTTAAGTTATTTGCAAAAAATATTAGATAAATATGCAAGTGCCTAAAGCCAATTAAAATCATACAATTTCGAAGAAAGATCAAAAGGATTGTCTTTAAAAAAAACCTGTGCTTCTTTTCTAAGTTCAAATAAGTGGGTTAGCACCTTACCACAAGATAGTCATCTCACTTTTGCATGAAAGAGTAGAGAAGTATGAAAACTCATCAAGTCTTCACACATAACTTTAAAAATTCTTGAGTTTGTGGAGCTTTTCTTTATAAAATTAACAACCTTCACTGCATCGTTGAGAACGAGTTTCAATTCTTCTGGAAGGTGTGTTGTTACTAGATTTTGCCTATGAATACAGCAGTGGCTCCAAATTACATTAGGAGCTACATTTAAGATGGGGCCATGGGTGACCAATATATAAACATAACATTGACTTGGCACCATCAGTACACAATTCACAACTCTTTGACCAACTAATATCTTCCAATGTAAAATAATAATCAATAGCTTTAAATATTTCTTCACCCATTGTGCATGTGGAGAGAAAATGACAAAGTAAAAGATTTTTTTCAAATTCATTGTCTTTAATGTACCTAGCAATAACAAGCAATACAACATTGTTTGTTATGTCTGTGATCTCATCTACTTGAATTGAGAAAAATTTACTGTTTTTTATTCTCTCTATCATTGCTTCCTCAATATTCTCGGACATATCATGAATTTTTCTCGATATTGTATTGTTTGACAGAGGAATACAATTAATATTTGGATATATTTTTGGTCAATCATAAGGCCAATGGCATCCTTTATATAAGGTAAAATTAATTTTTCACCTATTTGATGACTATAACCACATTTGGTGATATAGTAACTAATAGGATAACTAACATCTACTGCACATTCATTATCCTTATTAGCAGATAGAATAAAAGATGATAAAATAGACATGTTATTTTCCTCTTTTAAATGTTTAAAAAAATCACAATCTTTGTTTTGTAATCTGTATGTTTTGTATGTAGAATAAAGGCTTCATGTATCCATTTGAAAGCAGTACCCCACACACTACACACTTTGGGCTTAGGACAGTCTTTGTCTCCAATATACTTAAAATCCATATTTTATATATTCATCACAATATTTTCTCTTAATACCTCTTTGAAGAACTGAAGATTGTGCAATTTCAATGTTTTGCACCAAATTTTTAGACCTGTCATTTGTAGAACTCGGCAATAGATCACTGTTCATGTTTTGCTTGAGATTTTGGCACATACCGGTTCTTAACCACTGATCCATGACTTATTTAATTAATTAATTATTAAATAAGCCTTATTAAAAAGTTAATCAATACAGGGATCAATGAATTTTAATAAACAAAGATGATACAATCACAAACAATAACCTGTCATTTGTAAGCCACATGATGAAGTGAACGAGAGTACAGCCCCATCACAACAGTGATGGTGACATCTCAAGTTACTGATGGCTAATGGCTAAATTTAAAAGTACACTCCAAAAAAAAAAAACAATATAGATTGCCAGATTTTTGATCATTGACTGTACATATTAACAACTTTACAGTATAATATTATTAATTAAAATAATTTTTATGAATTAAAGGAAAAAAACGTTTCTATGATATTTTTATGATTTAATTTTTTTATGTCTGCCATTATTGATTATTTTTCATGTACCACAAACCAGCAACTTGTGTACCACAGGTTGGGAAACTCTGTGTTAGATGATAGACAGACAAAACCTGCTAATGGAAACTGATTTAAATTTTGAGTCAGTCTTTAAGAAGGGAGTGGCTCATGAGTTGACAATGATAGAGCAAGCAGCATTTTTAAAAAATAAAATTAAAAATGAGAAATTGCAATTGGAAAACAGATCAAAAGGAATGTGATACAAGCAATAGCACTAGCAAAAGAATGAATTGTTTTAAAGTTGGACACATTGTAAATTTTAAAAGGAAAGGTGCCATAATTGTAAGCAGAAAGGGCATTTGGAAAAAAATGTGTAGGGAAAGTGAGAAAAAAGTGAGTCAGGAATGGCAGTGAAAAATAAAAATGAAGGAAGTAGTGACAGACAATATTGTGAATATCAGTAATGCAAGAATAAGTAAGCAAAATAAGTTTATGTTACAGCTAGAAATCTGTAATAAAAAATTAGAAATAAAAATTGATAGTGGGTCTGGAATTTCATTGATTTCAGAAAAACTATGGAAACAGTTTAGGGGAGAAAGTACAGACATATCAATTAAAGAGACATCTATCAGAACTGTAGATGTCAGTAGAACAGAAAGCAAAAAAAATAAAAGTACCTATATATATATAATAAAGGTGTAAATCAGTATATTAATAGGGTGGGATGGTTTAAAAAGTTTGGAATAACCATTAATGTAAATGCTATGAACAATGTGTCAAGCAGATAAGAGATAAAGCAAAGATTTCCAGAATTATTTGGAAATGAAATAGGGCTAATAGCAGCAAACCCTGTCCATATTGAGCTGGTGGAAAAAGTAAAGCTCTATAAGGTCAAAAAAATAATGTTGCCACAAAAAGAAAAAACAAAGAGAAAATGAGCCAAAGTAATTATGAAAATGAAAGTTTGCAAATGCTTAGAGAACACGAAGAAGCGGAAAGTATACCGTTATTTAAAAAAATCACCCAGATCTATTTGGGAAAAGCGGAAAACGAATATATTTCAAGATTATGTGTAATAAAGTAAATGGGGTATTTTCTGGAGTGGGGGAGGTGTTATATTTGGAAAAAATATAGTCTATGTAACAGTAATTTGTATAAGTTATAAAGCTAGGATTTGTAACTTCAGAAAAAAAAATAAATAAATAATGGAAACTTAAGTATAGTCTGATATTGTAGGTTAAAAGCAATGAAAAAAGTTTGCTGATAGATACAAGAAATGTGAATAATAAGGCCAGAAAAGCTTAATGAATTTAAATATAGAAAAAGCTAGTATTGTTTAATTAGAACATTAAGCTATTTTAAACTAATTAAACAAAAGAATACAGAGGAAGGATCAGTTTAATCAATATTTGAAAGACTAATTGCAGATGCAAGGAATTTTCACCGACACAATTAAAAGCTTGATGATAATTTGTGAAAAGATGCATTACTGGAGGGGGGGGGGCAATAGCTTAATCAAATATTAAACTAAGAAAAGGTATAATAGTGTGTGCGTAAAAGAGAAGTAGCTTTTTCTAACCCTTTATGTTATGGTGCTGTTGCATTGTGAGATGTCAGGAAGAGAGGACCTAAAGAAAAAGCTGTTCAAAAGGTTGTAACGACTATTTTGCTATGAGAGACATCATCCCAGAGACGAGCCTTTGTAGATGCAAACAGCTGGATAGGAAACTTAAACAGACCATACCAGTCTTATTTTTATTTGTGTATGCCTGATAATGCTCATTAGAACTGTGCAGAGTTGGACTGAGAGTATAAACAGTTTTTTAGTTATTTAATCAGGTCTGAGAATAGTGATGATAGAGGTTAGTGTTTAATCATGGGGAGTATTAGAATTTAGTGGGGAATAGACCTCCAATTCAAGGACTGATTGGCTTACGTTAATAAATGAAGAGTTAGGAAGATATATGTTCAGGAATAACTGCTGGGTGATCAGTTGTAGTAATTATCGGAATTACTGAAGATGCAAGTGTATATGATGTCCTATGTATATAAATGTAAATTATATTTTCAGCTTGTATTTGATGTTGTTCTTTAAAAACTTAGTCTATAATTTTGTTATTTTTGTTGGCATTTAGCTTCGTAGTTGAATACACAACATAAAATTAAATATCTATTTTCAAAGTAGAATTGAGGCAATGTCGTGTATGCTGAAGCAGGCTATATATATATATAAGAAGGAAAGAAAAAAAACGCAAGAGAAAGTTTTACATTATTGCTTTCTGTTTATGGTAATTAATATATTCATACGATTAGAATAAGCTTTATATAATTAAAATAAAATAAATTAGAATCAGAAATATAAATTTATTCAATTAAATAAATAAAAACAAAGTTTAATTGACCCTATAAATCTTGATACTTTTTAAAATATTAATTAATTGTACATTTTATATAATAGAATTTAATTTAACCTCATTTAAATGTAATTATCATTATATTAAGATTTATGTCAAATGAAAACTATGAAACTAAAGTAATATTAGGAGAAAAAATTGGCAGATGGATGTTGAATAATGTCTAGATGGTAAGGAAATATACCTTTTTTAATAGACCGCTGATGAAGAAAGTACAAAAAGAATCAACATTAATTGAAGAATATCTTTTCTTCAAGTTAGGAACAAAAAAAATAGTGGTTGTAATCTTAAGAAGCTGATATTGTTGATGAAAATCAAAAGCGGTGGTATGCAAACTTAGTCCTGAGAAATCAGTAGGCAAAGAGTGTGATTATTATAAATATATCCCATGAAAATAATGAATATAGTCTATTACCTAAGAATCTTTTCTATATGTGGCTAAACCTCCAAGTATATGTTTGTTTTAAACTTTTCAAAATTGTACCAATCAAGTAGAAAGAGTACCCTAAAATGTAGTAAAATCTGAAATTAAACCTGCCACTATTGAAGAATATTTTCTGCCATTCACAATATCAATCTATCAGGAACTAATATGCTGTAAACCCACATGGAAAAAAAATATGTATACCAAAAGAAACCAGACTAATATTACATTTCTGACAAATTTACCCCCCCCCCACTAAAACTGGATCAATCACAGTAAATCCAGCTAATAGAAAACTGGCCAAACTGAATAATGAAGGTTTATCAAATCAACAAATGTATGAGCTTAAAGTAAAGATTCTGAAAGAAAATATGATCACAAAGCAACAAACGAATTAGTTAAGACTGAGTAGTTATTCCAAATTTTTAGGTCTAAAAGAGAAAATATATTTATTTAAAATCAAACCATATTATGTTTATGTAAATATTTATGCTATTTGTTTTTTTTTATGTATTTATTTGGTTATTCAACAATATCATATCTATATATTTTTTATTTACAAAGTTACATCAAACATTTAAATTTGTGTTGTTTTATATGTATTTTGTTTTTATAATTAGCAGTATTATTAAAATTCTAATATTGACTGGGCAAAATACATTAATGAAGATCCTATTCTAAAAAATAGATTGAAACATTCATTTTGTATTTATTCTAATAATTGATTAGACAAACCAAAATCAAGGTGCTAGTTAGGCAGATAATATATTGAAAATTATGTCCATAGAATAAGAAAAAGAAAATATATAAACACCTGATTGATACATCAATTTACTTTATGGTTTTAATAATTATAGTTTATAATTATCCCCTGACTGATACATCAATTTTATTTATGCTACTAACAACTATAGTCTATGGTTATTGTTTAAATGTACAGGATTAATTAAGCTATAAGAAATATAATAAAATAATTTTGTTAACTTGTTATAAATGGCCTCTACTCTCTGTAGCCTGTAAAGTAATTGCAATACTGAAATTATCTTTTATTTTATTAGATACAAAAAAATTATATAGTTTTATTGAATCAATATATTTGTCAACCCTGTAGGTATTAACATATTCTGAACCAGTTGTATATAAAAGGAGAGGTTTGACATCAAGGAGGAGGAGAGTTTGAACTCATTATATAAATATTATTTTTTATAAAATATAAAATGCACTAAAACACATAAACACACAAAGCTGAAGAGAGAGAAATATTAATATACATAGATACAAACTAAATATCTGTATCTATATAAGTGACTAAGTGCTTTCAAGGGTCAGAGTCTTCATATTCATAGCCATCTTGTAAATAAATAAATTGATTAAGAGTGATACAAATTTATATAAATGAGATAGTTACATATCCCATTTCCTGAGATCTTATAACAAGAATCTTTTCTGTTTATTGAGTTGTAATCTTTAGTGATAAAGTAAGCATTTTTATCTTTCTCTTGAGATGGCTATGAATATGAGGACCATGGCCCTCAAAAGTACTTAGCCACATATGTAGGTAGAGATATTTAGTTTGTATCTATCTGTATTAATATTTCTTTCTTTTCAGCTCTATGTGTTCATGCATTTTAGTGCATTTTATATTTTATACTTTAGAATAATTAGCCCCAAATTTTAAACCTTTTGCTCATTCTTTATTATAGAGGAGTTGCTGTAGGTTCTGTCACAATAGCAGATCTGTTATAAATACTTATAGTGATTGGGGATTGACTGTACAAATTAAACTGATTTTAAGGAAAATGATAACCAGGGAATATGGCTAGCATTGGGGTTTAAAATAGATTTAATGAAGACCCAATCTGACCATTGTGGTATGTTGGGATGTTCAAATAAAATATATATTGTTTGAAAAATCAGAGCACTTATTAACTATATTTGTAATATCCATTTAATAAACTACAGAAAATGTTCAAGGGCTATATGTTTAAACCATACAATTGAAATTTGCAATTTCAGCTGAGATAATTTGGAGAAAGCTGGTTGAAACTTTGCAGTTTTGGTTGAGATTTGCCAAATTTGAAATGAAAGGAAAGATGCAAATCAATAATGTACGAGTGCATTTGAGATGTGCCTGAGATTAATAATGTGGTAGAAGTGTAACTATTATCCTCACTTGACTTGCAATTTGCAATGCATACAAGTTTTTATATATTTCCACATAAACCAAAACTATTCTGTACTTTAATAATAGATTTACATTCAATTTATTTACATACACTCAATAAAATAATAAATAAATTACTCAGTATTATTCAGTAATATGTATACTCTTAATCTTATTCTATTTTAATAATAAAATGTTTGGCAAATATATGGTTTCCTATTATAACTAGGAGTAAAGAGTAACTTAATCTGTGTTTTAAAACTAAGGCTATCATGTTTAAATATAAAGTTGATTAATGATTTACCTCGGGTTTTATAAACTAACAAATAAATGCATGGATATAAAATATGTTTGCGCATTTTCAGATACAACAATGTAAAAGAGATTTTATGTGCATCATCTAATCTAATACTTTTATATTTCAGATTACATTAATACAATAATAATGTATTTAATCCAAGTAGATTTTATGTGTAATCTAATATCTCAAATATGACATTTTATATGTGAATATGCTGTGAAGATTAACAATTTCTTTATTACACAATATAAAATAAATGATAAAAATGAATGATAATTAAAATTTTTAAATAAAAGTATATTGATATACTGAACTTACTGTAATTAGAAGGATTTGAAGTCAGACTTTCAATCTCCCTACAGCTATCCACTCCATCTTGAAGTCTGAATTAAATCCTTTCTAATTACAATCATAAAATTATATAAAATATCTAATAAATATTACTATTTGTTTCCTAAATCTAATTTGAACTTGAGATACAAAAAGTGTTATCAGAAAATGTTGTGAAGACACATTAATAAGAATACATTGTTTATTATTTCAAAATAATCCTCAATTTAAATATTGGAGGATAATTTTATCATAATCATAAAAAATAAATGTTTTATAGTTATCCTTAATTAGTTTATTTCACTAAGTAATCATTTATTAATCAATCTCTTGATAATGCTGAAGAAATGTGTACTCTTTAAAGAAAAGCAAGTACAAACAATTGCTTAGCATATTTAAATGTTATTTACCACATTGGATGTATTTATGTTGCCTGTAGATCCTTTACTGGATTTATTTGCCGGTAACAAAATATAATTAGATCATTAGGATAACTTGTTACGTACTATATAACAATGAAAAATTAACACTAACATGTAAGAGTGATGCATAAAACATTTCTTACAGATTTACTCATCTAAATAAGGATGATTAACTTCATTTTAACTTTGAGGTTGAATGTAAAAATCCATAAAACATACAATACTTTTAATATAGAACATGTTTATATAAGTTTAATAGTTATATACATTTATGCAACCTAAAACTAAGGTAAATCACATTTAATCCCATTCAATATTACTACTAATAATAAAACAGGCAAAACTCACTATACATATTGCCACACACAGCAAGCTAGAGTAATCAATGGATGCCAGAAGGCTTGTACATAAAATCCCCATCTCATCCAATATTCCCAGATTAGTTTCTGGCTTGTGGCCAGATGGGGATTTTATGCACAAGTCTTCTGGCATCCATTGATTACTCTAGCTTCCTGTGTGTGGCAATACGTATAGTGAGTTTTGTCTGTTTTAACAATAGTTATACACAAGCATAAGAAGTGGTGGTCATGTAATGTTTAATAATAATATTAAATAAAATATTATCTGTACATGACATAGTAATATCTGAGATGATTTATTACATAAATTATAATAATATTAACAAGAAAGGAAACAATTATGAGAAAATACATTAAATAATCTTCCAATGGTTATGATGATTTAAAATTTATCCCAATGAAATATTGATACTTGGAAAATGTTTCAAAGTTCTTGGGAATTTACAAACACTTTTAATATAACATCACAGAAAATCCTTTCTGGAACACAATTTCACTTTACATTCTTGTTAATAAAAGGTAATCTATATTTAACTCATTAATCAATTTTTGCCATGGTAATCCATGATTAATGCATGACATTTTATATCCATTATCAATTGAATGGTATGTAAATCTTTAGCATTGAAAAATCCATACTGCATCTCTTTAACACTGAATACAAATTCATAGTTTGTTACAAATATCAATTTAATTTCATTTGAACAGATGTTATAGTTTTATCCAAAGGATTAGCATTCAGTACTTCTTTAATTTGAGATATATAATTATTGTATTCACTTATAGATTTTTAATTCATCTTGCTATTGGTTCTGATCGTATATCTGCTCAAGAGAAGAGTTTATTATTCATAACAAAGTGATTCTCATTAATTTTTAAATCAGCACTTCAAGTGATCATTTTTGTAGAGGCATATTTAAGTTGAAAAATTATTTAAGTTATTCCTTTCATAATTAAAAATAAGATAAATTTACACTATTGAGATTCAATATTCACATTTCCTTGAAGTAATAACAAACAATAATTTTACAATATTTTGAAAATAAGCACCAGTTACTTATTTGAAGTTAATATATATAATTTTCCAATTATCAGCTATTTAATACTACTTTCAATTTAAAAAATCCAGTGATTTATTGTTGAAATAGTAAAACAGCATTCCATAAGTCAATGTGTCCATTTCCACTTACAGTTGGCTGTAATAAATGAAATTGTTTGAAATAAAAAATAAATTAATGATGGTTTCTGGTTTATTTGTTGTTATTCATCTTTCTCCTAGAATGAGAAGAAGTCATTTGCCTAGCAAAACAAATCTCTTCGTTCTCACGTAGATGACAACTAAAATGGCTATTTAAAAATTCGAACCTGTTTAGTTCCTGAATGCAATAAAATTTATGATGATTGTCCGGATTTTCCAAATTTCAACATTTATACCAATTATCACATGGTATCTAGATTATAGAATATTCTCCATCATGCATTTGGGTTTTTTTTTTCTGTAAAATATTGGAAAATGTTATCATGTAATTCTGGGAAAATGTTAAGAGTTAAGATTTTTTGAATCAACTCACAGTAAAATTTTAAAAACATTTAAAAATGAAGGCAATAATAATTTCAGTATTTTTTAATCACTTGGTTTTCATTGCTGAATTTTAAACTAATATTACAAACACTTATTTAAAATAAATAAATTATAAATCTTAATAGTTCTTCGATATTTATTCATTTCAATTTTAATTAACTATTTAATGAACATCATTAAATAAATATTCTAGCTAACTAAGCAATCTTTGATATATAAAAAATTTAAACACATAAGCTTCCACACACTTCTACATACACAAAATTTACAAAACATTAAAAATTGTTTATTCTACACATAAATAAAAATGTAATATAAATGCTTTACCTGAAAATAATTTAGTATGGTACTGTTAAATTTATAATTGTGTTCAATGTTTCTGTTTTAAATTATTAGTTTTATGTGTGTGAGCAGTTCTATCTGTTTATACCATTTAATATTTTTGTTTCTTAACAATATATATATATATATATATATATATATATATATATATATATATACAATATATATATATATATATATATATATTGTAAGGGTATACAATATGCCGTTACTTTAATTTAAAATTAAAATAAAAACTTAAGTTCCTAAATAAAAACTAAAAGCTAAAAAATAAAAGAGTTGTTAAACGTATATATATATTCGCACAGATGCAAAACTTTAAAAGTATTTGAATGTACTTTTTTATAAAAAAAGTACAAGATCTAAATGTAAAATATTTAGTAAAAAGTAACATAAATAAAAAAGATGCCTATGTAATTTCAGTAAATGAAAAAAGTCAGATGAAAGATATAGATAAGAGAACAAAAAAAATTAGATGTCCAATAGAAGCAGCAACCAACACTCAGACCTTAACGAAAATTTGGAACAGGAAACCATGTTCAGTGAATCCGGAGGATTACTATAAAAAGAAAACAATTCAAAAATTCCAGCTTGATTTTTTTTTTTGAGATGGGTGATAAGACACATTTTTCACCCTCTGTCTTATTTCAAATGAAATGATTGATGAATTGTGAACCCCGAATCATATGGGGTCTGCAATAAAATAGTACCGGGATTGAACCAGATAAGGCCACCTCCAGAAGAACATACCGCTCTTCCAATAAAAACTTCATGGGAATTAGCACTAGGAACTGGGACTTTTCTACTGTAAAATATGAACTGTAAAATTTAAAAGTAATTAAGAACTTTCATCAAGATTTGACAAGCTTTTAATATTCAAATAAACCTAATTTTTAAAATGTAACTTTTATCTGACTTTTAAGATTTCAAAATCAATTAATAATGTTTAATTTTATATATTTGAGTTTGCTAATTTAATTATTGCCATTGTTTTTATTGATATTTATTGACTAAATTATATAAATGTTAAATTTAAGTTGGACATGAATGGCTGCATTGATTTGTAAAGTTATATTAATTAATTAACGGAGGGTTAATCTTGGGTTGTTTGTTTCATAGTTAAATTTGGGTTAATCGATTGGATATATTGGTGTAATTAATAAATGTAGCATGAGATCTGCTATGTGCAGGATCATATTATATGCCACACTTGGGCAAAATAAGTCCCATTTCTCACTGCCCATCAGAAGCAGATGGTATGTCCTGCTCCTTGGATCACCCCTTTAGCCTATGGAATGGAATAGTAAGACAGAAAATGCAGTCCCTCCCTATGGAGTTTTTTTTATATTATTGTTTTTCTCGCCAGACAGATCTACCATTCCTGTACTGTTCAAGAGTCAATGTCTTCTATAACTATGCTGTTCAGATGTGCATTCCTGATAGTATGGTATTGTGTCATCGTATTCATGCTGCATTGAATACATCAATATATCAGATAGATTGGCATTAGTTTGAATGCAAACTTTTGGCCTAAGGTTAAATAAGGGATAGAATTTCTTTTCAAATACAATTTATGTGGTTTATTCATACTCGATGTAATAAAATATTATTAAATTCATCTGTGTGGATTGTTTAAAATAAAAATTTAAATTAAAAAATTAATAACCCATCTAAAATAATAAATTTTATTCCTCAATTTTATTTATATGTGCGTTAATAAATGTTTGTGTGTTAATTACTGGCAGTGGCTTATTTCACTTTTTTTAAAAATATTAATATATTTCTTTTAAATAAGTTTTATATTAAATCTCTGCATCTCCATGAATTAGTGGCATGGGCTGACAGTCGGAATAAAATACATACGTAAAGTTAGATCTTAACAGCACATACCTGCCTACTCTATAAATATTCCAGGTTCAAATAGCCTGGTGGTGCCCTGTAGTGCAGATATGGTAAGACTCTATGATCCACTCTGACCATTATAATATATATATATATATACTATTTATAAATACAGTAATCAGATATATTTTAAAAAATTTATCAACTTAATAGTGCTTTCGACTATGCTTGTAGTCTTTGTCAACTAACACTTTGAAAGGCTAACCTTCCCACAATTAATGATCTTAACATTTGCTGCTTGCCTGTTAATTAAGTCATGTTTGTATTTGTATATTAGCATAGCTTCTTTTATTTTTTTTTGTTGTTATTTTTTTCAATTTGCAATATTTTAATGTTGTTGTAATTGAAGTTAAAACCATAAATACATGAATTATTATGGTCATGAAAAATGAATGCTGAAACATTATTATCTACTTTGCAATATTGATTAGATTTCCGAACTCTTTTTAACAACAGCAAGTGTGCTTTAATTCTTTTTTCTAATGTACATCTCGATTTACCTATACATACACTACCACACCTACACATCCATTTATAAATGATACAATTTTTATTTATAAATGAGGTTTTACCTTTAGAATTATTTATTAATTTGTTTAATGTAGGAGATGTGTAAAATGCAATATCACATATACCTTTGTAAATCTTCTTTATAAAATTTACTTGATCATTTGAAATGTATGGTATTGATATCCATATTTTTTTATTAGCAGGAGGATCAATATTATTATTAAATTTTTTATTCTTATATCTCATATTAAAATCTTTAATACCATTATATACATCATTATAATTGTAACCAACATTTAACAATTCATTCGAATATATTTCAATATTTTTGCCTTTAGCCGATAAATATTTGCAAAGACTATTATTTCTAAATAAAAAAAAACTTCAAACCTGCCATTTTATGTGACATTGGCACTCTTGATTTATATGAAAATAACCTCTTTTTACTATTGGTTTAATGGACATGCAGTAATCCATCATACATTGATTTCTAGTTATTTTAAGATCAAGAAATTGAATGCACAGTAAATGTTCATCTGTTTTTATTCATTTTAAGCCATTTAAATTATTTAATTCTTTGAACAACTCTTTAATTGTATTTGGCCTGCCACATACAAAAACATCGCTCAACATATCGATAATATACATTAATGTTTTTTTGATAATGTTCCTTTTTAGAATATTTTCTTCATATGTAGAAATTACAAAACTACCTATTTGGGCAACAGTAGGTAAACCCATTGGCCAGCCATTATCTATTTTATAAAAATCCTTCTTTAAAAACTGCATAAATATTTTTGTCAAGAAAGCTTAATGTTTCAGTTATAAATTTTATTATTTTTACATTAACATTTTTTAAACTTAATGCATTTGAAATAATTTCAATAGACATTATTCGATCAATTGATCCATACATTTAATTTATGTTTAGAGTACATATTAAATCATTAACATTAATCATAACGTTAGAGATTTTACAAAAAAATCAAATAATGAACATATTGTATATTTGCCAAAACCAAGAATTTCTTGTAGCATTTTTTCAATTAAATGACACATTTCATAATACCCCCCCCCCAATCAACCATTAGACGTAATGGTTCATTCTCTTTATGCAGTTTTATATTTGAAAAAATCTTGGGACATATTGCAGCAGAATAATAAATCTTATAGTAAGTACTATAATCAATCACATTATTTTTAGCTTTTTTAAAAATGTTATTAATAAATTTAATACATAAATTTTCTATATTTACTTTATCAACATTCTTTTTTAAACACATTATCTCATACAACTTATACACATGACCACACACACATATAGAAAAGATAAATAATCACCAATATACATATTTAATGCTAAACCAGCACTCATCAGTTGGTCCAGATTTACATCTCCCGCACATATATATATAATCAGTGCTCAGTTTATATTTAGATAGCAAATCTTCATACTTTAATGGATAGGCTTCAATCTACTCCAACCTCCAACTTTTCAGTTATCCATATCATTGAAAATCTGATGATGAAAACCCAAATCCCATGCTGATGCCAATATTATCACCATGCCCATGTTGACCTCAGTCACTCTGACCCTTCATGTATAGGACATTATCCATTTAAATACATAGAAAAAGGATGGGCAGGATACAAGCTTGATGTGTAAATATTTGAAAACCAGGCTCTCTTTACAAACCTGGGAGCTTAATTGTAAGTATAGGGGATTTGAACTCAGATTTTTACGCACCATTCAACTATACACACTATCTCATACAACTGCTACACATGACCACACACATGTAGAAAAGATAAATAATCACCAATATATGTATTTCATGATAAACCAGCACTCATCAGTTGGTCCAGATTGTCATCTTGCACACATATATATAATCAGTGCTCAGTTTATATATTTAAGATAGCAAATCTTCATACTTTAATGGATAGGCTTCAATCTACTCCAACCTCCAACTTTTCAGCTATCCATATCATTGAAAATCTGATGATAAAAACCCAAATCCCATCTGATGCCAATATTATTGCCATGCTCATGTTGACTGCAAGTCACTCTGACCACTATTGTATAGGATCTTATCCATTTAAATACACAGAAGAGGGATGGGAGGATACAAGCTTGATGTTTAAATATTTAAAACCAGACACTTCACAAACCTGGGAGCTTAATTGTAAGTATAGGGGATTTGTATCCTGCCCAACTCTCTTCTATGTCTTTAAATGAATAAGGTCCTATACATGAGGGGTCAGAGTGACTTGAGGTCAACATGGGCATGACAGTAATATTGGCATCAGCATGGGATTTGGGTTTGCATCATCAGATTTTCAATGATATAGATGGCTGAAAAGTTGGAGGTTGGAGTAGATTGAAGCCTATCCATTAAAGTATGAAGATTTGCTATCTTAATATAAACTGAGCACTGATTATATATATATATATATATATATATATATGGAGCTTTACCAAGACCTCCAAACAAGTGTATTTGTTTACATAAACATCAGAGTCAATATTCACTGTCTCTTTCATTTTGCTACACCCTAAGATCAGCTGATTTGCTCTCATCAGTGAAAGGATAGGAGTTAGAAACTAGACCTAAATATTAACTCCAAGCGTTTATGCAAAACGTTTCTATCAGTTTGCAAGCATGAATTTTTTAGACACCTAAATGTCTTCAAACTCAGCCTATCAAACTAGATAGCTATGTGGGTCTGATATCAGTTTAGTTTCTTCACATAATTAAAGCTTCTGCTATCTGTATCATTGCAAGAAAACTTTAAAGGTACATTTATGAAAAACAAAACAAGTTTTATATATGTAAAAACCTGCTATCGCTTGTATTAATGATCAATAGATGGAGCTTAAATGTATTTGTTTACATAAATGTCAGAGTCAATATTCACTGTCTCTTTCATTTTGCTCTACCCTCAGATCAGCTGATTTCAAGCTGATTTGCTCTCATCAGTGAAGCGATAGCAGGTTTTTACGTATATAAAACTTGTTTTGTTTTTCATAAATGTACCTTTAAAGTTTTCTTGCAATGATATAGATTGCAGAAGCTTTGATTATGTGGAGAAACTGAACTGATATCAGACCCACATAGCTATCTAGTTTGATAGGCTGAGTTTGAAGACATTTAGGTGTCTAAAAAATTCATGCTTGCAAACTGATAGAAATGTTTTGCATAAACACTTGGAGTTAATATTTAGGTCTAGTTTCTAACTCCTATCCCTTCACTGATGAGAGCAAATCAGCTTGAAATCAGCTGATCTGAGGGTGGAGCAAAATGAAAGAGACAGTGAATATTGACTCTGACATTTATGTAAACAAATACACTTGTTCGGAGGTCTTGGTAAAGCTCCATCTATTGATCATTAATACAAGCGATAGCAGGTTTTTACGTATATAAAACTTGTTTTGTTTTTCATATATATATATATGGGAGATGAAAAGCTGGACCAACTGATGAGTGCTGGTTTAGCATGAAATATGTATCATCATCATCAACCATTATCAATCCACTGCAGGATGAAGATCTCTCCAAGATCAAATCATCTTTTCTGATCTTTAGCTTCTCTTCTTTGCATCACCCCTGCACCCTTTCTTATTTCATCCATCCATCTCACATGTGGTTCTTTCTGGGTCTTTTTCAATCTCTTGGAATCCAGTTTAAAATTTCAATTGTCCATCTATTATCATCTCTTCTAGCAATATGTCCAGCCCAACTCCACTTTAGTCTTTTAATTTTTTCAATGGGGTCAGTAACACCTGTTTGTTCTCTTACCCATACATTGCATTTTCCATGTCTTCTTGTTATTCCCAACATGCATCTCTCCATATTTCTTTGAGTTGTTTGAAGTCTCTGTATTGCTCTTCTATTAAATGTCCAAGTCTCAGATCCATAAGTAAGAACTGGCAAAACACAATTATTAAAAACTTTCGTTTTCAAACACATAGGTATATTTCCTTTATCAAGTTCATAATATTAGACATTTGGATTTTAGTATCAATTTATTTCTACCAAAAGCACTCCAACCAAGTTTAATTCTATGATTAATTTTATTCATTATGTTTCCATCTGTATTAATAATCTGACCAAAGTATTTGTAACTGTTGACTTCTTCTAATTCATCATAATCAATCTTTATTTTCATATTTTGAGAAAATATATTAAACATTACTTTAGTTGTTTTAACATTTATCTTTAGTCCTACTTTCATCTGATAACTCCTGTAACCTTTCCTGCAGCTCTAAAGCATTTGCAAAAACAACTATATCATCTGCAAAATCTAAAGGACTTAAATAATCTCCATTTACTTTCACTCCTTTAGCTTTCCATTTTAATCCACAAAATACTTCTTGCAGCACTGCTGTAAAATGTTTTGGAGATATGGAGTCACCCTGTCTTACACCCTTCTCAATGTTGATTTTCCTACTGTCATTATGTAATCTAATTTTTGCTGTTGTATTTTTATAAATATTCTTTAAAATATGACAATATCCTGGATCTATACCTTGATGATCCAATGCTTTAATCACTGAAGAAATGTTTATAGAATCAAATGCCTTTTCATAATCTACAAACCCTAAGCATAATAGCAACTCATATTCATTTGTCCTTTCGATAACTTCTCTCAATACCTGGATATAATCTACTATACTAAAACCACTTTTAAATCCAGCTTGTTCTTTTGGTTGGTGGAAGGCCAGTGTTCTCTGTAGACGAGTTGTAATCATCTTAGTAAAATTTTTGTATAAAACTGATAAAAGACTGATAGGTCTGTAATTTCTAATATCTTCTTTATCACCTTTTTTAAATATTAATATTAATACTGCATTCTTCCAATCATCTGGTACATCTTTATTATTTAGTCATTTGGAATATAACTTTGCTAAAAAAATTCTATTTCTTCACCTGCTTCTTTTAATATATCTATTATAGTTCCATCATTACCTGGAGCCTTCCCTTTCTTCATAAATTTAATTGCATGTCTCACTTCCTCATTCAAAATTCTGGGCAATTCAGAAGATATAATAGGTATAGGAGGTACTTGTTCTTTATTACTATATAATTCTTGATAGAAGTCTTCTACACATTTCATGGTGTCATCTCTCTTTTTAGTAATAATGCCATCTTTTTTTCTTATTGCAGATATAAATTTTCTACCAATACCAAAATGTTGTTTTACATTCTTTAGATTTTTATTCTCTTCTACAGCTTTCCTTGCTAGTTCACAATTATACTTTCTTATATCATTTTCAACTCTTTTCCGCACCAATTTACAAAATTCGAGATATTCAATCTTTTTTAATGCACCATTGTTGTATATCCTCATATTCCTTCTTTTCTTCATACATTCTCTCATCTCATTAGAAATTTTATTGGTCAATTGCTGTTTTTTTCTACCACCTTCTTTGTTGCAGTTTTTAAAAATGTATCAGTTATTTTCCCGTTAATTTCATTCAAATCTGAATCATGTTCAAAATCTACTAATACTTGAAACCGATTTGTAAGTTCTAATTTAAATTCATTAGAATGTTTCTGAAGATTAGGAATATCAACTGTAAATATTATTTTTCTTAATAATTTTTGTCTCTCTAGTTTTACATTAACATGTATCTTACATCTTACAAGCGATGATCACTTCCTGTGTTAAATTTATTAAGAACATTACAATCTTGAAATATGTATTTCCTGTTAGTCAAAATATAATCCAATTCTCCCGTACCTTCATTTGGATGCTTCCATGTACATTTCCTTTTAACATTTTTCACAAAAAAAAAATTCATAATATAAAGTTTGTATTTTTCTGCAAACTCCACAAGTCTATGTCCTCTCTCATTTCTATTACCATAACCAAAATTACCTACTGCATATTCGACTTTCGTTTGTTTACCAATTCTAGCATTAAAGTGTCCCATAACAATTTTAAAATGTTGTTTATTCTGATCAAAACCCTTTTGTAGATCCATATAAAAATCTTCTACTACTTCATCACTATGAGAACTTGTTGGGGCATAAACCTGAATTATCTGCATTTGGTATCTGCTATTAAGTTGTAAAACTAATCTTGCCACTCTGTCCGATACACCATCAATCTCTACAATGTTATTCTTCCATTTTTTATTTATAATGAATCCTACTCCACTTGTATTTCCAATATTTGTGTTTTTATAGTAGACAACATGTCCACTTTTTAAATCAATTGTTTCTTCACTATTTCTTCTAACTTCACAAAGTCCAATAATGTCCCATTTAATATAAGATAGTTCTTCTTTTAACCCTTGCAATCTTTCTTCACTTGAAAGTGATCTGCAATTGTAAGTACCTAAATAAAAAGTTGTCATGAAATGGCAGCCTGAGTCTGCAATCAGGGGATTCTTAGCACCCTCCTTGTTTGGCCACCAACTGCTGCCTTGGTTGGTGACTTTATAGTCTCCTGGGAATAAGGGCCATGATTTATTTTTGTCTGTCATGATTGTATATATTGGGAAAATATTCTTAAACTCGGAGGTAAAAAAGCAATAAACTCTTGCGTGTTGGTGAGCAGCCCATCCATGTTCATATATTATATGAATAATCACATAGTAATAACAGCTGCAATGATAGAACATATGGAGTGGACATTTAGGAATTTACCCTGCTCGGTTCTTTTAAGGCCTCCAAGAGGAATCAAAGCGTCTCCTTTCAGTTAATAGCAAACTCCTTTCTGCGGCCAAAATATGTATATTGGTGATTATTTATTTTTTCCACATGTGTGTTGTCATGTGTATCAGTTGTTTGAGATAGTGTGGATAGTTGAAGGGTGCTTGAAAATCTGAGTTCAAATCCCATATACTTACAATTAAGCTCCCAGGTTTGTGAAGAGTGCCTGGTTTTTAAATATTTATCAACTTTCATAAAATTAAGATTATTCATTTAAGTAATAACTTTGTCTTCATAATCAGATTTTAGTAATAAACACATTCTTAGTCCTTTATCTTTTTTTTTTATAGAAATTAAATTTCTTTCAGATGTAAATTTTTTAAACTTAGATATTTTTACATTCCAATCATAGTTCATTTTATAATTAAATTTTTTTTTCCTTTACTCTTTTTACTAAATCTTTACAAACTTTTAAATCACATTTAATTATGAAATTTCAACCCAAGATTTCAGTATTAGATCATTGTCTTCCCACTGGCCACCAACATATTTTACACAAAGATTTAATATATGTTTTTGTTGAAAATTGAGATCCACATTTTACAAATTAATGTAATTATTATTGTGAAACTGACCCTTTAAAGCCCTTGTCATACAAAAATTTGATTTTTTTTATCAAATTTCATACACATTTTTTCATAATATCAATTAAATAACACTTGGCAGTTACTTTTAAAATTAAACCAATCATCTCAGTTATTCAAGTCAATTAAATGGTTTAAACTTTTAAACATTGCCTTTTATAAAATATCATATATTTGCATTTAAAAATTATACTTCATAAGACAATTATTTTCATATAACATATCGTATTCATAGACAACTTGCAAGACATATTAACTTTTATTTGACAGCAATTAATAAATAATTCTAAAGATAAAACCTCATTTATAAATAAAAATGGTATCATTTATAACTGGATATGTAGGTGTGGTAGTGGATATATAGGTGAATTGAGATGTATGTTGGAAAAAAAAAACTAAAGAGCACTTGCTGTTGTTAAAGAGTTCAGAAGTCAAATCAAAATCGCAAAGTAGATAATGTTTCAGCATCCGATTTTCATGACCATCATAATTCATGTTTTATGGTTTTAACTTCAATTATAACAATGTTAAAATATTGCAAATTGAAAAAATAACTATAAAAGAAAAATAAAAGAAGCTATGCTAATATACAAATGCAAGCATAACTTAATTAACAGGTGGGCAGCAAACATTAAGATCATGAAATTGTGGGATGGTTAGCACTTCAGAGTGTTAGGTGCCAAAGATCTACAAGGATAGTTGAATGTGTTACTAAGTGGATAAAATTTTTAAAATATCTGAATACTGTATTTGTAAATATTAAATTATATAATTATGTATATTGCTTTGAAGAAGTACAGACATCAAATTATAATATTATTACATATATATCAATGGAATTATAATATTATTACATATATATCAATGGAATGTAACACAAAAAATGAAATATGGATCATCAAGGAATGGAGAAAAGTGACTTTCAAAATAATTGACTTAAAATGTAGATTGCCATTTTTATATAACTGTAAAAGGTTAAAAATATTTCCAAATTGCTGTCAAATAAAAGTTAATGTTTTGCAAGTTGTCTATGAATGATATGTTATATGAAAATGATCGTATTACAAAGTATAATTTCTACCAAATATGTGATATTTGATAAAAGGCAGTATTTAAAAAGTTTAAATCATTTAATTGACTTGAATAACTGAGATGATTGGTTTAATTTTAAAAGTAACTGTCAAGTGTTATTTAATCGATATTAAGAAAAAATGTGCATGAAATTTGATAGAAAAATCAACTTTTTGTATGACAAGGCCTTTAAAAATCAGTTTCACGATAATAATTACATTAATTTGTTGAATGTAGATCTTGGCTTTCAACAAAAACATATATTAAATCTTGGTGCAAAATATGTTGGTGGTCAGTGGAAAGAGAGTGATCTAGAATTAAAATCTTCAGTTGAAAATTCCTTAAGCATAATTAAATGTGATTTAAAAGTTTGTAAAGATTTAATGAAAAGAGTAAAGGAAAAAAATTTCAATTATGAAACTAATTATGATTGGAATGTACAAATATCTTACTTTAAAAAATTTACATCTGATAATAATTTAATATATATAAAAGAAGATAAAAGCTAAGAATGTGTTTATTACTAAAATCTGATTATGAAGACAAAATTATTACTCAAATGAATAATCTTAATTTTATGAAAGTTGATAAAGTAAATATAGAAAATTTACATATTAAATTTATTAATAACATTTAAAAAAAAGCTAAAAATAATGTGATTGATAATAGTACTTACTATAAGATTTATCCTTCTGCAGCAATATGACCCAAGATTTTTTCAAATATAAAACTACATAAAGAGGGGGGGGGGATTATTATGAAACATATTGGTTTGGGTAAATAAACAATGTGTTCATCATTTGATTTTGTTAGTAAAATCTATAACATTATGATTGATGTTAATGATGTAATATGTACTCTAGATGTAAGTGAAATGTATGGATCAATTGATTGAATAGCGTCTATTGAAATTATTTCAAATGCATTAAGTTTAAAAAATGTTAATGTGAAAATAATAAAATTTATAATTGAAACATTTATTATAAAGCATTTGCAGAGTCTCTGAATAACCCCTGCTGTGAAAGTATTCTCCACTGTTAATTTTTTCACTTGGTTAAAAAACTTTACTGTTAATACATGATATAATATTTAAAGAAAGTAATTAATTACTTGTTGTAAATGGAATTTATAATAAATTTATTACTATTTTTTTAAAGTTAACAAGAATTTATAATTGATTTATTGATATTTTAAATATTAAAAAGTAAAACATATTCATTATAGTTATGAGATAACTATGCCTTTGAAAATGTATAATTAAAAAACATGACTGCCAACCTTGGTGTCCAGAGTTGTTTGTAATCAATAACAATATTAAATATCATATTTTGATTGGATAATAAAAGTTTATGAATAATTAGGTATTCAGATTAATAAATTGTATATTTTAAAAGCAATACAAACATTAAAATGATTAAAAATATCTTTTTAAAAAAAGAATAGTGATAAAGAAAAGGTTTCAAATTATTTTGATAAAACGTAACTTATTTATTTTTTGATGTTTTTTCTATCAGTGCAAGTACAAAATATAATATTATTATTATTATTATTTTTTTTAGGAGGAGAAGAAAGTCAGAACTCACAAATCATATGTAACAACAACACCTTATGTTACAATAATTCTGACTGTCCAGAAAGTGGTATGTGTATTCTAGACGAAAAATATCATTGCAAAATATGCAAAATAGTAAAAAATCTTGATTGTAATGGAAATGATCTTTGTTCATCCAATGACAACTGTTCCTTTCCTAGCTTATGCATTTCTCAGTCCAATGAAGAGTGTGGAAGATGTGAAAATAGAACTATTTTAGAAATAAAAACTAATATAACATTTTGTAAAAATGTGAATCAATGCTCAAATGAGTCTGATTGTCCTGCAGGTTTTACATGTCAGAATTACTCTAATACAACTTGTGGCAATTGTGTTCATATTTTGCCCCGAAAAATTAGATTTTTAACAGCCTGTAGAGAAAAGAATGAATGTGCTAAAGATGAAGATTGTAAATCTGAATATTATTGTTATAAGTCACATAGTAGACAAGTTTGTGGTAAATGCAGAGAAAAAAAATTAAACAATTTTCAAACCCTTTCAAGCAACATTATCCAAAGCAAATCAAGAAATGATTCTAATTTTATTGATTATTTTTCCTCTAAAGAATATCCTAAGAGTCATTTTCTGCCATTGCAAGGCTTTCATCATTCAGATATGAGTTCAGAAAATTCACTTTCTGATTTAAATTGCAAAAATGCTAGTAAATGTTCAAGTGATTTTGACTGTGATTTTCAAAGTATTTGTAAATTTGAAACTACAGAAAAATGTGGTGTGTGCGTCAATTCACAAATTAGTAAAAATATCGATGAAAACAAACATTTTGAATTTTCAAAAGACTATTTTGCAAATGAAAGTAAATTATGTTCAGGCCCAAAATTCTGTGATACTAATTTACAGTGTGACTATCCTGACATATGCAAAAAGCATCAAGGAGATTATTGTGGCCTGTGTGTTAACTCCAATGAAAAGATTGACACAGATATTATTACTGTTACTTCAGGTGACATAGTGCCTAAGACAGATGTATTGGCAGAAGAATGTGATCATTCACAATCATGTAAATATGACAAAAAGTGTGAACCTGGTTTGAAATGCTTTGTTACAAAACTTTTTAAATGTGGTAAATGTCTTCCTACCGATATAAATTTCTCTGGTATTCCTCCAGAAAATGTAAAAGTTACTAAACCCCAAATTACAATATCATTTATTAAACCCATTGAAGAAAGTAAAACAACAACAATTAAAGAAAAAATTGAGCACAAAGAAACATCAGTAACTACATTTAAAAAAAATACAATATTAGAACATGAAAAAAGTAAAATGGCTATAGAACCTAAAACATTAATGCCAATTACTAAATCTAAAGAAACTGTAACAATTAGTGACTACCAAGGAACAATAACAATTATGGCCTCTGCAAAAACTGAGCCAATTACAGAACTTACACACTCTAAGACTAGTACTGTTTGTGATCCTTGCCTTTCATTTGATGAAATTCCTATTATACCTGATACTAGTAATTTTATAACTCCACATGCTTTAACTCTTTCAAGTGATAATCTTAAATTTAGTACAGAGCCTCAACAGTATGGAAATGGTTTAAAAAAAACTGAAATGTCATGTAATTTAAATGAAGGATATTGTATGACAGATGAAAATTGTAACTATAGAGAAAAATGTTTCAAAAATGTAGGTGAACTATGTGGACAGTGCAAAATTGAGGATATTACCCAATCATCAAATAGTTGTGTTTGTTACATAGTTCTTTTGTCAATACAAGAAAGAATATGTGGCTGCAAAGAATTATCTGACTGTGATCCAACAAATATTTGTATATATACTGAGAGTTTATTGTGTGGTAAGTGTGTTAAAAAAACTCCTTTTGATAGTAAGAAAAACTTAATTCAGACAGATTGTGAAGGCTTTGGCAGCTGTAAAGAATCAGGTGAATGTACTACTGATTCATTCTGTAAAAAAACAACAGGAATTTGTGGGATATGCCAACCATTGTTAATTGAAGAAAAAAATAATCTAAGCAACATGCCATGGAATGATCAGTGTTACAGAGATTGTTATAATGATGATGATTGCCCTCAAAAATATTTTTGTTCAATTAAGATAAAAGGTTCTTGTCATGTATTTTGTGTACGAATTCGAATTCAGGAAAAATGAATGTCAGGAATTACAATTGAACAACATTAGATTTTTGAAACGAAGACCTCTCCAAATGTAATACATATTAAAAACAATTAAACAACTCATAATATCATAATTCAACCTAAAAAAACAGTTGAAAATGATTTTGTCCTGAAAATATGATTTAAGACTAATTTAAGTAAGCTATTGTAAATATCATCATAGATAGGATGTTGAATCTCATAACTGTAATTGTCTGAATCAGATTTTTTTATATGACACACACTTGAAAAGAATTCATTTTTGTATGCTTTGCTGGTTGATGATGACATTATAACTATTTAATTAAATTTAATAAAAATACCACTTAGAGAGTTTATCACTCTAAAATTATATATATAAATGTTTTGCTCTTATAAGTAATAAAATTACTTTTATTCAGAATAGAAAAACATCTAACAAAACAAATATTTTACATCATTATTTGTAATTTAGATTTACCTCAGAATTTGAATGATAAGCACTTTAATGACTACTTGCATATTATAGGCTAGTAGCTATTCAATAATAGTAGCAACTTTGTTTATTTCTTTAACATCAATCGCATACTTAGGTAAAGACTATTGGAGTGTTGATTAATGACATTTTTTTTGATGACGATGCTCCTGAAAAGAACCCATCTCTTTGATGATTTTAAACTCATAACTATTTTTTCAGGAGTGTGATGACCAAAAAGATTGTACATTGACAATTTAATACATTATCATTAATTAATAAGTAAAGAATGTTCAAATAAATGTGCAATACAATTTTGACATATAAATAAGATTTATTAAGTAATCACTATTGCTTAATCTAATGGTCTATAGCTATGATTATAATATTCAGTACTGAAAGTATACTTAACTAAAACTAAATTAAAGTAAATATATATATAGATGAACATATACATAAATTCTGTATGATTGTGATACAAAAAATAGATCACTTTAATATAATTGAATATTGAGATAATTAAATATCTGTATTAGGCAAGACAATATTTGAATATTTGATTCACATTTAGCTAGTATGTAAATTAAGTATATATATATATACCCATATACACACATTTGCAATATTTAAAAAATCTCGTTATATAATCGTTAACATATTTACCTACTGTGCTCATGTTCTGGGTTTAAATCTAAGTAGAACAAACTTTTTTCAGAATGATGAAATTTTTTATTTTAAAATTATTATAAATACACGACTGATTATTATCTTAGTTGGGCATATTGGATAAAAAATATGTGTTTTAATTTTTTTAGAGTATAAAGCAAGAGAAAAAAGGAGCAAAACCTGTCATTTATTATTTATTTTTGTTCTTTGGAGGAGTAACCAAAAAGTTTTTGTCTGAATGTACACTCTTGTTGAAACTTTTTATGAGTATTTTACCTATGTATTTATGTTACTTAGAGGAAACAATGTTTAACCTTCTTTTGTTTTATTGCATAAAAATATAGCCAATAATTTTTTTAGATTTGCAATTCACTTCTCCAGGTTTGCCATAAATATTGAATTATCTT
Organism: Epiperipatus broadwayi; assembly: GCA_028023455.1. NCBI lineage: Eukaryota > Metazoa > Onychophora > Udeonychophora > Euonychophora > Peripatidae > Epiperipatus > Epiperipatus broadwayi. The sequence goes on along the minus strand of JAQFVV010012425.1, from coordinate 3,379,199 downwards.
TCAGTGTAAAAATTCACAAATCAATCTTTTTTATCACACATATGCTTTATATAAAAATCAGGTAAGCTAAAAAGCTGAAACATGTAAAAATTCAGGAAGAAATGATATTCAAATTTTCTAATTAAATATTTAATGACAATCAGTTTGAATTTGGAATTATAATATTTTTATAAATGATAGATCACATTCATCAATATGAATGTAAATTAATAACTAGTGATTCATACATGCATCAATATTTATATATTACAACAAATGGTGATAATTTATATTCACATTTAATACATCCCATAAACATCTTTAAGGAATCAAAATTTTCAGATTTTTGACATATTCCTTCAAAGCTTTTTCTTAATTTTAAATTATCATTGATTATAAAATTTCTCGCACTAATCTCTTTTATTACATTCATGAGAAATCTCTATTCATAAAATTAGCCAGAGACCAGAAAAATCTAAATTATATAATGAAGCGATAGACTTTCTATTTAAATAACTTAATTACAATATTTTATACTTTAGACCTTGAACGTTTTAAAAATAATGATCTTATGCATACATATAAATGTTATTTATTATACTGTATGTAAGAAGAGTGAAACTCAGGTTTCAATGCTGTTTAATATGATTGACATTTAAACCACTAAACTTCACATGATCACCATTTGTTATGCTTGCTTATAACTGTTATTAAAACAGGCAAAAGTCACCATATAGTAGTGCCACAGTGCAAGCCAGAGTAATCAATGGATGCCAGAATGCTTGTGCATAAAATTCCTATCTAGTGCCTAATCATCCAATATCCCCAGATTAGTTTCTAGCTTGTGACTTTCATCAGTGAAGAACCTTGAATCTGAGAGCACTGCACTAGTCTGGGGATATTGGATGAGTAGGTACTAGATAAGGATTTTATGCACAAGCCTTCTGGCATCCTTTGATTACTCTAGCTAGCACTGAGTGGCACTACTGTATGGAGAGCTATACCTGTTTTAACAACAGTTATGAGCAAACATAAGAAATGGTGATCAATCCTGCCTAATAGGATTGTGGTGGCTATGGTTATTAAAGAACCAAACACACCAAAATGTATGGATACAGACCTATATGACTATATAAGCTATTGAGCTTGGATTGAAAATGTTATTGTGTTTTCAATTTTAGTCTCATAGTTTTGTAGTTAAATAGAGATAAAAGGTGACTGCTGGAGGGTTGAATTAGATCCTAAGATCTAGGTGCATGCTCTAGAGATCCTAAGATTTTAGGTGCAATGCTCTTAGATCCAGGGCTCCTCACTGATGAAAGTCACAAGCTAGAAACTAGTCAGGGGATATTGGATGAATAGGCATTAGATAGGGATTTTATGCACAAACCTTCTGGCATCCATTGATTGAGTGACACTACTGTATGGTGAGTTTTGCCTGTTTTAATGATTGACATTTACCAACAGGACCATTTTATTAAAATAATTGTGATTTTTTTTATTTGTTCAGAGTAATTATGTCTAGTAATAGAAAAAAAAACATTTTCAAATTAATTACACAAAAATTGTTGAATGTTTGATCTAGGAGATCAAAAGACTGTCTTTGACAATGCTGGCTTGTATTTCCACTAGTACAATAATTTAGGACTTATCAAATTCTAGTTATACATGATACAATAGTGAAGCTATTAGTATTGGAATATATATCTTTTTATAACACAGTGTACTTATTACCTACCTTATCTATCTATCTAACTATCTATCTATCTATCTATCTATCTATCTATCTATCTATCTATCTATCTATCTATCTATCTATCTATCTATCTATCTATCTATCTATCTATCTATCTATCTATCTATCTATCTATCTATCTATCTATCTATCTATCTATCTATCTATCTATCTATCTATCTATCTATCTATCTATCTATCTATCTATCTATCTATCTATCTATCTATCTATCTATCTATCTATCTATCTATCTATCTACCTACCTACCTACCTACCTACCTACCTACCTACCTACCTACCTACCTACCTACTTACCTATCTATCTATCGATATATAAGTAACTCACTTGATATTTTAGTTTATTATAACAAACAAAAAAAGAATGCTACGCTAGTGCCAACAATTACCATATTTTAATATCCATCTCTAACCATTTTCTGGACTCAACTTTTATCAGTATACTGTATTGACTTGTACCTACTTTTTATTATCAAACCTAAAGCCTGAAATTAAAAATAAAAGAAAAAAAACGTTTTGAATATAAGACAATCAATTATTCAAGCTCTTGTTTTATTTTTTTTTAAAAAATAAAGGTAGCTAAAGAATCAAGAGCTACTAGTGTCTTTACGGAAAAAAGATTATTCTTTCATCCCTCAAATAAAAAAGGTAAGGACTTTTATCAACTTACTACACCAAATTGGAGTAAATTCGTCAGCTAGCCTAGAAGAAATCTGGCTAGAAGACTTAAGATGGATTCCGTTAGCAATTCTAAGTCTGAACAAGGCTTATGTAAGCCTATGGTAATCACAAAGAAAAATGATTTGATGAATGAAAACTTTCAGTTAAAATTAAATAGTAGAGTTCAGAAAATACCAGTCAATGTTAAAAATGATCAGAAGTATTCCAATAATCAAATTAAAAAATATTCATCTCAAGAATTCCGATAACACAGCAAGCAAAAAAAATGCGATTTTAATGTTATGAAAGAAATGAAGATGATGTTAAAAACAGGGTCAAAACTAGTTTGAAAGAGAAAAGCCAATAAATTTTTTATAAAATGATAGAAATACAATATAAAATAAAGAAAATAAAAATGATTTAAGTTCACAAATGGTTAAAAATAAAAATACAGAGGAAATTTATGGTAAAGAGGGTGCTTTACCAAAAGTGTCAGAAAATTGCCATAACGGAAAAATTTTGCATCAAAATAATTCAGGAAAAAATATTCTAAGGTCAAATCAAAGGAAATTAGTTGGATTAGCTATGTCTCCGGTCACATTAAGTGATTGTGGTCCATTGTAAAGAGATTCTGAATTAAATACTAGATCTAAACGATACTGTAACAGATTTCAAAATGGTCACAAGTCTACTAAATCTTTAATAACTCTGTGCGAATTTAAAATAAACAGGCCAATTAGTTTTGGAGTTTCCACTGTTAAATTCCAATAATGTTACTTCGGATAATCAAGAAATAAACATTGATGCAGACCAATTGAAAATTAAAACAGGAGCTTCTAATCAAGAAAGAAGACTGAGTCATGCAATCTCTAACAATAATATCAATCGAAACGAGATTGATCTTGGGACAGAAGATCAAACTATAAAGTTTTCATGTGTTCAAATTGAAGAATTCCAATAATAATAATGACAAATTAAGCAGGACATGGTCAAGTGATGACAATGATGAATTAAATCTGGAAAAGTACACTATAATTAGCAATGAGTTTAATGCTAGAGTGCCCCCAATTTTTCTAATTACCACAATGAAAACACTCTAATACTTAGTACAACCAATAGCAAGTGTAAGTTGTTTACATTTCCAACAAATAAACTATTTGCTTTAATTAAGAATTTACAAATCAGTGATTCAATATGAAGGGTCTATCATCACCCCAATAAGATATATTATCATTGAATTTGAAAATGTTTTTAAAAAAGGAAAACTTTAAAAGGAGTCAGATCTCTTTAGACCACAGATATTTAGTCAAGATCGATACAAGTAAGCCAAAGATCATTTCAGGAGTGGTTCGAATTTGTTATATGGGGTTCAAGCAAATGGACTTGCAAGAGCTATTGGCTAGATTTGACATGGTGGTAGGATTTAACTACTTGATAGAGAAGAGGGTTGGAATAGAACTTTTATCAAATAATGCAACCTTTTCAATGAATTTATGCAAAGAAATATCTCCAATTGACCTGCCTTCTGTCCTAGAGGAGACTAAATGTCCCATCTACATGATAGTTTATGGAGTACAGCTCATATGTTTCCTGTGTGAGGATATGACCCACCTACTTAGGTCTTGTTCTCAAAAGATGTGTCAAAAGTGTGGTGGCAATAATAGCAAGTACCACAAATGAATGTCAATGAAAACTTATTTACACATGATGGCTCTGTCCTCTATGGTTTGAACCTCAAAGGATGACACAGGAAGAAGCATGGGATATGAAAACTGAAGAGTCCCCACTGATAGGTAAACAAACTGAATCACAGGTAGAGATGGAAGAACAGAAAACTGCAATGGTAGAGGCAGGGAGTGGGTGATCACATGCATTAATAAAAGATGGTCAGTTGATATGGCCAGTGACACTGAACTGACCAAAACCAGAACATATCAATTAAATGACTGTTTTCAGGTTGGTAGAAGCAAAAGAAAGAATCAAGAGATTTCTGGGTCTCAAACAGATGAAAATGATCCATTGGAATTAAATATGGATTTTAGTGGAAAACAGGTGAGTGTTAGGACCTGATCCCTTGAAGTTTACAAGGAGAAAAGATAAAAAGAAGATCAAAGTACTTGATTTGAAGTTGGGTGAAAACTTGAGAGCTGTCTCAACTCATTTTAAAGTTAAAATACCATCTCTAGTGATCTGGGGTATGGCAATAAAGTATACATCAATGTCCACAGAATCCATGTTGTTCAAATGTTTTGTTGATTCAAAGGGAAAATGCATGCAGGAGACAGGACATCACTGTAGTCTAGGTGAAATATTCAAAATGACTAGAAGATCTAGTGAATGTGTATCAAAGACAACTGAAAAATCAAAGGAATTGTGGAGTGACATTGACTTTAGTATCAAGCCTGCCAGAACTGAAAGGAGAGTGAAAGTCGACTACACATCTGGAAAAACACAGGAGCAAATTGAAAGAAATCAAAGAATTAGATATACAGGAATGACATTCGCTATGAGGCTAATAGTCAAGATAATGATAAGGAATTAGAAAGCTGTTAAGGCCAAAGCTAGTTAGGCAATATTCATGAAGCAACAATGGAACTACATGATCAATTAGTGCAGATCTCCGACAAACTCATTGGACATTGTGTTGACTCTACAGATGATGAAGTGATTAGTCTGCAAGACGGTTTTTTTGATGGGGACTATGAAACTGTAGAATGATCAGTGCTCAGTGATTTAGGAAAACAAACTGTGGAATCAAATTGAACCAATGGACCTTGAAGAGAATGAGCATTTTACAAGATATCATAGAGATTTTGCAAGATGTCAAGACTATTGTTCTTTGAACCAATGTACCCAATGATAAGTATTGTATTTTTTTTAATAAAAAAAAGAATCAAGGGCTATATTGATATTAATATTTTTGGACAGATAAGAAAAGGTAACTTTAATTACAATATATAATTAGTATTTTAGGATCAAATATGTCTAGGAAAAGGCTGGCCTGAATTTAAAAACTTAGGATTTTTTAAATTTGAGACTTTGAGTTTGATTATATACAACATGTTAATGATAATTTTTAGATACAGAACAGCCATGGTTACATATTCAAATATCATGATTTCATTTTTGAAGACAAAAATTATTTCATGAATATAGATTAAAATCCATTACTATATGATAATCATTGATTGCTCAATATTACAATAAATAAAGCTAGAGAAGAAAAATGCTATTTACAATGAAAGCTATTTATTTGAGGATGAATTATAGTTGAAAAATTCTAATGTCAACAATAGTAGTAAATATACCAAAGTACTTTTAACAAATAATATTGTTAATGATGAAATAATTCTGAAAATATCTGATATGAGCCAGGAAATGACTATTATAAACGTTAATTTATAGAATGATGAGAATATATTAGAGAGAAGGAAGAATGTGCAAAAATTAAAAGTAGAGAGCATTTATTGTAGAGCAATTCTACAGTTTGGAATACATATTAGAAAGAATATATAAAAAAACTTTCTGCCAAGTGATGGGAATTTAGGTACTGTCAAGTCATTAAAAAATAAAGATAAAGTGGTATTGTAAATAGAAATACATAAGAAATCAAAGGAAATTTTGAGTTTATAATTATAAGTAGGAAATAATATTTAATTTGCAAAGCGCAAATAGTTGAACTGGAAAATCTCATTGTACTCATTATAATACTTATCTGACAGACAATCAGATGTTATGATAGCTGTCCAAATGACAACCAAACTGTAAACACATGACAAAGAATTTACGAGAAAAGGACGGCCACCCTTCTCTCTACTTTTCTTTCTCTATATATATTTAAGCTGTTCATAAGTATTTAAGCTTGAAAGTGTGAAGCTTTAAATATCTTCACAATTAACTCAATGAGTTTAAATTATAAATGTACAGCATGAAATCCTATGATTTACTACACAGTAGTTTTAGATAATATAACTAGCAATAAAGTATGTAAATAATATTTAATTTGCAAAGTGCAAATAGTTGAAATTGAAATTAAATTGAGATATTGGAAAATATCATTGCACTCATTATAATATTTATCTGACAGCCAATCAAATAATTTCAATTTTGACTATTTGCACTTCGCAAATTAAATATTATTTACATACTTTACTGCTAGTTATATTATCTAAAAACTACTGTGCAGTAAATCATAGGATTTTGTACTGTACATTTATAATTTAAACTCATTGAGTTAATTGTGAGGATATTTAAAGCTTCATCCTTTCAAGCCTAAATACTTATGACTGGCTTAGATATATAGAAAGAAAAGTAGAGAGAAGGGTGGCTGCCTTTTTCTCATAAATTTTTTGCCATGTGTTCACAGTTTGGTTGTCATTTGGACAGCTATCATAACATCTGATTGGCTATCAGATAAGTATTATAATGAGCACAATGAGATTTTCCAGTATCTCAATTTAATTTCAATTATAAGTACAAAAAAAAAGAAATGGTAAAATAGGGATTTTGAGATTATTATTGAAGTTTGATAGCAGAGTTAATTTGAGTTTAAAATGTTTGTGTTACATAGCAGCAATGTTAAAAATTTAAAATATGTGGGTCACACTTTTAATGCACCTGTCATAATCTATGTTTTTTATTATTTGTTCTGTATTTATCAATATCATATTATCCATTTTGATGTACAAGAGTCAAAATTTTTACACTTGCAACTTTGACACCAAAACACTTCAGACAAATACATCAATAACTTTTTATCAATCATTTACTATATTAGGGATTGTCTCTGGCACAGGTAAAAATTTTAAATCTCAATTAAAGATTAATATATCAGTGTTTGATTACATATAAGCACTTGGAATGATGCATCTTTTTTTTCAATACGTAATATCTTTTAGTGATGGAACAAGATTAAAATTTGTATTTGAATTCTAGTTTAATAAATGATTAGTAATAAACATTAATATATTTATGTGATGTGGTTTGTGTCTGAATGTTTGACATATTTAAATCAAAATTTAATAATTTGCTATTAATAAATATCAGGACCAGACCAAATGACGTGCTGGTTCATCATGAAATGTGCATTTTTCTATTCCTGTGTTTCAAGAATGTGTAATGTGTGGAATGGGAAAAAAGTTTAAGTATAGTGTTTATGTGTAATTAAAAAACAGATATATTACGCTTTAAATTAATAGATGATTAATAATAATCATAAAGATACTAATTTGAAGTGTTTTTTTATCGAAGTTGTGAGTGCAAAAAAATTGATACTTGTCAATCAAAATGTAATATATATATATATATATATATATATATATATATATATATATATATATATATATATATATATATATTGTACCAGATATTCAATCCTTTCTGACACAGAGGACGCCATCAGATCACTACATATCTGGAAAATTTATTTACTGTGATCAGAATGAATGATGATGATGGTTTGCACCGACTAAACTCAGGGAGAAACAAGAGATCTTAAAATTGCTTAGACAATTGAGAAATGAAAGCACAAAGACAAACATCAGCCAAATTGAGTTTAAACAAATTTTTAAACTTTTTATTAAGAGAAGACATATAAGAAAAGTTTATAAGTTAACAAATAGGATTAGCTCAGGCGTGTACCAGAAAGACTAAACACAAGGCTCTGGTAGACCTACTACTCTTCTAAAAATAAATTATAAGAGAGAGGAAGCAATTTCATTCAGCAGAGATTCACCCAAACATTGGTTTTCTCATTCTGATGCTTAAGCAATATGTTTTTGAAATAAATCAATGAAACCAGCGCCAGCGAGCTTTCCGAGGTCTGAAAAATGTGTCGTACCATGAATGTCTTATGTCAGTAGAAGCTGCACCTACTATTACATTTAAAATAAAGGTGATTGATTTACCTCAAGAACCGAAAAAGAGGATTTAAAATGAAAGGAAAACAATTAAAACTGGTGAACCCCAGCCAAACAATTGGCGAAAACTACTCTAAGAATCATAATCAAAGGTGTCAATAGGAGACAAGTAAATCATTAGAAAAACAGTTATGTCTGCACCAGCAATTAAAGAAAATGAATTACAAATAATTATAATTAAGAAATAAATTTATGAAGCAAGTTCTGAGTACATGCTCTGATAAATTTTAAGCTACACATAAATACAAAATAAATCTATTGGAGAGTGCACATGAGTACGAAAATACTTAAGCTTTAAATACCTTAGCAGTACGAAAGTCTCTCTCACCTGCAATTTACAAAGAAATAAATATTATCTTCCTGCTGGTGACTTATAAAATTACAAAGCAAAAACAATTCTAGTTTCTGCTTTCATGGACACAAGAAATGAAGAAATGAAATCCCCACCTGTGGAAAACTAGGAAAATAAAGTCGCCAGCCAAAAGATTTTGGTGGTTTGCAAAGTGTAAACACAGTATTTAAAATTAATTATGGGCTACTAAAATAACTACAGGTAAGCATTTAAAATATACACGACTGCCAAAGCATTTATAAAAGTTATGCATAAAAATATAAAACTCACATGTCACTCTCCAATAAACTAAAATTGAAAGCAATTTTGGAATCTTAAAACTAAGATTCCAAGACACACTACAAAATACAGGAAAACACAACAAATATTAAATATGAGGCTAAATATTACTTATGAATACAGATGTATAATTAAATTGAGCAGAGATTTAATTAAAAAAAATTTACCCTGGGAAGCATAAAAGAAAATTTTATCTTATGGTAATGTACTGCTGAAGTAGAGTGCACACTATTATTCTAGTTCATTTTCAGGTTCTTTGACAATGGCAAGGTAGATGTAAAGAGGTTCCGGCTTCTAGAGGTTTATGGCCTTACTGGAGCAGATTTGGAAGTTAGGGATCCATCCTTTGTTAAGTTAGCACACCATTCAGATGATGACAACATGTACAGTATTTGACATCTGTGAATTTGGAGAAATTAAATGTCTGAACTGCTACCAAAACTCTGGATCTCAACAGGCTGCAATCAAAGTATGTAAAAACAATTCTGATTTTCACTTCTGAAACAGCTTGTTTAGTCAAGAATAAGTAACTACCCTCTCCAAATTGACTGGACTATTTATACCTCCTACATTTTCCATGAAACACTTTCCTTGTTGTCCAATTCTATGCCTTAGGCAGGGCATATATTAATCTCCAGCTGAATCTAATCTAAGAATTCTACCCAGGGATTATTGAAACAAAAAACAACACAAATCAAATCTCCACTTTTTAGAATGAGTTTACAATGGTTAAAATAAAAGCAACAGGAATGTAATTAGCTAGCCTGCTTGTTTTTAATCAAATTGATTTTAAAAAAAAGTAAAAACAAGCGATAAGAAAACTATTTTAAAAACAATTTTAAAAACATTAAAACGATCTATTTTAAATATAAACGAGTAGCTGTTTTGATATGCGCACTCTTTTTAAATAATAAATTATTATTTTTTAACATTAGATAAGATTTAACAAAAATTAAGTTTTTAATTTTGGCAGTAAAATCCTTGAATCGGACATCAATCCGGTTCAATATATATATATATGCAAATAATAGATGTATACATATATGCAAATAATAGATGTATATCATTTATTAATGATTCGCAGAAGGTGATTACTTCAATTTAAATTTACATACACACATATAGTATTTAAATACAAGAATATTGGTTATACTGAAAATAATGTAATTAAAAGGGACTTGAGCTGAGACTTTCAAACCCCCTACATTTATCCACTTCATTTTATACAACAGATAACCATAACCACATACATGTAAAAAGGATAAATGATCTCTAATATATGTATTCATGCTGATCCAGCACTCATCGGTTGGTCCACATCATCTCCCATACATAAATAATTAATGCTCATTTTATATTAAGATAGCAATCCTTCAAACCTTATTAGACAGCTTTTAGTCTTCTCCACCTTCCAACTTTTCAGCCATTCATATCATTGAAAATCTGATGTTGGAATGCTCAAAGCTCTTGTTGATGTAAATACTGTTGTTATACCCATGTTGTCTTTAAGTCACTCTGACCTCTTATGTATAGGATCTTAATACGTTCTTTTAAATACACAGAAGAAGGATGAACAGAATACAGGCTGAATATGTAAATACAAGTATATTATCAATACTGAGCTTAATGTAATTAGAAGGGGATGATGATCTGCACCAACTGCTGAGTGCTAGATCAGCATGAATTACATATATTGGGAATTATTATTTTTTCACATGTATGTTGTCATGCATATTGGTAGTATAAAATGGAGTGGATAGATGTAGAGAGCTTTAAAATCTGAGTTCAAATCTTTTCTAATTGAATTAACTTCAGTATAGACAATATACTTGTATTTAAATATTACATATTCAGCCTATATTTTACCCATCTCACTTCTGTTTATTTAAATGGACATATTAAGCATCTATATATGAGGGGTCAGCTAACTTAAGGTCAACATGAGTATGACAATAATATTGGCATTAACAGGGCTTGATTGGTCCAGCATCAGATTTTTAATGATATGGATAGCTGAAGAGTTGAAAAGTGGAGAAGATTGAAGCCTGTTCATTAATGTTTGAAGAATTGCTATCTTAATATAAAGTGAGCATTTACTATTTATATATGTTTGGGAGATGATGATCTGGACCAACTGGTGAGTGCTGATTCAGCATGAAATACATATAATGGAGATCATTTCTTTTTCACATGTATGTGGTCATATGTATTGGAGTACAGGATGGAGTAAATAGATGTAGGGAGCTTGAAAATCTGAATTCAAAACCCTTTTAATATATATATATATATATATATATATATATATATATATATATATATATATATATATATATATATATGATAAATGTTAGCTTTATCTTTTAAATAACTTCTTTTTATTAATGAGCACATCCCAATTATTTTGAAATTTTAATTCATATGTTTCAAAAATGTATAGAAGAATGGAAATTATATATTGTAATGGTCAAAAAAAAATTATATGGGGGTTATAGAAATATAAGCAATCACCATTTTTAACTGAATGCAATACAATAAAATAAAAATAATTAGCAGATTATCATCAAATGCAAATATAATTAGTAAACGTAGCATCAGATTTAAAAAAGGGATACTGTAAAATCTTAAGCTAATCATCATCAAATTAATGCCAATCATGAGACACAATATTATTAAAAAAACAATCATCAATATATATTGATGCATGCAGGTACATAAATATCAAAATAATTGTTAAAACTAAACATGCTTAAAAACACAATGGAATCATTATGTCAATAGTGATCTTTATCAATAATCAAACATCTAACACCATGAGTGTACTGGCCATAAGTGGACTAAATACTACCATCATGAAGCAAATAATAAAAGGATATGGTCTTGAAAGATTACTTTAGTTCCATTTAAATAATTTTTATCACCCATCCCATTATTCTAAAAGCTTTGGATATATGTGAAGAAAAGTAAGGACATAAAAATATTTAACTTAGTGATAAACACAATTAGTAAAGTAATTTCAAACAATATAAATATATGTAGCAATGATGTCTGGTACAAAGATCAATATTTCTCACTAAAACATTATGGCATGTACTCGTTACATCTGCTTCACATCGTGTCAGATTTAAATGATAAATTTTGTTATTTTAGCAAAGAATTTCTCAAGTGCTTATAGTCAGAAATATCTGATTCATAAGCACTTGAGGTAAGCTCTTTTGGTTGTTTATACTAGCTTAGACAATAAAAATGAGCTTTGGTTATGATTTTCTAAACCAGAAAAATCAGAAACTAGAATCAAGTATGTACTCCTATAGCATTAGCCATGCTGAGCAAGGCCGTAGTAAGCCTACTTTAAACAGTCAGCAAAAAGACAGAAAATCTAAATTGGTGATTCAAAATCAATGAATATTACTCAACAATATAGACAATGCTAAAAAATCCCAGGAAAACATTCAAAGTCAAGGAAAAAAATTAACCAATTACAAAATTAAAAACATCTTACAAAAGCAAAAGAACGATACAGCTGTATCGACCATGCTTAAATATTGCAAAATAAGTCTAATATAACTTTAAGAGAGGAAACACAGTTTTTATCTCTCATAATGAACAAAACAATTTTAAAAATAACCTGTTCCAAAGAGAAACTCATTCACAAACAAGTAAAATTAAAAAAAAAACAATGCAATTTTAAAAAGCACAGATGGCGCTCAAAAGGAAATCAATGCTCAGCACTGCAACAAAGTGTTATATGAGCAGAATGGTGCAATAATATCAGTTTCAACACTAAATTATGAAGAAATAGATGCGAAAATATCTTCCCAAGATGAATTTGTTCATTCTATCCATTTACAAGTTGTTTTTGACAGCAATCCAAACTCTGATGCTTCCCATAAATATTCCAAAAATAATCATGACGGTGATAAAATATCAAGTATACTGCACACATTGTGGTTTGAAGGAAGACAGCTAAATTTTGATTTTCCAAGTTTAATTTTTAACTCTGATGCTGGAAACAAACAAATGACTAATTATTCTATAGCTGCTCAAAGCCCCTTTTCCACTGTACAAGCAAAACCTAAGATAAGCCATTCTAATCAACAGAATTTATAGACTTATGCCTTGACAGTTGGGAAATGCAATACTAACATTCAGAAACAAAGAGCAAATAAGAAATCTCCTCAATACCCTATTATTGAATTTGAGAATGAAGAAAACTACGATATTAATAAAGTAAATGAACAGCTCCAAAATCAAGATAACATAATCTCAAACCTGGATAACTATCAATCCATCAGCCAGAAGTTTAACCCTAGGATACAACCAATTTTAGCCCTAGGATACTACCAATTCTGTACAACTTGTTCCTAAACTACCACAATGACAGTTTTTTTAATCTTGAGCACCACTAATAACAACTGCAATCTCTTTTCATTCCCAAACAGATGATTTCTTCACACTCATTAAGGATCAGCAACTTGAGGAAGCAGTTAAGAGGGTCTACCACCACCCAAACTTAAGATACTTCATCATAGAATTTAATAATCTACTGCAGAAGGACCTCTTCAAGAGAACTCAAATGTTTTTGAAGCAAAGATATTTAATTAAAAATAGATATGAACAGATTGAGATTGACTTATGGTCTTGCTCATAACTGCTACATTAATTTTTAACAAATGGACTTTCAGACTCCTAGTCAAGTGTGGCACAATGGTCTTTCTCATAAGTGCTACATTAATGTTTTCCAAATGGACTTACAGAGACCCCTGGTTAAGTGTGGCATGATAACACAATTCAGATACCTGATGACAAAGTGGGCAGGCATTGCATTTATATCTAATAGTGCAGCCTTTTTATTAAAACTGAACTCAGGCATCTCTCCACTGGACATTCCTTCCATGTTAGAAGAAAAAAGTGTCCAATCTTTCTATCTGTTTGGGGGGTTCAACATCAATATTTTATTTGTGGGGATTGGAGGGGGGTTTAACACCAATATTTTATTTGTGGGGATTGGACTCTTCTCATCAATACCTCCCAACAGAATCTGTCAGATATGTAATGTGAAAAATACCAGAAATCATAAATGTATTCCAGTTGCCATTAATTTGAGACTACAGTCCTAGTCAATTGGCTCTAAAGTATGCAGGGTGGGTCTGGAAAGTCAAACATGGATTGAAATCGATCATGGCAACAACAGAGGACATCTGATGATGAAATTAATGCACATCAAATAATCACTACTACAAGACATGAAAATATTAAATCAGCTTGGCTATTGTCAGATGATTGCTTAGATAATACTCACAGCAATAATGATCATTCTTTACAACAAGCAGTTCCTAGTGAGAAGATTCAAAAGCAACATGATTATTTTCAATTGAAGACTACTAATCAATCAGCTAACAGTAGGATAAAAAGGAAAATGGAAAACTCTTCTAGCTTCCTGACTGAAGAGACCAACAATTGTACCACTGACTGACTTAATAAATAATCATAATCAGCAACCAGTTAATAAACCGGTGAGTCCAAAAAGGAGGAAGAACAAGAAACACTCCAGAATAACTAAAATAGTAGAAGGTGAATCTGATCTGTCTAATCCAGGGCTGGTCACAGCACCTAAACTGAAACTGATTTCAATTTAACTCAAAGCAAAGTCTTAAAATACCCAGCTTTGAGTCAATCAGCTATCTTGGTTGTACATATGAACCTACAGTCTAGTGATTCACTAGATGCAGCTGATAAATATCCAGTCTATCCTTATCAGTTTCCAACATTATGTTTATTAAAATTGGTGGAATCAATGTCAGGGAACTCAATTTCCTTGACAGGGTTTTTGTCATAAGGAGATGGCTAGACAAAAATGATTTACATGTAGTATGTCTATCTGAAATGAAATTGCATTGGCAATCCAATTATAGAATTAACCAGTTTCTTAATCAAAATGGGATCTTTCAATACTTCCCATCCAACTCAGCTACTTTGGAAGTTGCATTTCTAATTAGTAAAAAATTAGCCTATGATAAATGCAAAATACTTTAATTAAGTAAAGAATTACTAATTTTAGATATTACCATTGGCAACACATCTATAATTATAATTTATATTTACTTCCCAAAGGATTCTAATGTTATTTTTTTAATAATTAACAGAATCAATGCATTACTCTCCTCAGTAGTGTCACCAATAATTTACTTTGGGGATCTCAATATGGGATATCATCAATTTAATATAAAATATTTGCACCTTTGTTGCAACAAAGTTTTTTTTTGTGTAGAGAGGGTTGATTTTCTCTGAATTCATATAGAACATTAATTGATCTGCTGTATGATATTGGGGCAAATAACCAAGTGGTACCTTTTTCTGATCACCTTGCCCTGTTGATATCCCTACACCTTAACCCCTTGGCCCTAGCACCTATGCATCATATCAGGGCAATCAGATTGTTAAATAAATGTGATACACCAGAGTAGATTTTCTCTGAGGTTTACATCCTCTTTAATAAAATCCATATTTTATCATTGTCTCTGCTGCATGCAGCCTTTGTTGGAATCTTGCTCTCATTAACACCTATACAAAAAAAAACCCAAAGGACCTAACTAGCTACTTAGAGAGCTTGACCACATCAGGAGCAGGGTTTGTGAACTTTCATTTATTAAAGCCAGTGTTGGAGAGATTTTGGATCTCAAAAATCAATATTGTGACAAGCAGAGAATGTTCACACAATATGTCACAACCAAGAGGGCAAATTTTTTCTGACCAATTAACACAATTGGACTCATATGTTACATTCATTGGGCAATTGGTGCTGCCAAGAATTTCACTCCCTCAATGATTTCAATCGATAATAACAATTATGGAGGGCCTAATATGCTCATAAAGATAGATGAATTTTTCAAAGCTAAATTGCAGAATTACAAAGTTGAAATCAGCAACATTTGGAACAGCATTACTGAGTCTGAAGATCACACAATATCACTGAAACACACATAATACAATGGCTGTTAGGTTATCTGGAGAGCACCCATCCTCACTTAAGCCAAATAATCAAGAAGGTAAGTTATGTTTTAGCGAATGACTTTCAAAATATTCTGGACCTCTATCCCATTGCACTAGTTCTGTTCATGAAAAAACAGATCAATCCCTCCAGCCTTGCCAACATCTGCCCTATCATCAATGACTTGGCTATTATGAAGGATAGAATTCAAGAACAACTCTTCTCCCACATCTCAGCTCACCAATTTGCCTGCAAATAATTTTCTACCATTGAAGCTGTGCATCATTTCATACTCCTTGTCAAGCATGTTAGACAGCATAGAAAATCCATGCCTATAGTAGTCCAATTAAATTTTGCATCTGCTTTCAACATTGTCATTCCAGCTACCCTATTACAACTTCTTATTAGATACTCTGTGCCAATAGTATATATTAGAATCATCTGCAATCTGCTAGATATTCAGTCAGCCAATATTTACATCATTGGATGGCAGTCTGGCTCCTGGGTTTAGACCTCACCTCTCTATTTCCCATGGGTCCCCACTTAGGACTCTATGCTTTGTCACATATATCAATCCTTTGTTGAAAGAGATTGAGCATTGCCTGCCTGGAATCTACATTCCTGCTTTGAGGGAAATGGTCATCACATCTCCTACATGGAAGAGGTTACTGCCTTCCATCCATCCAAGAAACACTTATCTCATCTTCAACATATCCTTGATAGGTATGCATTGGAATTTAATTTCCACTTAAACTATGCTAAATTATCCATTTGGAAGATCAGCACAGGTGCCATGATCTCTTCAAAATACACCTCAAAGTCTCAAAAGTTTTTAGGCTTCTCTATTGCATTGTCCAGGATCTCAATGAGAAAACAAATTCAGCTCTTTATACTGGACAAGATTTGGAAGGTAGTTGCATCATTATCGAAGATCTTCCAATCACTTCCTGGTAAAGCAACACTACTCAATATGCTAGTGTTTCCAAAGATAAACTATTTCCTTCCAATAATTAAGCTTACCAAAACATTTCAGACCAGTATCAACTCTATCTGCTGCAGGCTCTTTTGGAAAGGCAAATGTGTGGCTATCAATTTGACCAAATACAAAGACTTAGAGATTTAAATGGGCTCAGGTTACATTCTGTGCATATTTTCTATACCCAAAAAAAAACCATTGGCATTTTAAAGATCAATTTACTTTAAGTTGTCTGAGGCTAATTTAAACTTCTCATTTAAATCTAGTGATCATTCTCCCTCCATTTGCAAGCAAATGGATTAGTGATATGATGAATTATATAATCAGCCTTTTTCCTATCTCTGAGCAGACCTTGGAGAGCAGGAACTCCTATTGGGAGGATTACAAACTCATATATCTGAAGCTAAGCCCACTGCAATTTGAATTAGGCATAAATAAACAAATTAATAAAAAGTCAAAGAACTGGCTTTTTGAGCTAAATACATTGACTTTCTGCTTAAGTTTAATCTCACCTCCTTGCCTATAAGCCATTTCTTGGTATGGAAGAGAGATTTTAAAGAACTCAATTCCCAGTGCAATTTATGTAAAACCAATGATTACACACTCCAACATTTATTTTACAACTGTTCCTTACTTGGACTGGTTAGATCCCCGATTATGGATAGTTTGTCAGATGACCACAAAGATGTGCTATTTATCAAGAGAGCTTTCAAAAATGGCTTTTCCTCTACTATCAGATTGGTCATCTTCATACTATTGTGCTTTGGCTTACAAGGTGCAATTTTCTGTTCACTCAAGTAAGTTATGGTGTCCATCGAGTTTATACAAAGATTATTACTAAAATCAAAAACAGAGACAATCTTTTGGCTCCAGAATGGTTACATCAGGAAACATGATCTCAATGCTCCTTTCCAGATGATGAGTAACCCTCTCAAGATTTTTTGCTTTTTCACAACAGTTCTACTGCAATTGATATTTGACTGTTTTCCATTGGTGCACATTATCAGTGATTCAATGTAATTACAAATATTGTCATGAATAAATTTTTTATTTTAATAAAAACAAATACTAATTTCTGTATAACATAATTCACATTATTATGCCAGGTTAATTATTTGTCCTCAACAAACATAAATATTCTATTATTGACATTTGTCTAATATGTTTTGAGTATTGAAAGACTTAACTGAAACTACTATAATAATGTGAATTATGTTATACAGAAATTAGTATGTCTGATCCATTATCAACATTACACTAAAGCAGTGGTCTTCAACCACCAAGCCACAAACCAGCACCGGGCCACAGAAGTTTTCTGTCAGTCTGCAGCTAGACTAGCAAGAAAGTTTGTAATAATAAAATAATAAGATTTTAAACTTTTAATTAATATGAACAATTTTTATTTATTTTTTCATCGCATTTTTTCCCCAATTTTAAAAAAAAAAACAGAACAAAAAAAAAATCTAATCAATCATACATAAATTAATTTGGTTTTCTATTTATCACAGATGTTTATGGGGGGGGGTAGAAAAAGTTTTTTATTATACAAACTCTGGTTGTTATTTGATAGCCAAATCACAGCTGCTTATCAGCGGTGTTAAAACAATAAAATGTAACATGACTTTTTTTGATCTCTTAAATTTTTTCTATGGTGATTTTTTTTTTTTGGCTTTAAATCAATTTTTGTTACCTTTTTTTTAAAAATAAAAACCAAAAAATAAGTTCTGTCTCTAACTTTTACAAAGTATTTCTCAATACATCCCCACCACCCCAAAATAAAGTAAGATCAAAACTTTTAACTTTTTCAAGTTTCATTTTCTTTCTTTTTGTTTAAAAATATGCCCACTTTTTTTTGGCCTATAAGGCAATATTTTTTTTTTTGGCTTTATTTGTATACCGCTAAAATACTAAAACTTTTATTTTTAAAACCAATTTCTGTTACATTTTTAAAAAAATAAAAACAAACAAAAAATAACTTTGGTATTTATCTTTTGTCACAGTATTTCTCACCCCCCCCCCAAAAAAAAAAAAGATCAAAACTTTTGACTATTTCAACATTCAGGTGAATAACATTTTATTCTTGCACATTTTAACAATGAAATAATAAATGTAAAACACAAGCACATTAATGAGAATGATTGTTATTGTATGTTTTCTGTAGCAGTATGACTGTGCAACTGAAGAAAGAGTGTTTAGCATGTGAAGGTAAGTAATACCATTACAATACACAGTAACTAGTGTGCTGTTTTGGTCAGTTAAAACAATTATGCTTATCTAAGGCAAAGCAGGTTACATCTTTAAGAAAATTTATCTAAACTTCTGCTGGTCCACGAAATCTTATCCTTATTTTTACCAGGCCACTGGTGTGAAAAGGTTGAAGACCACTGCACTAGAGGATCCTGCACAGTATTTTTATTTGTTGTAGGCTTAAAAATAAACAAGTTTTTTAAAGACCCATCTTTAAAATAGTATTCACAAGAGAAAAAATTATTTAAATGCATTTTAAATTGAGTGGCAAATATTCAAGTTACTTTATTCATTAAAAAAAAAGGTGAATTAATGCTTGATACAAAAATTTTTTTATTTTCTACTTTAAATTATTTTCATTGTCTATATCTTGCAAATTAGGAAGCAGTAATAAATCATAAAAGTCAAACTGTGCTACTACTGGAATTGTTTCAGTTTAAAACAAGTTTAGAGTGCGAGTTGAGATCGATAAATCATAACTGAATATAAATTAATGTAAAATAGAAATATTGATGCCATTCTTAAAAACTTTAAAACTATATTGTATCTTTTATTATGCAAGCTCTACTGAATTAATAATTACAAAAAAATTTCCTGACATTTGTTGTAATCTTTTAATTATATATCCTGATTATTTTTTCATTTTTATTAATATCAAAGAGACAGAATTTCAAACTATTTTCTTTTTAAAATATAGATAAATCCATTGTAATATTCAGTAAATTTTTATTTTCATAATTGAACAAATTTATCTTAATAAAAAATAATTTTATTATTGTGGTAAATAGATTGAATACATTAAATGTATCCTAAGTATATATAATTTAAATATATCTATTCTTCTCTAGAAAAACATTCGGGTATAGAGATTTCTTGATATAATCATTTGTAATATTTATAGTGTTCTTAACCATGGTCAGAAATTTGTGAGTAGTTAAGTTCTTAAGGAAACACATATTATATATATATATATATTCTAACCTCCCCCCGTGCATCCTCACCCCAAAAATATACTGTTTATTACGAATATTCCGGGTTCTAGCTCAGTTAACAAATAAATAAATGAAATATTCAGCATTAATTAAAATGATTACTAGCTCTCATTTCTAAAATACAAATACGGTTCAATTTTTAAAATGAATTAATAAATATTTACTATTTTCATGAGACATGGAGTGACAATACGGGGAACGAGATAGACTACATTGAGCTATTATCCACACGATACTACCTCAATGGCATAAGAACACTATTCCCCTTTTTTACTATACCAAATAACTAAGGCATAGTATTCTTACGACTTTCTAAGCTCTATTCACTACGATTAAAATAATAATCATATCTTAATCTTCTTTATAACAAGAATCTAGCTTAATTAAATAAAATAAAATAAAATCTCAGGTTCATAAATGGTATTCTAACTGATTTAAAATTACGGTAGTAAAATATGAAAAGGGAATTTTATGTCATAATCTACTACACAGCAACTAACAATAATAAAATAATAATAACAATAATAAATATAATATAATCTTATTTCTTCCTGAAATGAAATAAATAAATACGTACGTGGTAGTATTTTAATAATCTGACAACAGAATACGTGTGGCAACATTAGCATATAATTTAATGTAATATTGTGGCAACCGACTTATGACCAATAAATAATATAAAATTATGATCTTTTAATTTTAACATACCAATAAATTCTCAAAATTATTATAACACTTTTATGTTTACCTTTTTGTGCAAAATTTATATGTCTGTTTTAATTATAAATGTATCGTGATTTCCTGCATCCATGTGGAGAAATAACAACGCGGACACAAAACTTTAAAACAAATTTTAAAACAAAGTTTATTAACAACATAAATAAATTAACAATATTTTTACACTATATACATTGGATATCCCTTACTCTCATATTTCAACTTAGTTTATTAGTTTATCAAATGAAATCAAAATATTATTTTTCCTAGTTAAATCTTATCTTTTTAACACTTAAGAAAATACAGTATTATTACTTGATTTATTATTATGGTTAGCTTATTACAAAATGTATTTCTTATATGATTATCACAAACACTTTCATCCCTAATATTATTAAAATTATATTTTTTACAAAATTTACATTCGTAGTAAAATTCTACAAAATAATAAAATTCTAGTTTTATATTGGTTGTATGGAATCTTACAAAGTCAAAACATTGTTCTACATTCGGTATTAGGTTTTTTATTGTTCATTATCCGATGTTTATTAATCCTAACATTCATATTCAAGCCTTACTTCGGATGATATAATTACAACTATTAATATACCATGCACAAGTATATGTTTATTATACATTATTGAACTATTTTCTCAATAAATATGCAATACTTATTTTCTAAATATTATTTTTAAAAAAATTTCATTCAAATTTTATTATCACTTTTAAAATACTTGGTTTAGATTTTTCTTTCAAAAAATCTTATATTCATTTCTGAATTAATTTTACAATGTATTATATGATTCTTTCTCTCTTTATGATATTTTGGACTTTCAATTTTAAAGCTACACAATTCTATACATTCCAGCAAATAAACTATTCTTACATAAACGATAACATATCTTCAATTCTATTTTATTCATTATTTCTTTGAAAATATCTTTCTGACCGATGCAGATTCACGAAATAAGGATACCGAAGATAGATGCATAGGATCAAAATACAACTAGAATATTACTCATCATAAACCTTGACAATCATGGCACAGTGAATTAAAAGACACTATAGAGGAGTGACCTTTACCTGTCTACCAACTCTATTATAGGAACGATGCTAAAGCTATTTCTTCAGCTTTATTATAACATCAAAAAGTTTAAAAATATGCAAAAAACACTGTCCAAACCATGTGTTCAGTTATAGGACTTAGTTAACTATACTGAAATCACACAAAACTAAATATGATCCAAATCCTTTATTTTTCCTATTTCTTAAAAAAAAAACATCATCTTGGTTTCCTCTCCACTAGTACTTCCAAGTCACTATCCGATCTTATTTCTCAAGATTTTTCTATACTGTAGATCGACAAATACATATCTGCATTTCTAACAATAATAAAATTCATTTATTTCAAAACTATTCCACTGTTCTATAAGAAAATCTTTTTACTACTTTCCTCGTATATTTAATCATATACAAACTACTTAAATATCTGAATACTTTATCACATGAAAGTTCAAAAGAATCACACAATTGTTCTGTTAAATTATATTATTAATATACTTTAAATAAATTATTGCATGCATATTCCGAATTACTCCTATCTCATTATATGTTAAAAATGTTGTATAAAATGTGTACATATAATTTAAACTTTCACACTTCATTCTTAATCAATAGATGATCTAAAAAAAAAAATACATTATGCATTATAAATAACTATCAAAATTACCGAAAACGACCTTTATCTCCTCGATCGCGTTCTGTAGGCTTCACCATCCCATTGATCCTTGTAGATATAATATTCACATCCATACACTTTATTTTAAACACTATTTCTATAATTTTATCAAGCTATTATATTTAAATTTTAATATTACTAAATTTATGTTTTAGGGTTTTCCCTAATCTCACATAACATTTTATATTTTAAAATAAATTAGTAAAAAATATTCCAAACTATATTTACTGTACTTCTTCATCAAATTTCCTTGAAAACCGTTCATACTAAAGCTAAAAAAAAAATGTTTATTATTTCTTCTTCAGTCACTTAATGTTCTTCTCTTGCTTGTTCAATTTTAAGGCAAAACAATTATTGCTCTGTTTAATAAATATTCATAGATGACAATCCTTGGTTTTTCATAATATTTAATACAATTATTAATTATGATATTAGTTAATCCTGTAAAGAAAACGTCTACATATTCTCTTCTAATATTTTCTGCTAAGATTTTCCCGCGCGACTTTTATGATGCATCTTCTAGGTACTTTGATTTAAATATTCAATAAAATTTTTTTTATTTCCATGGATCCATTTTCATTAAGTAATTTAAATTTATATTTTCTAAATCAAGCATTTCTCCAATGAACACCTTATAGCATTTTTAATTCTTCTTAGAGAAAGTTTTTCTGTTTTTTTTCTTCATAAAACACAATAATGACTCTTTCATATCATTATTCGGTAATTTTTCCTTTCTTTTAAAGTTCTGGTAACTATATACTTTGTAATGTTTTCTTTAAAAAAGGCAAACATTCTTTCTTCATTATAACTTTTACATAATTTTTCTTTATAATATACGCATCTTAATTTTCCCATAGAGAAGAATAAAATAACTTCAGAGTAGCCTTATAAAATTGTGCATCATAATTTTTCCTGATGGTAAATAACTTCTCTTTTAAGTTTTCTGTATAGCGTCCAAATTATATTCCTCTGAGTTACAATAATAAGTTTCTGGTTGAGCATAAATAAAGCTGTATCAAGGTACTTTACAAATATTTTTACTTTAGCAATATTTTTAGGTATTTTTTTCTGTAGTACTTCCATTTTTACTGTAAGGTTTTGGCTAAACTTGAATAAAATATCCTGGTAAGAAAACTTTTAAAATTAGCCCTTCATGTAAAGGCAGTCAAAATATTATATGTTAAAAAACTTTTAAAATAAATATAAAATTTTAAAATTATATCACTTTTCTAGCTTACGATCTTATCCAGCTAAAAAATATGTTACTCCCTCCTTCACTTACACATTACTTTCTCCCGCTCCATCTAATTCTTATTTTTTGTCTGCTAAAATACCTCCGTTGATTGGTTAATGACTTTTTTAGCGCGAACAAATTTACACATTTTAGTTTTATAATAGATTAAACCTTTTTAAAATAAAGAATTTATGACATCATGTCTTAAATATTACTTAGAATAGTATTTTTAACTCAATTATAATTTTATCAAAATCATTTAAACTTTAAAATAATTATTAAAATAATATTTAATATTTCAACTTTTTACTTTAACGATAGATAGCAATTATATTTAGTTTCATAATTCACAAACTTTATTATTATATTCTAACAAGCGTGTGTGTGAAGGTATATAATATACAGGCACATGATTACTAACTTTATCAGATGATTTTTTAATTTACGTCTCGGTCTAAATTACCAAAACTGATATATTTTATAAAAAATTTGGAAAATAATTTAAAAATGTAGAACCAAATATAATTCTCACCATCCTAAAGTTTATCTTAAAATATATTAGATTAAATTTGAATATTAATTATAATTATAACATTACATATAGCATTTATTTAATTTATTAGTTTTAAAACATCATACTCGAATTACTAATATATTTTTAACTATTTATAGCTGTGTTATTTTATATGGCCAGCTTTTACAACCATAAGCAAGGATATAATTAAGCTTTATTTAACTGTTCCTTTTAAAATAATCCATTACACTTTTATATATCAGGTATTTTCAGCCTTAAATTGTACTATAAAATCTAATTATCCTACTATTATTTATATATCATACAAACATATCTTAAAATTTAAAATTTTTTAGTAATTGACCATTCTACCTTATTATAACCTATAGATAAGGGCACAATATATATATATATATATATATATATATATATATATATATATATATCATCAAAACTGCCCCAAAACCAAAATTCAGCCAGACCAGCATAAAAATAATATTAAAACACAACCAAAGGTATCATTGCTACAAGCAGACTTCTCAAGTGTAAAGAACTACAAAAACTACACAATATATATATAATATTAAAAACTATCCACAAATCCAATCACTTCCCATCCACTCTTAATAATAAAAGAACTCTTAAATAAGTTAATTGCTTCAGAATAATAAATTTTCAATAATAAAGATTCTTTAATTCTTCTTTTGATTTCATTTCTTTCAAAGAAAACAACCTTAGCTTCATCAAAATCAATAGTGTGGCCTGTATTTTTTTCATGGACATACAAAGCAGAACTAAGATATCTATTTTTAACTCTACTTTTATGAACGTTTATTCTTTCATTTAAACTCAAACTACTCTGACCTATGTACACCTTCTTACAATAAACAAGGGATAAAATATACTATGCCAGGAATAGTTTTTTTATCAAAAATTTCTTTTGTATTATTTAATAAATTATTCAATGTAACACCCCTTTTCCAAGCAATTTTCTTAATTCCAAAAAATTTACTATTTTTACATACAATTTTATAAGAAGACAATTTAAATGGCAAAGAAATAAAACCATTTTCTTCTTTACCCGTTACATCCTTGCAAGTATTACTATTAAATAAAATACTTTTAACAAATTTATCAGAGTATCCAACGCTCAAGTAATCTTTATAAAATTGATATTTCTGAAACAAAGCTACCCCACTAGAATTATTTAACTTAATATTCCTATTTCAATAATTGCTTAAAGCAGCTACTTTATGAGATACAGACTGATAGCTATCAGGTTTAATTATAGATCTTAATTCTTTACTTTTAACTAAATGACTGCACAATAAACAATTAGTTTCTATATTTCTAATTAGCAAAAGATCTAAAAATTTTAACTTACCAAACTCTAACCCCCCTCCTTCTAACACAAATTTTATAGAAGGATCAAAACAATTAAACTCATTTACAAATTCCTTCAATTTATCATTCTCAACTACAAATAAACAATCATCAACATATCTGACAAATAATTTTACATATAAACAATTGTTTTTAATAATAATTTCCTCTTCCATATAACTAATATAAACTGAACATACCAAAGGAGAAATAATATAACCTATTATCCACCCTTCTTTAGTATGTTCAGTTTATATTAGTTATATGGAAGAGGAAATTATCATTAACAATAATTGTTAATATGTAAAGTTATTTGTCAGATATGTTGATGATTGTTTATTTGTAGTTGAGAATGATAAATTGAAGGAATTTTTAAATGAGTTTAATTGTTTTGATCCTTCTATAAAATTTGTGTTAGAAGGAGGGGGGTTAGAGTTTGGTAAATTAAAATTTTTAGATCTTTTGGTAATTAGAAATATAGAAACTAATTGTTTATTGTGCAGTCATTTAGTCAAAAGTAAAGAATTAAGATCTATAATTAAATCTGATAACTATCAGTTTGTATCTCATAAAGTAGCTGCTTTAAGCAATTATTGAAATAGGAATATTAAGTTAAATAATTCTAGTGGGGTAGCTTTGTTTCAGAAATATCAATTTTATAAAGGTTACTTGAGTGTTGGATACTCTGATAAATTTGTTAAAAGTATTTTATTTAATAGTAATATTTGCAAGGATGTAACGGGTAAAGAAGACTATGATTTTATTTCTTTGCCATTTAAATTGTCTTCTTATAAAATTGTATGTAGAAATAGTAAATTGTTTGGAGTTAAGAAAATTGCTTGGAAAAGGGGTGTTACATTGAATAATTTATTAAATAATACAAAAGAAATTTTTGATAGAAAGACTAAACCTGGTGTAGTATATTTTATCCCTTGTTTATTTTGTAAGAAGGTGTACATAGGTCAGAGTAGTTTGAGTTTAAATGAAAGAATAAAGGTTCATAAAAGTAGAGTTAAAATAGATTTCTTAGTTCTGCTTTGTATGTTCATGAAAAAGATACAGGCCATACTACTGATTTTGATGAAGCTAAGGTTGTCTTCTTTGAGAGAAATGAAATCAAAAGAAGAATTAAAGAATCTTTATTATTGAAAATTTATTATTCTGAAGCAATTAA
This sequence comes from Epiperipatus broadwayi, assembly GCA_028023455.1. Taxonomy (NCBI): domain Eukaryota; kingdom Metazoa; phylum Onychophora; class Udeonychophora; order Euonychophora; family Peripatidae; genus Epiperipatus; species Epiperipatus broadwayi. Next base: position 3,352,294 of record JAQFVV010012425.1, on the reverse strand, counting down.
CTTACTCTTATTAAGAGTTCTTTTAATATTAAGGGTGGATGGGAAGTGAATGGATTTGTGAGTAGTTTTTAATATTATGTATTGTAACGATCCGGAGAAAGGTACTTACATAAACTGCACTACGGGGCGCCATCTAGGCATTTGAACCTAGAAAAATTTATAAAGTAGGCAGATACGTAAGTCAAGAAAAAAAAATTATTTTTTTTTTAAATTTTGATTCCGGTTGTTAGCCCATGTCACTAGCTCAGTGGAATAGTAGAGATTAAATAATATAAGATCTTATCTAATTAGATTTCAACATTAAAAAATAAATAAAATAAGCCACTGCCAGTAATTAACATACAAACATTTATTTATGCACATATATATAAGATTTAAAATTATTTTAGTATTAGTTTACATTTTAACATTTAACATTATTTTTAACTTTGATTTTTGACTTTAATTTACCTTTAATTACTATTATATTCTAATTTTACATTTTAATTAAGTTTGCACAGATAAATTTAGGAAAGCTTGTTTATAATATTGAATATAGATCGGTTACATAGATTTCACGGTCAACAACATTTCAAAGTAAACATAAACGATCAAAATACAAAATTATTGATTACTGACAATTGCGGAGGGAAATTTCTACATAACCCAATAGTATTCATCATAAGATACTCGCATTGTCACCAATAACTTAAAAGACATCCGAATAAATACATTTTAGATACTCACCGTAAGGTATCATTATTTATCGAATGTCTATATATTTTGATCAAATATGAAAACGCAAAACATAGTTAACCGATAAACAATCCATGCAAGCGTCTATAAACAACTTAAGTTTAATGCATTTTTATTTAGAATCGAGTATGAATATTACATAGATTTGCATTGAAATTAAAATATTCTATCCCTATTTAACCTTAGGCTAAAATTCACAGTCAAACTGGCATCAATCCATCTGATACATCGATGTATTCAATGTAATACGAAATACGGCAGCACCAAAAGAATTAAGAAAAGACATTGACTCTCAATCAGATAAGAATATTACATCTATCTAACGAGAAGAACAATAAAAAAAAAACTCCATAGAAAGGAACTGCGGTATCCGACTTATAATTCCTTCCATAGGCAAACGGAAGTGTGCGGCGTATGAAGCGATTCTGCCCATAGCAAATCAATATTACATCTACTAATCACACCAATATATCCAATCCATTGACCCAATCTAACCACGAAACAAATAACCTAAGATTACCCTCCCCTAATATAACTTTACAAATCTATACAGCCATTCACGCCCGACTTAAATTTAACATTTATATAATTAATTTAACGAAAAACAAAAAAAAAAATCATGATAAAAACTTAAAAGAACAAAAAATAAATAAATGGAAATGATTTTACAAAATAAATACATTAAATAAAATTATAACTAATAAATAAATAGTATCGGTCAGATAGAATAATATTGCAATTATTTAAATCTGGAAAGTTTTAATTTACTGTTCATAAATTTTAAAGTTCTTACGGTTATTTAAATAGTTCATCTTCATATATTCCTTGCCGTTTGAACGTGAATTCCCACGTCGTCCGAAGATTGGGATCCTGTTGGCCGATTTATTTATCCATCCGGAGATTTTTTTAGTGTAGTTGGTCCTCAATGTAGAAACGATGGCTCATTTTTCTTCCTTTCTTAGCAGAACTGAAGGGATTGAATCGTGCATCTTTTTTCAATCCCTTCTCCTTCACTTCCGCACTAACACGTCTCTCTCACATCGTAATAATCATAACAACTCACTAGTCACTAATTAATAATTTCCAAATTTTCCTTTTATACGTATTCGAAGGATTGACTTAACATTACGTCATCGATGAGATGATCCTTTTCGTTGAGGTCCGATTCCATAGGGATTTCTTCTTATTTGCTAACAGTTTCTATTGTTTTCTTATCTGACCGGTGTTTTTACATTTAAATGCCAAAGGCTGGTTTACATTTAACTAATTAACAATCATTTCCATTTCTGATTAATTAACCTGTTTTCCAAATCAAAAATATGTTTAAAGATAAATTTAAAGATATAATTTCATCTCCAAATCTTTTTAAAATTTAGTTTTAAAATACTTTTTCTTTAATAAAGTTTTATTTTGAATAATTTTTCATTATCTGTGCGATTTAATTAATATATAAGAGTTTAAGATGATATTTAATTTCAATTTTTAATTCTTAAAGAAAATTTTTAAATGCGAACTTTTTAATTTACTTTCATGTTTAATAAATTAAAAAAAAAACAAAACAATGTAACGAACGTCTATGCTCGTTACAATATATTGTGTAGTTTTTGTAGTTCTTTACACTTGAGAAGTCTTCTTGCAGCAGTGAAACCTTTGGTTGTATTTTAGTATTATTTTTATGCTGGTCAGGTTGAATTTTGGATTTGGGGTAGTTTTGATTTTATATTGACTAGTTTAGCTTTATGCTTGTAATGTGTTTATATATATATTGTCACCTCAACTTTCTCTGCGCAATCTTTCACTTATTCAACCTCAATAAACTCTCATTTATTTCAAGTAGCTAGTTAATTGAATTTCATACTAACTTTAGGATCAAATATACCAGGGCGCCAAATTGCAGCTATAAATTGTAATGCCCATCAGAGATCATCATCATTAGCTATATTTAGGACTATAAAGCTACTGGAGAAAGTAATTAAATTGTCTCTCAAAAAATAATAATAATAATAATATTGATAAAACCATTCAATATATGTGGTCTTAATTTTGAACTCGGATGAGTCATCTAAATATTTTATGATAAATTTATTATTAAATCTAAAATGATAAGACAACTTTCTTCCATAACTTTATGATAAATATCTGATCTCGAGTGGTCACTACAGAAAATACTATATACAGTTCTCATTTATATCTGACTGGAAATAAATCAGTAATTAATGCAGAGAACTCATAATCTATGTTCATAATATAAAATTATTATTCAATTTAACATTAGACAAAATTAATCACAAATAATCCTCCCCATTTAATTCCATTACTTTATTTTTCATTCTCAGCATCTATCACTTTCAATGGCTACAATTATATAACACGGAGTGTCTGTGTTATGTTCTCTAATCTGAGAATTTCTAATCTTATTTCTCTAACACACATACACCTTTCGATCAACTATCAAATCATGATCCCTATTTTATAATAGTATAATAGTTTATTATAATATGCTACTTGAATTCCAAATTAGCTCTTAGATTAATAATTGAACTGCTCTTTCTCAAGGTCTAGATCTGTCAAGAGGTGCTCATATAAGTGATTACACTGTAATGGATGTGATCCCATATATACTAAAATAAATCTTAATATGAGTTTAATAATGGGAATCACTCTAAACACCAAGAGCAGGAAAAGGATTTTATGTCTGCTCCCAATATTCACAACATTACAATGAATCAAAAGATTAAATTTATTAACATAACTTAACTCTTCCCTGTCATTTTTATTCTATTATTGCTAATCTATTGACCAAATTTTAATTAATAACTTTAAACCTATCATATTTTGTTAAACTAAACTATGGAAGTAAACCATGGACATCAATCAGATAAATGAATCAAAATTTTCTTATGAAAATAAAGAACGGAAATAAATTATAAAATCAGATTATGCAAATTAATTATGAAAATAAATTACGTGAAAGTGAATTTTATAAAGGTGACTTATATAAAATGAATTATACTAATCGAATATAAAAATATTCAAGATAAAATTAATACTGTAATTCAATCGTGGAAATACATTATCAATATAAAATTAACTATGTGAATCGAATATGGAAACAATATAATAATGACTATTGCAAATCGATCTTGGAAATAAATTATCATTATAAAATAAATAATTAAATTTAAATATGAACTAATATTACTTTAAATATAGGTGCGGATATATAGATTCTGGAGATATTTTGAAACATCAAAACACAAAACACATTATAATCTTATAACAATAGTAAAATTTTATTATGTTACCAATAATGATAAAAATTACAATAAAAACACACTTAATTATAATGTTGTTACACTCAAATATATAACTCAGATCTATTAAAGACTATGGTTCAAATACATGTTTAAATAACCTAATTTTCTGGATGACTTATTTATTGTTTTGACCCATTCATTTATTAAATAAATAATTAATAATAATCAGGTACTCATCTATTTGCTAAAGATGATGTTCTATGGCGCGGTTTTCATGGCAAAACACATAAAAATACTGTTTCCACAGCGGACATGTTCGAACCCGCGTTTTCTATAACACAATTTTTTTGTTGTGCTACAGAATGCAGGCCGCTATGTCGCATCGCAGTACAGCATGTATGTTGCATAGCAGCAAATACATTTTCCGAATTCGCACAATTTATAAAATAATTACGGCTTGATGAGAGAGTTTGTATTTGAATTATATTGAAATGTTGTTTTCATTGAATTTTTTTTATTTTAAAGTATTAAAATATTCAGATTTTTTAAAGCAATAATTATAAGACTTTTTACAATATACTGTATTGAACTATTATTTGGGAAAATGTTAAATATCGTCTTTTTTTATTAAGATGCAATTAGGTAACGTGTCAAGTAACATACTGTAGTAACATTCCATGACCGTCTGTATATTTTTGAAGTAAAAAAGAGTGGTACAAAAAAATAACCAGTAAGAAAAGTCCAAATATACATGTTTTTTTGTAAATTTCATAAAAAGCAAATATTATAAACATGTTTAATAAGTAAAGAAGACATTTGTATGTGTTTGTTGTTGTTTAAAAAAGTTTGAGTTTCTTTCTTTTGTCCTAGTACGGTTTCGATTTTGAATTTTTTTATTTTAGCATTACAAACAACAGAATACTAACCCCAAAACTAACCCTAAATCTAACCCTAACCTAACCCTAAACCTAACCCTAAAACTAACCCTAAATCTAACCATAACAATTTTTACTTTTAGTATGATTATTATTTTTTACTTAAACTAGCAGCAAAAAAAGTCGTAACACAAGTAAAAAATTTTCCAATAGAAAATTGTTAAAAAAAAAAGCCGGGAACACAAAAAAATATATGATAGAAAAAACACGAATCAAATTGTAATTTGTTGATTTGATTTTACATTTATTGTTATCATTTAAATTGTATACGTTAATAAAAAATAATATCTATAAAAGACAATTTTGTTTTGTTTTTATTTTCACATTACAAAAAAGCACAGCAAAATTATTATAATCAATGGCCCAGGAATGATCGTATTTTATAGTTTTAGCGTGAAAACGGCGTTCTCCAATGGCATCTTTATCTATAATACAAGCACCAATAATCATAATAACACAAGTGCTCACACATGGAATCAGAATTCCATATATTTTTATCTTTAAAAACACTTATTTTGAAAGAGAAGTAAATCTTTAAACTTCTACTTCCCCTTTTTTTATTGTGAACATTGTCCATTGGACTATTCCAAATAATGTATTCGTTTCAATTATTCTAACTAGCAATGTGAAATAATCTTAAATTTCTAAATCATTTTATCAAGCAATAATTTTCAATTTCCAATGAAGAAGGAAAATATGCCAAAAAATTACCCTATTAATTTTGCAAACAGGTTTAAATTCAAAACCCCCACTTTTACATTCATGCTTGTCAGATCTTTATGTTTTTGACTGTATATCTTAATAGGTCAGTATGTCCACTCAGCTTGATGACCTCAATTTACCATCATTCAAAAAATCAACACAGATCAGTTAGTTCATTAATTAAAATCCCTGTCATTCCTCATCATATGCATACATCTGACTGAATCCTTATCCTGTCAGGGCAACTTTATTCTGTCCTACATAAGAAAACTCTCTTCATATCCCACATCACCATGCAGTACTTATAATGTGCACACAGTAGCATCTTGGTAAAGAAAATTAAAAAAAAAACAATGACAATAACTCCTACCTTGAACCATTTGCTTGAGCCAGAGGGAGATCTTTTCTTAAGATCTAGAGTAATGTAAAGAGCTCCTGCCTAAACACGTATTCTCTATATTGGCATGTAAAACATTTTCTACAATTAAACAATAACTTTATTAATAATTCCTTATGTTAACAAATAAATGGAGTGAAACTCAGTCACCTCCGACTGCCATGGTATATAAATCACGAGATAGCCATTTCCCATCTATTGGGTGGTAGAATAACTTTACATTAGTAATGACAAGCATTTATAGCTTTATATACATCCACACATACATTGATTACATCCAAGATAAATGACAGACTAACCAAATCTTGAATCAAAACATATATGAATCATTTCAATTTTAAACAGTCAAGCCCATAACATACCTAACATTTATATTAATAACAGACCATCAAGACTTATAGCATAATTATGGGTTTTTACGACCATGCACTCAACTCTTCAGATTTAATATTAGGCACAAATTAAAATTTTGTTAAAAATATAAAAATATTTATATCATTTCTCTCTTTACTGTTAAATTTAAATTTACGTGAGCATCTATACTTAAATGGTATCAAAATCATTTCCCCTTCCTTTAAACATTTCTAACATAAGTAATAAAAAATATTACATTAAGATAACCTAGTGACTAGAGTGTGACATATTATATAAACAAAATGAAATATATAAAAAAGACATATTATATAAACCAAATAAAATAAAGAATAAATATCAACATTATGATAGTCTCTTTCTAATGTCTTTTCCTTCAACTGTCCATCAACCAATTTATATATTCAGTTCATTTTATTTGAGATAGCTATATAAATGCACATCAGACAGTTATTTTTAATAAAATGTGTATAAAAACGCACAGTCAGTCAATTGAATCAAGATAGATAAAAACATAGATAGTTATTTAAATCAAAATGTAGTTACAGGATAATTAATAAATTTTAAGAGTTTTGTTTATTAACTTCCATTTGATGAGTTTCTTTCTTGGTTTGAATTGATTTGTTTCTTTTCTTCTTCCTTTCCATTTTAAAGGTTCAAATTATAGACAACAAGCCATTTTTGATTACTAAACACGAATTAACTTTTTAAAACATTTTACAGAAGTTTGCTGCAGTTTTTTCAAACAAATTTTAAACAGCCAAATAATACTTATAGTATAAATCGATCTTTTAATTGCATACAAAAATTTGACAGTTCTCTCCTTCAATGAATTTTTAATAAGCAGAATGAATAAATTGTGATATTCAGCAGAAAATATCTTATTAAAAGTTGATATCTTCATAATTGATGTGAGGAAAAGAAATATGCACCACTTATAGATGAATTAGAAATTCATATTTTGGTAGACTATAAAACTTAAATACATTATTAAATTCTGATAAAGAAAATTTAAAAAACTTGGAAACACCTTCAGAGACAGATTAATTTTAGTTAGTTAGCATAAGTTCTCAATTAGAAAAAGTTCTTATATTCACTTTTCTCAACCTCTTTTATAGAGTAAAAAAGAGAAAAGAAAACACATGTTAAACCCCTCCCCCCACTGTGGTTCCTTTTCAAGTCTAATTAAAAAATCTCCACTCAGAATGAACAATAGACTCTTTCTTAAGTGTTAATCTTGACATCTTTCTTTTCCTCATCTTAAAGCACATTTCTCTGATTAGCACATCAATGATCAATTTATAAAAATTAGTCAAAAAAGATCTAACCAAAGAAATAAGCTTATCTGACACTTTTTGGTCAAATAAAGGTTACATTCATTTGATCTAAATAATTTGTTATTTAGATTTACATTTTTAATAATATAGAAAATTATGTCAGTTTCTATAAAGGAAAGAAAAAAAATCAAATTCATATATCTGTATTACACACACATACATGTGCAGATCATGAAACAGAAAACTGATTATTCAGATTATATGAATATAAAATATCCATCATAATTTCTTATAATTACATGCATAAAATCAATTATAATTTCTGATAATCATAAACATAAATATTCACTATAACCTTCTATAACTTCAAACTTATTCTCTAGAAAGAAACTGTTAACTAAAGCTACTGACAATCAATTCAATCTTAATTGTCATCAACTCTTTAGTAAAAATATGTTATATAAACACAATCTGTCTCTATATATGTTACTTTTGAGCTATATAGCCATTACTTTCTCAAATAAAACCTTTAACTTTTCTTACATCAAAAAAAATTTTTTTTCCATAATTACTTTATTTTATTGCATTTGGTTTATAGATGGAATAAACCAAAAGACTACAGACCCCCACCATTAGATATAAAAATTTCTTTTTTTTCCTCATTTATTGATTAATCACCAATTCAAAATTTTATATTACATAAGATATGTATGCATCTCAAGTCTGTTGGTGCCATATCCACTGCTTATCCTGATTCTAATGGAACAGACTTTAAGCTATGTGCATTATAGGCTCCTCTAGTTCAACCCTTCAAAGATTTTATATTCCACAAGAAAATATACAATAACCAAGCATTATATTTTGTTACTTTTATTGCCAGATAACAAACTCATCATATATCAAATTGTTTTATTAAAGGAAACCCTCCAGAAAATTTTTCATTTTACATCTAATTTTACTATTACATTTAATTTTGCTATTCAAACATATAGACGTCACGTGATCAAATAAATGGACAGGATCAAACCTGGTAGCATCACTTTTCATTTTACATTTGGTTTCATCACTGACTAACATCAAAAAATTAGCACAGCTAACCAAATTTGATTTTATGAAAACATTTTTCATTTTACACTTTATTTTTCTGTCTTCCCACAACTCACTGCCACTATGTTGCAATTTAATGAGTATGTGTTCCATATAATCTATTTTCATTTTACAACTTATCTTTGTTGTAAAACTTGTGGTAACTTTCTCAAGGCCTTTATTCTCATCATCACTTTTTTGTCTCTTATAGCTATACTTTGACAAAGTTTTATTCACTATAATTTTTCTTTTTTTTTGTATTTCCTTTAACATTCATTTCTAAATCATAAAAATTATGATCACTGTCTTTTTCAGCTATTTTACAGTTAAATTTTATTTATTCATACTGTAAATCCAAACTATATATAGTATGATTTTGCTCTATTTTAATCCTTGCCTCTTTAATAATATCACTACTACTATATTCTTTTGCTTCTACTAGCTTACACTCTATATTTTCTAAATGTTTCTCCAAAACTATTTTGCCTTCTTTGCAGTCTACTTCTGTTAGACAACCTAACTGATCATTTATTTCTTGTCTATCACAAGCTAACTTTTTGTCAATTCTGTGTTTGAACTGATTCCATAATTGCTCTGCAGTCTGTTGTATTTTTGCCTCCAAATCTTTTCTCTTATCCTTCATCTGATCTTTTACTCCTAAATTTAAATTTTCTAATGACTTTTGAGCATCTATACTTTCTTTTGGTGTGCCAACTTTATTACTTACTTTATTGAACTGTTTTTTTGAACTTTCTGTTTGAGTATCTAAAATTTTCTTAATCATTTCTATTTGAGCACTTATACCTTCTAGTAGAGTCTCAAAATGTTTCTTCATCATCTCATTTTGAGCCTCAAAATATTTCTCTATCTCTTGCATTATTAAGAGAAGTGTTTGGCTATTTACACTTGTGAGTTTAGTTTCTGCTATCTCTGGACTCTTGGGAACTAATTCTTCTAATTCTGGGACTTCCTCACTTTCTATTTCTTTCTCTAAACACTCCATTTCTTTTACTTATCTCTGAACTTTCTGTCTAACTTAAGTATATAATTAATTATAAAAATTTAAATAGACTGGTGCACATCTCCTCTCATTTCCATCAACCTGAAACAAAATCCACTGTAAACAAGCTCTGCATAAATGATCCAACAAATCTACCCCATCTATCTATTCACTGCAAATTTTGACCTTAAAATTCTACAAGTGTTTTATAATGTTTCAATATCCATAACTCCAACACCTTTCAATAATTGATGATAAAATTATGTTTGATTGATTGATTTCCAAATATCATAGATCGATTCACAAAATAAATGTTTCATTTTTTTTCATAGTTTTAATCCAATAGCAAACAGATTGATGTTGATGTTTTATTATCCATCATCTACACACACACACTTAGGTTTGCAATATATATATAATATCTGAATTACACTCATAAATCTTTATAGTTTTACTTCCATCCATAGATTATCTTGTAGCACTTAAATTTAATATATATATTTTTACAAATCTATAGATTTAAACTAATTCTTATTTTACTCTTTTTAGCATCCTCATCCACAGACCATCATCAGGCTTTCATTATGGTGCCAATCTTTCCATTTTATGTATAGCATTTTCATTCACAGAACACCATCAGGCCCCATGTTGGGCACCAATCTTTCTGCTTTATGTCACCTCAATTTTCTCCATGCAATCTTTTACTTATTCAACCTCAATAAACTCTCATTTATTTCAAGTATCTAGTCAACTGAATTTCATACTAACTTTAGAATCAAATATACTGGGGCACCAAATTGCAGCTATAAAATGTAATGCCCACCAGAGATCATCATCATGAGCTATATTTAGGACTATAGAGTACTGGAGAAAGTAATTAAATTGTCTCTCAAAAATAATAATATTGATAAAACCATTCAATCTATGTGGTCTTAATTTTGAACTCGGATGAGTCATCCAAATATTTTATGATAAATTTATTATTAAATCTAAAATAATAAGACAACTTTCTTCCATAACTTTATGATAAATATCTGATCTCAAGTGGTCACTACAGAAAATACTATATACAGTTCTCATTTATATCTGACTGCAAATAAATCAGTAATTAATGCAGAGAATTCATAATCTATGTTCATAATATAAAATTATTATTTAATTTAACATTAGACAAAATTTATCACAAATAATCCTCCCCATTTAATTCCATTAATTTATTTTTCATTCTCAGCATCTATCACTTTCAATAGCTACAATTATAGAACACGGAGTGTCTGTGTTATGTTCTCTAATCTGAGAATTTTTAATCTTATTTCTCTAACACACATATATCTTTCGATAAACTATAAATTCATGATCCCTAGTTTATAATAGTATAATAATTTATTATAATATGCTACTTGACTTCCAAACTAGCTCTTAGATTAATAATTAAACTGCTCTTTCTCAAGGTCTAGATCTGTCAAAAGGTGCTCATATAAGTGATTACACTGTAATGGATGTGATCCCATAGATACTAAAATAAATCTTAAAATGAGTTTGATAGTGGAATCACTCTAAACACCAAGAGCAGGAAAAGGATTTTATGACTGGTCCCAATATTCACAACATTATAATGAATCAAAAGATTAAATTTATTAACGTAACTTAACTATTCCCTGTCATTTTTATTTTATTATTGCTAATCTATTGACCAAATTTTAATTAAAAATTTTAAACCTATTATATTTTGTTAAACTAAACTATGGAAGTAAACCATGGATATCAATCAGATAAATCAATCAAAATTTACTTATGAAAATAAAGAACGGAAATAAATGATAAAATCAGATTATGCAAATTAATTATGAAAATAAATTATGTCAAAATGAATTTTGTAAAGGTGACTTATATAAAATGAATTATATTAATCGAATATAGAAATATTCAAGATAAAATTAATACTGTAATTCAATCATGGAAATACATTATCAATATAAAATTAACCATGTGAATTGAATATGGAAACGATATAATAATGACTACTGCAAATCGATCTTGGAAATAAATTATCATTATAAAATAAATAATTAAATTTAAATATGAACTAATATTACTTTAAATATAAGTGCAGATATATAGATTCTGGATATATTTTGAAACATCAAAACACAATATAATCTTATAACAATAGTAAAATTTTATTACGTTACCAATAATGATAAAAATTAAAATAAAATCACAATTAATTATAATGTTGTTACACTCAAATATATGACTCAGATCTATTAAAGACTATGGTTCAAATACATGTTTAAATTAACTAATTTTCTGAATGACTTATTTATTGTTTTGACCCATTCATTTATTAAATAAATAATTAATAATAATAATAATAATAATAATAATAATAACACAAATGCTCACACATAAAATCAGAATTCCATATATTTTTAGCTTTAAAAAAACTTATCATGAAAGAGAAGTAAACCTATAAACTTCTACTTCCCCCCTTTTTATTGTAAACATTGTCCATTGGACTATTCCAAATAAAGTATTCATTTCAATTATTCTAACTAGCAATGTGAAATAATCTTAAATTTCTAAATCATTTTATCAAGCAATAATTTTCACATTTTCAATGAAGAAGGAGGATATGCCATAAAATTACCCTACTAATTTTGCAAACAGGTTTAAATTCAAAAACCCCACTTTTACATTTATGCTTGTCAGATCTTTACATTTTTGATTGTATATCTTAATAGGTCAGTATGTCCACTCAACTTGATGACCTCAATTTACCATCATTCAAAAAATCAACACAGAGTGGTTAGTTCATTAATTAAAATCCCTGTCAATCCTCATCATATGCATACATCTGACTGAATCCTTATCCTGTCAGGGCAACTTTATTCTGTCCTACATAAGAAAACTCTCTTCATATCCCACATCACTATGCAGCATTTATAACACGAACACAGCAGCATCTTGGTAAGAAAAATTAAAAAAAACAATGACAATAATTCATAACTTGAACCACTTGCTTGAGCCAGAGGGAGATCTTTTTTTAAGATCTAGAGTCATGTAAAGAGCCCTGCCTAAACACCTATTCTCTATATTGGCATACAAAACATTTTTTACAATTAAACAATAACCTTATTAATCATTCCCTATCTTAACAAATAAATGCAGTGAAACTCAGTCACCTCTGACTGCAATGGTGTATAAATCATGAGACAGCCATTTCCCATCTATTGAGTGGTAGGATAACTTTACATTAGTAATGACAAGCATTTATAGCTTTATATATGCACACACATACATTGATTACATCCAAGATAAATGACAAAAAGTAACCAGATCTCGAATCAAAACATATATGAATCATTTCAATTTTAAACAGTCAAGCCCACGACATACCTAACATTTATATTAATAACTAACCATCAAGACTTATAGCATAATTATGGGTTTTTACGACCATCCACTCAACTCTTCAGATTTAATATTAAGCACAAATTAAAATTTTGTTAAAAATATAAAAATATTTATATCATTTCTCTCTTTACTGTTAAATTTAAATTTATGTGAGCATCTATACTTAAATGGTATCAAAATCATTTCCCCTTTCTTTAAACATTTCTAACATAAATAAAAAAAAATTATTACATTAAGATAACCTAGTGATTAGAGTGTGACATATTATATAAACAAAATGAAATATAAAAAAAAGACATATTATATAAACCAAATAAAATAAAGAATAAATATCAACATTATGATAGTCTCTTTCTAATGTCTTTTCCTTCAACTGTCCATCAATCAATTTATATATTCAGTTCATTTTATTTGAGATAGCTATATAATTGCACATCAGACAGTTATTTTTAATTAAATGTGTATAAAAATGCATAGACAGTCATTTGAATCAAGATAGATAAAAACATAGATAGTTTTTTAAATCAAAATGTAGTTACAGGATAATTAATAAATTTTAAGAGTTCTGTTGATTATCTTCCATTTGATGAGTTTCTTCCTTGGTTTGCATTGATTTGTTTTTTCTTCTTCCTTTTTATTTTAAAGGTTCAAATTATAAACAACAAGCAGTTTCTGATTACTAAACTTGAATTAACTTTTTAAAACATTTTACAGAAGTTTGCTGCAGTTTCTTCAAATGAATTTTAAACAGCCAAATTATTCTTATAGTATAAATCGGTCTTTTAATTGCATACAAAAATTTGACAGTTTTCTCCTTCAATGAATTTTTAATAAGCAGAATGGATAAATTGTGATATTCAGCAGAAAATATCTTATTAAAAGTTGATGAGTTTATAATTGATGTGAGGAAAAGAAATATGCACCACTTATAGATGAATTAGAAATTCATATTTTGGTATACTATAAAACTTAAATACATTATTAAATTCTGAGAAAGAAAATTTAAAAAACTTGGAAAACACCTTCAGAGACAGATTAATTTTAGTTAGTTAGCAAAAGTTCTCAATTTGCAAAAGTTCTTATATTCACTTTTCTCAACCTTTTATAGAGTAAACGAGAGAAAAGAAAACACATGTTAACCCCCCCCACAGTGCTTCCTCTTCAAGTCTAATTAAAAAATCTCCACTCAGAATGAACAATAGACTTTTTTAAGTGCTAATCTAGACATCTTTCTTTTCCCCATTTTAAAGCACATTTCTTTGATTAACACATCAGTGATCAATTTATAAAAATTAGTCAAAAAAGATCTAACCAAAGAAATAAGCCTACTGACACTTTTTGATCAAATAAAGGTTACATTCATTTGATCTAAATAATTTCTTATTTAGATATACATTTTTAATAATATAGAAAATTATGTCAGTTTCTATAAAGGAAAGAAAAAAAATCAAACTCATATATCTGTATTACACACACATACATGTGCAGATCATGAAACAGAAAACTGATTATTCAGATTATATGAATATAAAATATCCATCATAATTTCTTATAATTACAAGCATAAAATCAATTATAATTTCTGATAATCATAAACATAAATATTCACTATAGCCTCCTATAACTTCAAACTTATTCTCTAAAAAGAAACTATAAACTAAAGCTACTGACATTCAATTCAATCTTAATTCTCATCAACTCTTTAGTAATAAATATTTTATACAAATACAAACTGTCTCTATATATGTTACCTTTGAGCTATATAGTCATTACTTTCATAAATAAACTTTTTAACTTTTCTTACATCAAAAAAATTTATTTTTTCCTCAATTACTTCATTTTATTACATTTGGTTTATAGATGGAATAAACCAAAAGGCTACAATATATATATATATATATATATATATATATATATATATATATATATATATATATATATATATATATATATATATATATATATATATATATATATATATATATATATATATATATATTTAAATTGGCATGGTATATTTATATCTGATTTGCTCTCTCTAATAATACTTGGCATGTCTGGAATACTTTTTTAACCTAATTGATTTACGTAACTAATCTAACTTTTTGAAACGTATTTGGAGAAATTATTTAATAAAAGTTTACAATTCTTTTTTTATTTATGTTTTTACTACTTTTAAAACTATATTTAGTTTATATAAACATTTAATCATTTATTTTATAATAAAAATATTATAAGTTGAGAATATACACACATTCACTTTCACATATTTATTTGCATAAACGATTAACTAATAATTTATTTCATTTGTCTACATGTATAAAAATGTTATATGAAAAAGAGAGATGAATATGAGTTCTTATGCTTATATATATTTTAAACTAACATATTAATCTTTAATTGATGTTTAAAGTTTATTTATGGCTAGAAATAATCTCTAGTAAAATAAATGACTACTAATCATTAATATATTTACTGAATTAATTGATATGAAAGTTGTGAATGCACTAAGTTTGACACTTATAAATCAAAGTATAATAATTTAGCCTTAATAAATACAGAACAAATAATAAAGAGTTATGTAAGAGATTATGACTTGGGCCAACAGAAAAATTCTAGTTTAACATGAAATATGCATTTGTTTAATTATTTGTCTTTTCAGAAGCTTTTGTTCACATGTTTTAAGTGGTGGGGAAGTTTTAATTTTATTTGCCATATGTATGCATGAGTATATATGTTGTGTGTATAATGCCCACAAATCAAATCATAAAGTAATTAAAAAAGAAAAACAGGCAGATGATAGGACATTAAACTATCATTAAATATTTTATTATTTTACACTATCATGAAATTTAATAAAAGGTAAATAAAACGCCTAAAAGAAATAAATAATTATCTTAATATGTTCTATAAAAAACTTAAAAATACATTTAATTAAAGTCTGTATTGTAAAGAATTCTGGATACTTTGGTATTAAACCTGCAACATAAGGGAGATAGGGGGCCTTTTCATATTCACAATAAATGTGTAATGTCATGATGATGTCAAATTGAAAGAAAATAAACCCTATGAGTGTACACATAGAAATGTGTTTTGCTTTATCAACACAATATTTTTTTTCATAATACTTTGACATTTTCAGTCTCATGATTAATATGTATTTTTTTTTGTGGTTTTTGTTCCTTTTTTTGGTTTAATTTGTTTATAAAAAATATGTTTATTAGCATTTTTGTTGAAAATCCCAGTCCATGTAGAAATGAACAACCCATCCCATGTGGAAACATGTTTTTCTTCATCATGGTGATCCAATTTTTTTGTAATACTTTGACATTTTCAGTATCATAATAAAAAAAAATTTTTTTTTTGTGATTTTTGTTCCATTTTGATATGCATTTTTTTTGGTTTTTGTTCCATTTTTTTGGTTTAATTTGTTTATAAAAATGTACATTTATTAGCATTTCTGTTGAAAATCCCAGCATACTCTGCAATCATGTGCTAATTTTCAGAGGGAAATTTTTTAGTACAGGTCTCCATTTTTTGTGGAAATATTAATTTTTTTGTTTCAAGGTGATAATTCCTGTTTTATATTACACAGTAAATATCATATGAGTATACTTAAATGTGTTTAATAAATATTATTTAAAGCCAAAATCATTTACTGTTTGTTTAGTAACAATTTTTTTGTGTAATGGTGTCATTTCATTAAGATCGCAAATCACTTTTTTTGATTGGGAATATTATTCTTAAAAGTTGTTGTTATGAAAGTTGTACATATAGTTAATGTCTTTTTATAAATTTTATTTAAAAAGTAAAATTATTTACTGTTTGTTTAGTATGTATTTAAACTAACAATTTTTTTGTGTAATGCTGTCATTTCATTAAGATCACAAATCCCTTTTTTGATTTCAAATATTTTTAAATGTTGTTAGTGTCCAAGTCATACATAGTCTTGTTTAAAATTATACATTTCTTATTGAAAATGATAAATATATTGTTTTTATTTTTATTTATTTTTAGTCCTGCAACATGGAACATGTATTAGACTTACTGCACCTATTCACATCTTTATCAACCTCCTGATAACTTTGTAAATCTTGCCAAAATATCATGTACAAGATCTGCATACATGTTTTTTTTTGCCAAAAAAAGTCATGTACAAGATTCATTTACATGTTATTTTGGTCAGATCCCAAGACTACAAAGTTATCAGCAGATAGATATGAATGTGAACAGGCACAGTAGATCTAATACATGCTCCATATTGCAGTTCTAATACCAAAGACTAAATTCTGTAAGAGAGACAATATAGTAACTATTTATGAAAACTGTTAAATTGAAAATTATTTTTTATGATTGAATACAGGGAGGAGACAATTGTCATGTAAACACACTATTTTAAATTATAAAGTTGAATTTGATACTTTTGAAATGCAAATCAGATCTATTATTAAAGACATTTGCCTGATAAATGTCATAGAAATTTATATCAAAAAATTAAATAGAACATTTTATTCATTAAAGTTTAAATTGCCAGTCTATCATATTTATATACACCACTGCCAATCATTTTTATATATAACTATATCCCACTTAGCACTTTTTTTATGCAAGAATTTAAAATAGTGATCATTATCAATTTGAATCCACTATTTTGATTTACAATCGATTATTCATTATAATGATTGTAAAAAAAATTTTAAAAAAATTGTTTGGAGGCCATTTTGTAAGACTGATGATGTTATAGGATAGTTATTAATGTTATGTCATCCAAAAGCAAAATAATGAATTTCACGCTGAAATTGATAGTACAATATTTATTCATAATATACAATACAGTACCAATATTGCAGTGCTGGATAAAATATTTTGATTATAAAGTTAAAATATGAATAATAATGTTCAGTACAGTATTTTATTTAATTTTTATCCAGTGCCTTTGCAAGATAATCAGTTCTTCATGAATAATATATTCAACATAAATATTTTCATTGTTAATGATTACAAAGCCTCCTAAAAGTGTTTCATTTAGTATAATAAATAATCAAAATCATATTTTAATGGCATACAATAACCAAATACAATACTGCATTAAATTTTAAAATGTGTACTTTAGTTTAAAAACTGTACATTGTATTTACTCACTTTTATAAATTAAAATTTTTACTAACAATACTTTGCTTGTAGCAAAAATAATGTTTATCATATTGTAATTTAGTTATCATGATTGTTATTTTGAAAAAGAAAATCATAATAATGAACTTTGTATAATCAAAAATTACTAAATATAAATTAAAAACAACATAATCTATTTGCTCAATTTTAAAACTTCTCATAACATTATCACACATGTATAAAAATGTAGAACTGAAAAAAAAAATGAAAATTTTATTCAGCATAAAACTGTTCATGTAAATGTGTTTTCAATTTTAAAAAACATACTCAAAATTACATTCAAATAAACTGAAAAAAATCATATGTTAATATTTATTTAAATAGTTCAACTGTTCTAATCAAAAAATTTTAAGATGTTTCAAACAACATGTCTACCACCATTAATAAAATGCTACATCTTATGGAAAAAGTGCCACAGATATCATACATATTTGTATATAAATTGATCTTTATTTAGACCTGCATAGTAGTTATTGTAAAAAAAAAACAGAGCCTTCAATATTGACTATCATTTGCAAATGCAAATGCATTAGATACAGGTTTTTTTAATACATCAAAATATATTTTTTGAAGTAGTCTTGATAATGTACAATATGCTAATTTTGCTATTCTTATACTAATGATAAATAACAAGTCTTTATAATCAAATAAGTTATTATTAAACTTTTTTTAAAAATTGTAAATAATTTCATGTAAAAATATAGTAACACAAATTTGAAAAAAAATAAAACTTACTTTAATAATCTTTCAGTAGAATGAGAAACAGTTTTGAGGAGGAACACAAAAAATTGTTAACTATTGCTTTACTTTCACTTTTTTGTCCACATTGTTCTAATTTTAGTCATTTACATGTCACATTTTTTCTTATAAAAATTATATTAATTATATACATTTTCAGTTAAAATCATGGCTGCAATTAATATGATCTCAAAAAAAATAAGAAAAATCTCTGAGCTTGGAAACAAAAATGGATACCTTAAATTGACTAGAAAGAGAAGAAAATTGTGATATCTGTTCTATGTACTTATACACATTTACCAAACATCATTATTTTGAAAACAAAGCCAAAATAAAACAAAATACGCAAATCATTGTAGGTGTTTCCCAACTTTTCAATATTATGAATCACAGCATCCCATATAAAAAAAATTCAGGAAGCATGCCCACTATCTATTCAAAACTTTTTCTCTAGATCCTCAGCCACCGATTTGGTACACTTTTATAAAAACAACTCAAGATCATCATAGAATTTAAAAAACAACAATGGATCCTAAATAAACAATTTATGATTCAGAAAATGAGATAATTATGATTGATGAACAGATCATTGGAAAGAGAAACCTTAAGATATGTGTTTTTTTAAACAATCTTAAGTTGTATTACCATGTATGTTTTAAATGCACACTTGCATAATATGCCCAGCATATTTTACACTAGTATATAATCTGCATTAAGGAATTTTTTAAAAATTACTATGTATACTAGATTAAGTTGTTTGTTCACATTTTACAATGTAATTTTTAGCTGGAAGTAACCAACCAAATTTTTTCTCCTAGGAAACCATTACAACTATTTGTTCTTTATGCAATATTTTTGCTTAACAATGAATTTTGGGGACCAATTTCTTTTACTAAGTGGTATAAAGTTGTAGTATATATATATATATATATATATATATATATATATATATATATATATATATATATATATATATATATATATTAATCTAGGTGATATATGCATGTAAATTTAGATTTTCATCTAGCATTAGCAACTGTTTCTATTTTATACAGCTGACATTGTTTGTTCAGAGCATTACAATCAAAAGAGTAAAAATAAGAAAGGTTTGTTAATTTCCAAAGACATCTATGCAATCAATAAAGAATGCTTCAACACTCAACACCCCTTTTTCTAAAAAATGGTGCTTATGGCCCTTCGCTTCCCATTAGTATGAAAATTCACTTATAAATATTCATTTTGATCTCAATTCAATTTATTATTTAACACTTACATTATTTATGAATGACAATTCCCTCCCATTTTATTATGCTATAATTATGATACTATACTGTATTAAAAGTACTTAGTTCAAAACATTTGCTTATTCATTATTATTATTATTATTATTATTATTATTATTATTATTATTATTATTATTATTATTATTATTATTATTATTATTATTATTATTATTATTATTATTATTATTATTATTATTATTATTATTATTATTATTATATCATCATCATCATTATTATTTATTATTATTATTATTATTATTATTATTCAAAGATAGATCTTTATTAATTCTTTAAAAAGTACCATTTGAATAACCCGATTGTGCTGGGTTACATGAACAATTATGCATATAGTTAATTAATTACAATAGTTCTACTAAATATATGTTACTTTTTATAAAGTGTTCTTGTTATTTTTATTATGGTATGACTGTTGTAGTTTATTAATTAAAATGTATTCACAATATTAGGTGATTATTTGGATATTATCTGCATGATTAAACAATATATGTTATTATGGTGGTAAAGATATTGTAATTGATTGTTTGCTTATTTGAGCCAATGCAATTCAGTTATAGATTGGAAAATTATTTTATAAGTGACCATGCTGCAGCTACTATGTCTGGAGAAGTAATTTTGCAATGACAGACCTTTAGTTGTTACAGTTTGTTTGTAAAGGTATCTGGATGTCTAGTGTTATTTCCAAATGTAAAGCTGCAATGAATACACCAGTATGAATATAATAGAAAGGTCACTGCATGAATTATAAGTGTTGAAGGTTTTTGATATAATTCCATAATAGCGGCAGTTACATTTTCTTCATTATGTATAATATGATTTTGCTCATTGTTCTCTTATATGGGTTTGTTTATGTTTCCATCTTATTGTAGATTACTTTTCATTTTGTCCTTGATAATAGTGTTGTCTTTTGCATGTTGGTTATCTATGTTCTATGAAGTTGCAGACTGGGATGTTCATTAGCCTGGCTTTTTTGCTGAATAAAAAAGTCATTGCGTTGAATAGCTCAATGTCCTATTTGTCCACATGAATAACACTTGAGATTTTAGCCCCCTTATGTAAAGACACAGCATAACCACTTGATCTTATAACTGTGTAGGAATACAGTTTGGATCGATGTTTTGGTGAAGCCTGAGCTTAAGTTCATAGTTGTTTTTTTGGCATTGGTATAGGTGTATTTTTTAAATAAACTGCATACAAGCATATTACCTTACCAAATGGCTACATCATTTTCTGAAATTCTTGGATTGTATAACTGAAGTATGTGTTTTTAAGTACTCCAGTGATGATGCTTTGTTTGTTTTTATCTATCATAACTAACACAAAGTTACCTATAGTTTTTATTATAGGCTGAAATTACTGCTTTTGATTTATTTCAAAAAACTTGAGAGCTATATATGTCCAGGATTTGTAGGATCAGCTATTCTCAATATTGTTTTCCACAGACCATGGACCATAAGTGCCTCATAGAATAATTTATAAAAAAAACAATATAATGAGTAATAAGAATCAGTGGCAGATATTACAATCAATTTTGGTGGGGGGAAAAAACAAATTAAATAGTCCATGGGGAATAGTGTTATTGTATTTTTCTGAAATGTTTGCTAAAGTATCTGCTGTTCAGTCTGGGTGGGGGGGAAGGATACAATAAAAGTCAGGAATATCATGCATGTTTGCTTGCAGATGCGAGAATTTGCTTTGCTAAAATTTTAAATTGAAATTTTTTATTATCACTTATAATCACTGAATTCTTCATAATGCTTGCATATGTGTTATTTATAGATAACTTGGGAAACTTTATTGATATAGTTTTCAGACTAGCCATTTGTTCATTGTTATGGGTGGCCGTGATTATTTTACTTGTTTTTTTTTTGATTAGTAAAAAAACCTTTCCTGCTATCAATTGCTGTATATATGTAATACCTACTTGAAAAAGTATATAGACTAATTATAATCGATTGTAAATTATTATTAAATGAATTTTACATTGAACTTGACAATGTTTCAGGTAATTTTTGATGTTTAACACTAAGGATATTATATTGGACCATAAATACTATTCTTTATTAATTTTTTTTTTTTTTTTAAGAAATAAAATTTATTTTCAAAACTACATGAATTATGGTACATAAATTGCTTGAAATTAAGGATTCATGGGTGTCCCACTTCATGTTTTGCCCACACAAGGGGCCTGGTCCTATTCAGTCCTGTGATTTTGTCTGCACCCATCTACCCTGTGTAGCTAACTAGATTCCATGGGATTTCCAATTATTTATGGGACCTTGGCTATTAGATTATTAAAACCAAGGTTTGTCAAATGTATCATATCACTCTTTGCATTGCAGGTGTGTTTTCATCCATTGTAGACATGAATCTGCAAATTTGAAAACCCACAAATCCCTGCAACTTTGTCAATCTCGTTGGTGCATTTAGGCCACCATTTGCAGTTGTCCCATTTACAGCAACATGATATAGGTTTACCATCCATTTCTATAGCTTGGACAGAATTTTAGTACTGTTTGGTATCTGGTCTAGAGCCAACTGCTCCCAGGTATCAGAGAACAGTTTAGCCGGGGCCATTAAACAATCTCTAGTTTTTAACTTAGACATGAGTTCCTTGAAAATCTCCCATGGACTTTTTATGTTGGACTGGAATATGAAGTGACACCTGGTGAGCCATTTTGTAAATAGCATTATGTTGGCCATCTCCTCATTGTTTTACATATATTCAGAATAGACGCACATCCTGACCGGACACTATAATGCAATCTTATTTCAAGTTCTATAAATTTTTTGCAGTGAGAGGTGTGATCCATCATCTCTTCATCTTCACCACAGAGGGCACATATTGAAGCAATGTTTTTGAACCTTCTGCAGTCCACCATGAATTGCCTTGTAGGAAGTGCATTGAATTGGTATTTTATAATGAAATTTTTTTAATTTGGGCTCCATGACCCAAGATCTAGCTTTCTTAAGCAGTGACCTCATGAATATATCTAGTCTTCCTGGGTTTTTTTGCTGGCTGGGATACATGTACTTAAATGTGTCCCAATAGTTCTTTGTTACTAAATAGCTGACCAATGTCCAGTATGAGCCTCGCCATGCAGACCTCCATTTGCGCTATCTATTTGCCTTTTATAGGCAGTGGGGGGGGGTCAGTAGGTTCTACTGTACTGGCAATTTGAAGTTCTGTGTCTGTTTCTTATGATGCCTTCAGTACCACTATTACCCTTTGCACGTATAGTACCTAGATTGCATGCAACCCAAGACCACTCAAATTCTTAGGTTTCTGCATTTTCCGAAGACTAATACAGATTATTTGTTTGGTGTTTTTTTCCATAGTAGCTGTGTGCATTATGCATTAATGGTGTTCTGAAAGGCCCTGGTTGGTTTGATGATTGGAAGGTAGTGTGTGATCCTTGGGAAGACCAACATATTGGGCAGTGTCACCTTGCCTGGGAGTGAAGGGAGATCAAAGAAAAGGTGCTAAAAGGGTTTTTATTCTTCTCTATGAGCATATTTTGTATATGCAGCCTCATTTCCAATTTTGACAGCACTATCAGGAAACCTAGTAGATTTTGGGGCATCCCAGTGAATTTGGATGTTATGTTCTTTCCTTTGTTGATTTGCCATACTGCAGTTTTCATAGGATTAACTAATATTGTTGTTGTCATCGTCGAATAACAACAACAGTAACAATAATTCAATTTTATTTAAAGTGCAAAATAATAATATAGTCAATTAAAAAATGCACATTTAAAATCATAATTATAGGAAAAGTTTACAATGACCAAATGATGTAAAATTATGAAAAAAAATTTTTTTTTTTAAAAAGTCATGACAAGTGGTTTGGGAAATGATATCATAAATTTTATTTTAGTTTCAGGGCTTGATTAAAACCAAGAAGTATATTATTATTAATAAAATTCTTATTGTATGTGCTGATTATATAAACCATGAGAGAAAACTTAAAGAGCATCTGAATAATAAGGGATTAGATTTAAAGGTCTATGTGATCTAGTATAATATTGAGAAGTATTGGAGGATATGTTCAAAGTAAATCTGAGATAATTGTAAAATTTGAAGGTGATCTTGGATAAATATGTAATGTCTCTGATTTTATTTCTCTGCATTAATGAAATGCTAAAATTGTCAGAAAAATGATTATAGTTAGGATATTTAGCAAATAACAGACAGGATTTTTGAATATCTCTTTGAGGGTTTCCAATAATTGAACAAAATTCTAAGATTGGGAGAATCACAGAGAGGATAAGTTATTTTTTGTTGACTGATAAAATATGTTACCATGTCCATATTTTAACCATCTACCTGTAATCTTATTCTAAGAATTGTGCATGTACAAGTTATTTCCCTAAGCATCGAGTAGGTATATTTATGAGCATGGGCTAAATCCCATCTCAAGCACCAGTCTTATCCATTAATAAGAATTATACCTTTTGAAAACATAAACAAGGGTTCAGTGAACACTCTTTGCATATCCGATCCAGACTAGCTCAATCTCAAGGTCCAATGAGAGACCAAAGCTTGAGAGACCAAAGCTAAGGTGATCTTATGAAGAGATGTCACACACACACACACACATATATATATATATATATATATTGTTATACTTTCTGTCTGCCTACAAATCCTATTACAATAGCCCAGAAGTTATCAGATTCCCAGAATGTAAATAATACACAAGTTATAATCAAATTCTAATATATATATATATATATATATATATATATATATATATATCTTGTTATACTTGTTATACTTTCTGTCTGCCTACAAATCCTATTACAATAGCCCAGAAGTTATCAGATTCCCAGAATGTAAATAATACACAAGTTATAATCAAATTCTAAGATTTATTAACACATGTATGCATATCTCAATATTTTAAGCACACAACTCATTTATTCCGATACACACATATATAAGATTCATATACATATTAATGAAAGACTGCAATTACAAGTCAGAATTGTTTATTAAATGATTTAAGAAATTATTTATTACTTTCTTTAAAATGGAATAACACATGTTTCTTAATCTATTACTAAATGTTCATTGAAGATATATTGAGAAAAGATCAAGATTACCTCTGTTAAGGGCGAATGTTTATGTGGTCAAGGCTAATGATCTGTAAGCTTACAGTCTTAAAGGAATGCTGGTTTTAGCAAGAGTCATTGATCTGAACAATGATGACCAGCTCTGAAATATTCTATACAAAGTAATCCATCCTAGACGTTAAGTAATTGATTTTTAACTTGCTTGTGAGAGGTTCTAGCTGTTAGCTGTTTGTGGCCATTACACTTGATTAAATAAATAACAAATCTCCATCAATAAAGTTCAGGTGAGTCCTACAATAGCTGTCCACTGAGCCGGCCTAATGAACTCACATGATTATAAATACCCCTGCCTTTCGATGAAGTACATTACAAAGAAATTTTCATTAACTGATAATAATGTTAATACGTTTTTTCTTTCCCGCTTCTTTATTCCCTGTCTCTATTTTTTTAATCACCCACTAAATCACTGAGAAAAAAATACTTCTTTATTCCCTGTTTCTATTTTTTTAATCACCCACTAAATCACTGAGAAAAAAATATAGTTATTTTCTTTAATGCTCTTTAACCTCACTTTTTTTTACCCATTCATACACCGATGACCAGATCTCAAAAAATGTTTTTAGCTTTCATTGTTCTAAAAATACTAACTTGACCAGTTCTAAGAAATCCAGTGGACAGAGTCATTAACTGAAACTGCCCTCAGTGCAACTTTCAATTCTTTTTATTAGTCTCCACCCTTATATGCTTAATGGATTTTCATTAAGAAACATGTGCTATTACTGACATTATTTAAATCTATAGCTTATGACATTAATAAACAACAATATATAAATAATGACAACCAATCAATTAATAGAAAGGATAGCTGTTTTGCCATTTCCAAAAAATGGACAAACTAAGTCAAACAATATCATAAATAGTATACTGAAACATCTAATTAACATAAATTTAAATACTCCCTCTCATCACTATCAACCATTTTATTTTTATTTTGTACAGCTATGATTATGAAGCCATAGAGCTTTGAAAGTGCTAAGCTTTAAATAAATTTAATAACATATAACTTTTTTAACGAGCGTTATAAGCGCATAAGTATTGATATTATATATATATATATATATATATATATATATATATATATATATATATATATATATATATAAAATACAAATAATAAAAAAATAACACAACTTCACACATAATCACTTCTCTATATCCTCACATATAAATCTGTTAGTAATTCAACACACATCACAATAACATGTACAACAAATATATATGTATACATTCATGCCATTAACTGATTACATATTCCATTCATACTCTTTTGTAACAGGGTTTGAATGACTATTTATAAATTTTCCCACATCAACCTATTTAATTCATAATACCACTCACAATTAACACTCTTTATAATTATTATTATCCTTTACTTACCTTAGCACCATTATTTGAACCTAGCTACTGTTACATAGTCCCTGGTGCAATAGCCTTCAAATACCCTCTGTGTATCCACCCAAAATGCATGTTTCCCTTGACTCTTTGTGATTATAAATGGGCCCTCATATAGATTGCAAAACTTTTTGCAAATAAACTTTTTGGGTTCGCTTACATGGGGGATCCTCACCATTATTGGTCTCCCACCTTAAAGGAATGAGAGGAACTCTTGAAACCCTCTTTTCATTGTAAGCTTCTGTGAACCATTGAGAGGTGTGATTAACTGCCTATCATTTTTTATATCAATGGGAGGTTCTTCTGTTCCTTCAAATTCAGTTTGAAACAACCTGGGCACGTGTTTTTTCAAAATGCAAATGTATTGGTGTGAACCCAGTAGATTCATTCACTGCCCAGTTCTTATAGTTTAAAATGTCTGGTAGTTGTTTGACCCACTTTCTATGGTTTGTTTGGACATAAGTATGGAACAGCCTACCCAATTCTTGCATCATTCTTTCACAGGGATTGGATTGAGAGTTTTGGATTGAGGTTAACACATGTCCTATTTTCAATCATTTGGTCCATCTTGCCCACTCCTTTGAGACGAATGGAGTCCCATGATCTGATATGATTGTTTATGGTTCCCCCCCTACAGAATGTTCCCTCTCCAGAACATGTATGGTGTTCCTCGCATTGGCTTGTGTGATGGGATACATGGACACTAGTTTGGAGAACAAATCATAAACAACCAAGAGGTATTTCTTTTTATTGAAGGCCAGCAGTGGGTCATAAAAATCAACTGCAAACATTTCCTTAGGCTCTCTGGGGATCATGGACAACATCGGACCTGTATATTTCCTATTTGCAGGCTTAACCCATTTTGCACTGCCCAATAATGGCCACAACTTTGTCAAGCATGCATAGCCAGTAAAACTACCTCCTAATCCATCATTCAGTCTACATTATCCCATAATGGCCAGACATGTGGTGCATGTGTGCCACCACTGCAGTCCTCATATGCCACGGGATGACTGATCTCCACTCTGCTGGATTTTCCTTAACTTTATATTGTAGCACACCTTGCTCCAGTTTAAATTTCTGAATATTCTGCTTGATCCAACCCCCAATCAATTTAGCTTCTTTACCTTCCCATTGGTCAATGACTGGCCAGAGTTGTTGGTCCTCTCTCTGAAGGTACTCCAGATGCTTCAAATCACTTTCAAGTCCTTTGTCTGTTCTCAACTCTATGCTTGCTATATACAAATTCTCAGTACCTAGATGATGTGATTGGGTGTCCACTGGATTGTGACAGGATGTCAGCTACCATGTTGTCAGACCCTTTGCAATACCTCACCGTATAGTTGTATTCTTGGAGACACAAGATCCAATGTACTTATGTGCTGTTTGTGAGGTAGCTGTGGTTGATAAATTCCAGAGTCTTGTGGTCAGTAACCACAATGACCTCTGAGCCCAGTAACAGTGTGCGAAACTTCTGAAAGCCCCAAACTATAGCCAATGCCTCTTTATCAGTGGTTGTATAATGTACCTCAGGACCTTTGAGTAGCCTACTCAGAAAATATAGTACACCCATTCTCCCATCTTCTTGCTTTTGAGCCAAGGTCACTCCAAGACCATATCCACTGCCATCTGTCTGAACTATGAATGGCTTTGAAAAGTCAGGAAGGGCTAGCATAACATGTTCCAAGAAACCTGTCTTCACTCTCTGGAAGGCCTGGTCTTGTTCTTCCATCCACTTCCACTCACTACCCTTTTTAATAACTTCACCAATGGCTCCATTTGTTTTGCAAAACTGGTCCTACAGGCCCAGAAATTATTGGACCTGCTTCTTGGATCTAGGTGTTGGAAAGTCATGAATGGCTGAGATCTTGTCTGGGTGTTGTTTGACTCCCTGAGCTCCCACCATGTGCCCAAGAAAGACCACCTCTTTCTGACAGTGTGCTCTTCTTGATATTTATTTTTATGCCCTTCTTTCACATTCCTCTAGAAATAGTCCTACTTCCCATGTGTTCCTTAATATCAATCAAGGCTATCAGCACATCATCCAAGTAAATCATGACCATGTCCTTTATCTCTGAGGATAGCACCTGATCCAAGCACCTGAGTAACCCACCCACTGTTTATTAGACTGAAAGGCATCCTGTTAAATTGATATGAATGGCCCTCATATCTGAATGATGTGTATTGGAAGTTTTGCAGATGTAACTTAATTTGCCAATAACTTGGCAGTTAAATCAAAGGTCAAAAATACCTTCTTCCCTTGAAACTTCCTCAGTAATTCTTGCATGGGAGGTGGTACATTGCAGTCTGGTACAGTCATTTTATTTAACTGTCAAGCATAAAGACACAATATAACAGATCCACCCTTCTTTTTAACTACCACTATTGGGTTGCAGTACGCCAATGAGCATTTTGATATAATTCCCACTCTAGCATCTGATCTATTTGCTCTTTCACTTCCTTTTTGTATTGGTGCAGAATGGGGTATGATCTAGCTTTGAATGTCTGACCATCTCTCCTTAATTTTCTGAAAAGACTTGGTGATACTTGGTCAATGTTTGTTGTAATGGACTATCTTGAACACTCTTTTCTACTTTCGTTCCATCAATCTTGTTATCTTTGAGTTTCTCCAGGACATCCTCCTCTAGATGTAGCATTCCTATTCACTATTGAGGCTCCTCTGTGAGGAAACATACCACTTCACCCTCACATGTGACCTGCTCCCTCTCATGGTCAAGGTTACATTTGCAACTATTTAGATAATCTGATCCTAACAAGACCTCATGTACTAAACCTTTCATTACAAGGAACACATGTGGATAGCTCCTTCCATTAATTTTTAGATCTATCCATATCTGCTTTGGCTTTACTTTAGCTCTCCGGTTGTCTGCCATTGCTATGTGAACTGTTTTTAGAGGGAGAATCGGTATATCTGGTTGTTCCCTTCTAATTTGGTGGTATAATCGCTCCGATACTACTGATATCTGGCTGTCCGAATCCATGACGGCTTCAACATCTGTTGAACCTACCTTTATAGGGATGATGGGGCATGTCTGGAGTGCATATCTAGAAACCTGGTCTTTCCAAGAACATTAAATTTTCTACTCTTTTTGCCCCTGCTTATTAACATCTGTGTCTCCTTTGGACCTAAGGTTATGCTCCTCTATCTGTCTTCTTTCTGTATCTATTTGTAGTTGGCTCAACATTTTATCAATCATCATCACTGATCTTTCTCCTTTTTCCCAGCATCCACCTAATTTCATTGGGTAACTTTCTGCATGCCATTTCTACAATCTGTTTCTTTGATAATTTACACACCTCTAGAGTCCTTAATGTGGCCACTTGCTGCCTAAAACAATGTATGTATGCTTCTCCATTACCTTCTTGGAACTTCTGCCCTACCATTCGAGCTTTCACCCTTTCTTGTATTTTTTCATTCCAGAATATATTGGCTAATGCTTCTTTATACTCCAGAAATGTTTGAGGCTGATGACTCAGTGAATTCCCCCCTGTCTCTGTATGTTTCTCTATGTGGTTGTATGCTATGATCACTTGGTGTTCATCTGCTATCTTGTAGTACTTAGAGATTTTTGTAGGCTCTTGAGGTGCTCTATGGGTGTCTCCTCTTTTCCCCCTCCATATACTCTTATCTTCAATTCCATTGCCCCCTTTTATTTGTTTAAATCTATATATCACTATTACAGCTAAAATATGCCAGGTTCATTACCCCAGCTCTCAGTGGTACACTGCACAACCCACCTGATAGACCTTCCTACCCTCATTACTCTCCTTATGTAAAGATATTGTTTTATAATATCTCAAATATTGGTAAAATTCTTAAATCTCTATTTTATGAACAATGCGACTTTATATATATATATATATATATATATATATATATATATCATGGAACAGACATCACTGACCATCAATGCTATTTTCCCTTCTGATTACTTGAGAACTTTTCTACAAGTGTATCCACACATCACAAAATATGTCAATATTTAACTATATTTTCAAATATATGTTTAAACTCTTTCTGTTTTCTCTATTTCTTTTTTTTTTTAAAAAATCGTTCTCCAATTTTCGTTTGGAAAGTTCTATTTAAATTACATTAGGATGCCATTTTAATGCACATTCTCCACTATTCACAGTCTGTTCATTGGGATGTCATTTTAACCATCAACCCGTAATCTTATTCTAAGAATTGTGCATGTACCCCAGACTAGTTCAATCTCAATGTCTGGGGAACAATGACTAACGAGAGAACAAAGCTAAGGTGATCTTATGAAGAGACGTCACATATATATTATATCTCATTATACTTTCTATCTGCCTACAAATCCTATTACAATAGCCCAGAAGTTATCAGAATCCCAGAATGTAAATAGTACACAAGTTATAATCAAATTCTAAGATTTATTAACACACGTATGCATATCTCAATATTTCAAGCACACAACTCATTTATTCCGATACACACATATATAAGATTCATATATATATTAATGAAAGAGTGCAATTACACGTCAGAATTATTTATTAAATGATTTAAAAAATTATTTATTACTTTCTTTAAAATGGAATAACACACATTTCTTAATCTATTACTAAATGTTCATTGAAGATATATTGAGAAAAGATCAAGATTATCTCTGTTAAGGGCGAATGTTCATGTGGACAAGGCTAACGATCTATAAGCTTATTGTCTTCTAGGAATTCTGGTTTTAGTGTGAGTCATTGATCTGAATGATGATGACTGGCTCTGAAATATTCTACACAAAATAATCCATCCTAGATGTTAAGTAAATTATTTTTAATTTGCTTGTGAGAGGTTCTAGCTGTTTGCAGTTCATGGCCATTACACTTGATTAAATAAATAGCAAATTTCCATAAATAAAGTTCAGGTGAGTCCTACAATAGCTGTCCACTGAGACAGTTTAATGAACTCACATGATTATAATTAACCCTGCATTTCGATGGAGTACATTACAAATACATTTTCATTAACTGATAATAATGTTAATACATTTTTTCTTTCCCGCTTCTTTATTATCTGTCTCTATTTTTTTTTTAATCACTTACTAAATCACTGAGAAAAAAATATAGTTCTTTTCTTTAATGCTCTTTAACCTCACTTTTTTATCTGTTCATATACTGATGACCAGATCTCAAGAATGTTTTAGCTTTCATTGTTCTAAAAATACTAACTTGACCAGTTCTAAGAATTCCGGTGGACAGAGTCATTAACTGAAACCGCCCTCAGTGCAACTTTCAATTCTTTTTATTACTTTGCACCCTTATATGCTTAATGGGTTTTCATTAAGAAACATGTGCTATTACTGACATTATTTAAATCTATAGCTTACGACATTAATAAACAACAATATATATATATATATATATAAAACGCAAATAATAAAAATAATACAACTTTGCACATAATTACTTTGCTATATCCTCACATATAAATCTGTTAGTAATTCAACACACATCACAATAACACATACAACAAATATATATGCATACATTCATGCCTTTAACTGATTACGTATTCCATTCATACTCTTTTGTAATAGGGTTCGAATGACTATTCATAAATTTTCATGCATCAACTTATTTAATTTGTAATACCACTCACAATTAACACTCTTTATAATTATTATTGCCCTTTACTTACTTTAGCACCCATATTCAAATTTAGCTACTGTTACAATATATAATGCCTACTATTTAAAATGTTCTATTCACTATGGTTGAACATGAAGGTGAAAAGAGGCATTACTGGAAAAAGTACACCCAAGATCTTTCTGATTATTTTTAAAAATGAATTTAAAATCTTTAATAGAATAGGAGAACTACAAAGTTTTAGATTTTTTAAAGTAGAAGTTAAAAGATCATTTGTATTTATTAATTATATTATTAATACATCATATAATAAAATTGACTTTATCATTTTGCAGTTAAGTTTAAACAGAAAAGGAATTAATTTGTCTGAAAATTTTATAATCATAATCGTAACAAAGAAGATGGGGATATTTTACACTGAGATCATTAATATAAATATGTAATTATATATTTGAATATTTATAAATACATATATAAAGTATAACTTTAAAAATTTTATCCACTTAGGAATGCTTTTGACTATCCTCATAGACTTTGTCAACTAACACTTTGAAAGGCTAACCTTCCCATAATTCTGTGATCTTAAGGTTTACTGACTGCCTGTTAATTAAGTCATGTTTGTATTTGCATATTAACATAGCTTCCTTTATTTTCTTTTGTTGTTATTTTTTCAATTTGAAATATTTTTACATTATTATAATTGAAGTTAAAACCATATATGTCTTATTATGGTCACAAAAAATGGATGCTGAAACAATATTATCTATTTTGCAATTTTGTTTCGAATTTCTAAATCCTTTTTAATAGCTTCATTTGTCCAACATCTTGATTCATCTATATATTCACTATCACACCTACATATCCATTTATAAATGATACAATTTTTATTTTATAAATGTGGTTTTATCTTTAGAGTTATTTATTAATTTGTTTAATGTAGGAGGTGTGTAAAATGCAATATCACATATACCATCATAAATTTTCCTTATAAAATTTACTTGATCATTTGAAATATATGGTATTGATATCTATATTTTTTATTAGCAGGAGAATCAATATTATTATTAAAATTTTTATTCTTATATTTTGTATTAAATTTTTTTAATAACATTATATATATATGATTATAATTGTAGCAAACATTTAACAATTCATTTGAATATATTTCAATATTTTTGACTATTATTTCTAAATAAGAAGAATTTCAAATCCACCATTTTATGTGACATTGGCATTTTTGATTTATATGGAATATAACATCTTTTTACTATTGGTTTAATGGTCATACAGTAATCCAGAATATATTGATTTCCAGTTATTTTAAGATTAAGAAACTGAATTCACATTCAATTAAATGCAAAAACATCATCAACATATTGATAATATACAGTAATATTTTTTTGATAACATTCCTTTTTCATAATATTTTCTTCATATGTAGAAATTACAAAATTACATATTTGAGCAATAGTAGGTAAACCCATTGCCCAGCCATTGTCCATTTTATAAAAATCCTTCTTAAAAACTGCATAAATATTTTTATGACCATAATAAGTCATGTATTTATGGTTTTAATTTCAATTATAATAATGTAAAAATATTGCAAATTGAAAAAAAATAAAAATAAAATAAAGGAAGCTATGCTAATATACAAATACAAACATCACTTAGACAGCAAACATTAAAATCACAGAATCGTGGGAAGGATAGTCTTTCAAAGTGTTAGTTGCCAAAGGTGAAAGTGCTCCTAGGTGGATAAATTTTTAAAGTTATACCTTACATATATCTGATTACTGTATTTATAAATATTCAATTATATAATTATGTACATTACTTTGAAGAAATACAGGCATCAAATTATAATATATATATATATTGAAGCAGTCAAATCTGTTGCACATATTTTGCTTCACTGTCTGGTGATATTAGGAACCTTCAAACAGGGGTTCAAACTCGGTTTTGTAGCAGTAAATCACTAGGGAGTGCAGGTACACATATGCAAGCAATTATCCCCCCCCCGCTTGTTAGTTAAGCATTATCCTAATTAAATAATACAAATTTAATTCTGGAATATTCAAATTTCCATCACTATAAATAATCGTGCATGTGTGTGGATGTGTTACAGATAAATGGTATACTATATTTCATTATTATTTTTTTATTCGTGTATTATTTTATTTGGGCTGATGTAATACCAGAGAAAGTTCTAGAGAGTAATTAAAATCTGACAGTTACAAACAAAAGAACATGTTTTGTTTAAATTTAAAATGTCTTTGGTAAAGATTTATTTTAAAAGATCTTCCATTAATGGAAAATATATCTCTTGAATCTTTATCCAACTCGAAATAGATTGAAACAATATTCTCTTGAACTTATCTCATCGTCATTATTTTTTAAAATTATAACAGTTGACCATTAATGCACATCTGGGTCTCACCAGAGGCAGGGAAATAGAAGGTTCTGTAAAGTTTCTGTGGTGTATTAATACAGCCCAAATTTCTATGTTAAAGACTCTGCATTTTATTTTCAGAAGGCCTTGCAGGACGAACCTGCATCACTCAAGTTTTTAAATTATGAATCATGAGTAGAAAAATAAATTTGCTGCCCTGATCTTTCCAAGATCAGCTCCATACTGCTGTACTCTTATGCCATCACCATGTAAAGACTGTTTAAATGAACTCTTAAATTAACTATGAAAGTATGCCAGCTATTATTTTTCTGAAAATCTCTCCTGTTGATTGTATTTCTTTACAATATTTCCCCAAATGCATATATGGCCATTAAGTCTTCAAACAATCGAAGGTAATTCTCTGCCACAAATATGAACTTTAAAATCTCCATCTATATGCTTTTTAATGTTTTAAAAATGTAATTTTCCAAACTCCATCTGTGTAATTTTGTTTTCTATTTAAAAATGTAACGTTAAAAGAAACCTCTGTCTATATAATTTTTGTGTACATAAAATGCAACTGCTTATTTCATAATCCGTGATGTAGTGCCAATTATTATTGATTTCCTAAAATAATGACTTTCTCTAATGCATGAATCTATCCTTTTATTCCTTAAACGTACTTGCTGGGTTTCACTCTTGCTATCTTATTATTTTAAATGCAGCAAACATTTTATTTGATTTTATGTTGATTATATATAATTTAATATGCTAATAATTCAATCTGGTGAACCGATCTTAATTTGCTATTCCACCATTATGGAATCTTAAATAATTAAATGTAAGCTTTCTTACTGAGCCCTAAAGTTCACTCGATTGAATAATATTACTGAATTGTTCTGTGTTTCATGGCATACTATCCGTTATCATATTTAAAAATATCAAGTTACTATTATCTTAATGCTATTGATTTAGTGAATTTTAATATTGATTGAATTAAAGCTTTGTGACATTACCTCTGCTAGTAATCTATTACTTGCTTGTCCCACTATCTAATGATGATTTTAATTAAGTTTTTTTTTACTTGTCAAGAGTATTTATATTTGTTTAATGATGGGAATTACATACTCTCCTTTTTATGTTTGACTTTCTAACAAGTAGTTAAGGTCAATTACATGCAATTAAGGATGGTTTAAACTGTATCATGTCATTACACCAGATTTTATTACTTACTAAGGCCTTAATACATCAGCATCATTATAGACCTGAAATCTTCAGCATTGCTTACTAGTGATAACATTATTAAATTTATATCTTGCTTTGTCAAAATAATACCTGGAGATCCCAGATTTTCTTAATAAGGCACATTTCTTGAAGGAGTTTAGAAACACAGACTCCAAGGGTTTGTGTCAAGGTTGTAGCTAGGCTCTGCATGGAATAACATCGGAACAATCCCAGGCCATGAAAATTCCTACCAACCATTTCTTTAGATACCATCTGTCACAAGTGCAGGTGAGCTCCATGTTTACTTAAGTTGATGAAGCCTCTCATCCCCCTTTTGGCATTATCATCTCGGTCAGCACCACAGTTATTAATATTCTACATTCCCTACTGTTAATCTATAAGCCATAATGCTATGACCTTTTAAACCATCTCAATCTTTCATTTATTTCTATTTAATTAGTTAGAAATGTCATTTTTTAAAGTTTTTTAAGCTACCTGCCCTCTCATTGAACAATCTTTAGTTGCGCTGCTAAATAACTTGTAATAAACCCTATCAAACTCCAAAAATGTAACAAAATGTGCAAATAAATGTTTTCTTCTTAAATCATTGGTACAAAATCTCGTGAAGGACGAGATCATTTTTATAATGTATAATATATTTTAATTTGCCATTATGATAAACTGTAGTGAAACCAAATTATGTTTGTTTGAAATTCGGCAAATCATTTATGTTTTATTGAATATATCATGGCATTCAGAATACAAGCCTCGTAAATTTGATATATTTCATTAGCATATTAAGCCGCATTGTTTTCCTATTTATCGATTTTATTCATATATGTGCCTGATATTTGCATATTCATTAATCTGTTTCAATAGGTAAATTTTGAATGCACAAATCAATACCAATAATTATATGAAACCCAGAGAGTATTAATTATGTTTGAATAGATTCATTATGCATTTATTTCTTTTATATTATCCATTTTTGTTTACCTAAAGTCTAACCAATTTATTATTATTCTTACAAATAAATTAATAGTTTAATAAGTTATTCTTTGGTCATATTTTGTTACCTCCATGCATGCACATTTGTGATTGTATTGCATCATACATTCTTGAGTCCTATAGATCTTTTGTTTCTCTGCTGATGCTCTGGGATGGGAATTGATAGAAATTTCTTTTGTTATCGTCAGAAATGTTGTTCATAATGTTATAGATTTGGGAAATAGGCAATAGGGCAGGGTTCATGATTATTCCTGACTTATGTATCTTGCATATGATTGAACTCTAGGTACTTTTGCCTAGATGCTAGCTCTTGTTAGACGAACATACAATTCTGACCGGTACAATATATATATATATTATGATCAATTTTGTTAATACATTAAAATAAATGACATCAAGGGTGCTCTGATCTTACATCAGAGATGAATGTGACATTCATTCCTATTGATTTATTGGATAAGAAATCATGTTGAGTGAATGCTAGAAGTTTGCTTTTGCAAGAGTATGTAAGACAAAAATAAGCCTATAATTTTTATTTAAGTTTTTATCTGCTTTTAAAATTAAAAAAAATCTTTGATATTTTCAGAATTGTGAGAAAGGTGCCACTAAAGAAATAATATAATCAGGATCTAAACTAGAATTCAATCTGAGTTTTTAATGAAGATAGTAAAAAACAAATCAAAGGTTATTTTTTCTATATAAGAATCATTGAAAATACTAGAAATAGAATGAGATTGAGAGGGATTGGCAATCTTAGAAAAGTACTTAGAAAAATCATCTGTTTTTAATGTGGGATATTATTTATTATATTATAATTTCTTTTTGGTTAATCCAAAATCTTTGATAAAAGACCAGAATTTTTGGAGATTATTAGAAATATTTGACTTACATTTTGTATAATTTTTTTATAATTTGTCTTATAAATGCATATGGATAATTTTTTAAAATTAATAAAATGATTGTAAAATATAACATTTTTTGTTTTGATGTATTGTATGTGATGTTATGATTTTTTAAAATTATTTTTTTGAAAGTTGCTGAGAACTATGGTGGAAAATGATTATACGATATAATTTTTGTTGGAATAATAATAACAGTAATAATAATAATAATAATAATAATAATAAAGTACAGCAGTAAATCTTAGTCCTGTCACCATGTTCATTCCAAGAGCTCCTGCTTCAAATCCTAAATGTTTGCTCAATCTCATCTTTATTTAAAATAAATTTTACACCTCATCAAAGATAAAATAAAATTTTATTACATAGCTTACTTTTTTTAAAAAATTCCATGAGTGCACATAGAAAAATTTAATCGCATTTAATTTTTGACCAATATGAGAAATGAAATAAAGATGGCAACCTTGTTGCAGCAAATTTAGTTTTTTTCTGTATAACATTTGCAAGTTCCCAAGCTTCATTCCAAAAAAACTGCTAAATACTATCATTATTAAAGGATGCAACTCATAATAACTGTGTTTTTCCAATTTACCAAGATGCAATCCTTGTTGATTAGTATTTTTCCATTTTCTCAGATGCAGTTCATACTATCTAATGGTTATACATTTTCCCAAGATTCAATTTATGCCAACTAGTATTTTTCAATTTTCCCCAAGATGTAATTCATGTAAATGAGGGTGTTTTACCCTGTCCTATGGCACAATTTGTGCTAAACTGGTATTTTTTCCATTTTCCCAGGATGCACATCATGCTAACTGGTGTCTTTCCATTTTTCCAGGCTGAAATTCATGCTGGCTAGTATTTTTCTATTTTCCCAAGATGCAATACATGCTGACTAGTATTTTTCCTTTTTTTTCATGTGGAACTTTTGTAACAAATGAACAATAAGATGTAGCTATGAAAACTGCAGTATACTCACCAAATGAGCCCAATTTGTATGGGACCATATGTCAATCTAACACCAGCATCAAATTCTCCATATGTTTTCAATTATACTATCATGTGTTTCCACATATTTTTTTCAATATCACATTTAAAAATTCTATATAAACCTAATTTCACATATGTATCTTGATATGTAATAGTTATTTTAATTAATGTGAATCATGTTTTCTTTCCTATCACAATCAAGACTATAAACTTTTATTACACATGTAATATCATTAATCAGTTTGTATCTAAGACCTCATGTTTTCAAATGTCAGTTATGTAACTGTTTTTGAGTCTCAATAAAGTTTACCCTTTGAAACGTAATAATAATGATGACAATAATTAAAAAATATGGACCTCAATACCATGATACTACAGTCAATAAAATAGGCAAATGTCTGCATTTGTAGCTGAATTTTCTACATACAAATGTATATTAAATCATAATATATTGCTAATTTTAATTTTATAGATATTTTGTCCATGAATTATCTTTTGTTTTCCCTTATTTAGTATACCTTATAATTCCAAAATGTATTATTTTTATTATTTTTTTAATATACTTGTAGCTGTATATTGAAGAATAAATAAAGACATTTTATTTTTTATCAATTATTTTTTTATAATAACTGTTACACATTACCCAACTTTGTCAGGACTTTACATTAGGAAAATTATAATTTGCTAATTGATGGAGGAAAAACTCTATTTATATCTAAATATAATAAATCTATTATTATCCTTCCAAGAAATAAAGATAATATTACAATAATTTAAAATACAACAGATTTTTTTTAAATGTATAATTTATTTAAAAAAAAAAACAAAATAAATTTATACAGACTCTATGACATAGCTTGAAACAAAACAGAATTTATGCCCCTAATTTAAATAAAGAAATTAAGAACTATCTTAAATTAAGAGAAAAATCTTTTAATTCAAAGTTATGTGGTTTTTAAAATCCACAAATAGACTCCATAGACACAAATTATAATCACCGTTAGTTCTCTGACACAAACACAAGTTCATTTCTTAGCTTCATATTAGCAGCCCCACATTTAGGACATGTGACATCATATATTCAAGGTGCAGATCGTTTTCTTAAGTTTATTTAAAGATATTAAATAAAACAAGAATGATACTTTGGAAAGTTTTGATATTGTATTTCTTTTTAGTAATGTACTTGTAAATGAGATTATTGAAGATTCGGAAATTATTTGGCTACCTGAATTTATTGTATGTTTGAGTGATTATTGCCTCTTGAATAATTTTTTTATTTTGATAGGCAGATATATAAACAAACACCAGGATTACCTATAGATGGGATCAACAAATTCTATGGAAAAAGTGAAATGAGAAAATATTAATTTCAACAATTCAAATTCTGTCTATATGATTAAGATAGTGTATTGATTATGTTCTTTGTTATTTGTCACCATGGCAATACTGTTCTTTATGACGTTCAATTTCTTAAACTCATTTTGCCATAATATAAAATTTGTTATGAAAATAGAAAATAATAATTAACTGCCTTTCTTTGATGTTTTAATTACAAGAAACAAAAGATAGTTATTTTTTATATGCTATACAGAATCAAATGAAACACAAACCAAACAGTATATACATTTTTTTTTTCATTACCATATTGTGTAGCAAAGCCATTTATAGGTAGAACAAAGAAGCAACATTTCTAATAATAATTATATTGCTAATATAAGTTTGGTTACTAAACAAATTTTTCTCAACAAAAGTTTTAATTACAAAATAATTTTAATAAAGCTTTCTCACATAACAAAATAAACACATTTTGATTATTCAAGAATTAAAACAGTCCTGTCTTACATAAAAAAAGTAACTGAAAAATTTGATAAAAATTTCCAAAAAAAAATGTTCACACTATATACATTACTTTAAATGAAGTTAATAAAATACTTCCACACCTACAGAAAAATTTCTTTGGAATGTTATATTTATGAAATTCCCAGCTTTTTATTGATATACGGAATAGACCAGTTGTAGAATCAGCTTTAAGAAAAGAAAACTTTCTTGTTGTTACAGAGAAATAGAATTCATTTCATTTCTAACAAAACATGATATCAGTTTTAACAAACACATGTTTTGGCAAAAATAAAACAATATGTGATTATTACGAGAGGTTATAAAATTCTTAAATGACCCAAGATGATAATAAATGAAAGATGTGAATTGGTGGGGGGGGCGCTATTTGAGAAAAACTATTGGAAGATAGAACAACTTTAAAAAATTTTCAACCAATAGAATTTGAATATAAGAAAAAAAAGAAAATAATGATTTTAAATCTCTTATACACATTACAATTAAAGAAGAAAGACCCCAGACGATTATATTGATTATTGCATTAAAATGTTAGATATAAATATTTCCATTTTTAATGTTTTTTTAAAAAAATGTATGATTAGAATCATCTATGGAAAACTTTCAACAAAGTGAAGAATCAAATAACATTTTTTAGGTGTTTGATAATTGTAATCAAAATGGTTTTTGTGTTAAAAAATTTCTCTGCTAAATAATTATAATAGATCATTGTGTATCTGTGAAAATAATAGAATTAATATTAATAATGTAATCATTGTCAATCATTATTGGTCTTATGCAGAATGAGGGTAATTCTATGATCCATAACCTTTCTTTTCCATTTCATACCAATATTTTTATTTTTTGTCTATTTGGTACTTTGGTATTAACTAAGCTATGATGTACTACACAACCCACTGATAGATATCATCAACAAAGA
Organism: Epiperipatus broadwayi; assembly: GCA_028023455.1. Classification (NCBI taxonomy): domain Eukaryota; kingdom Metazoa; phylum Onychophora; class Udeonychophora; order Euonychophora; family Peripatidae; genus Epiperipatus; species Epiperipatus broadwayi. The sequence continues at coordinate 3,310,467 of JAQFVV010012425.1, read as the reverse complement.
AGCAAAACAATGTCATGCAAACTGAAACATTGGCATGACTAATTGATAGGAGTGATAAAGGTATTTTTATAAGTTAATTTAAAATAACTTCTATATAGCTGGTGCATTTCAATCTTATATCAGAATATTATTTTCTTAATTGTTTTTTTATTACTTAAATAAATTAAGCTGAAATGGCCACAATTGGTATCATATACCACTATATATTTTTAAATGCCTTATTTTATATAGTTTTTAAAATTAACAGATGCTTAGTTTAAATTTTATCCTTCCTTTCTGTTTTAACAGTTTTTCATAACAGTTGCACTCTAAACTAGCTGTAAATTAAAATTGTATTTTGCAAAAAGTTGCTGTTTTTGTACTTTTTAAGAATAAATATAATAAAAACTTATTGTAACTAATGGCAACAACAATAAATAGCAAAATTATTTCATTATACAAGTGATTATTAGAAAGGAATCAATTGGTTATAAAAAAGCTGTCAACTGAATCCAGTTAAATAAAATTAATTTTATTTCTTTATTTTTGTGATACTATGACTATATTTTATTATATTTTTGTACAAATAATTTATTATTTATTGTAAATAATGCTTACAAAAAATCAAATTTGAAACAATATATAAAAAATAGAAATGAGATAATATCCATGTAAATAGAAATAACTTTTAATATTTGGTGTTGCCAAGAAATGACCAGTTATTAATAATTGATAATGCCTGAGGCCAAACCAGTTTTTTCATTAAATCTATAATAGTTCTTTTGTTATATGATTAATAAAAAAAACTGATTTGATCTCAGGAATTATCAATTATTAGTAATTGATAATTTCTTGATATAATTCCTTGATAACCTCAAAGGTTAAACATTATTTCTATTTACATGAATATTATCTCTTTATTTTTATTCCTTATTATAATAATCCATGAAAATATTTAATTCAACATATATATTGGATATACAACAATTACATATCTTAGGAGTGGTATAATATAGGTTATAGTTCTTGTGCTACAAAACTGCATTATAGCTATTATGGGTTAATTGAGTAGTCTGCTTTTATGATAAAAGAGTTCCAAAGTTTTTATAACCTTATTGCGAGGAAGAGAACTTTCTTGTTGAATCAAAGTAATATAATTAGTATAAATAAATTTCCTGATTTTTATTAAAGTATGTATTAAACTGTAAAAAATAAAGACAATTCTTGGAGATTTCTCTGTAAAATTTTGCAATTGCTATGTTTCTTAAACTGTTCTATTGGAAAGTATTTTGCCATTTTTAGCATTTGAAAAATTTAAAACTATTTAGAAAAACAATTTTTCAAAACAATCCACATGTTGAGATAAAGGTAGTGTGAATGTGAAAGGTTAGTAAATATAAAACTTGCTCCCAGTAGTTTCTTTTTTAAAGGCAAGTTATTTTCAATTGACATAATTTTATTAAAATATTTTTTCCAGTAATTTGTAGGGATTATATAACAATGCTTTCAAATGTTATATTTTGACTGCTGTAGTTTAAAATTCATAACAAAATGATGGAACTTTCTGTATGAAGATTTGCAAACATGTTTAACAAACATTCTTTGTCTTTGGGTTCTATTTTTATTTAAAATTCTGGAAGTAAGTTATTTACTATTGAGATCTTTTCTGCTTTAAGACTGTCAAGAAAAAAAACTCAATTTCTCAAACTCATACTGGTTTTAGATTAGAGGAATATTGTAATTCTGTCTTTCTTGAACTTAAAAATCTCATAAATAAGATTTTCAAGTCCATTTTATAGAGATGTTTTTAAATCTACCAAGTCTATACAAATAAGTTTACGTCAATCAATTAGATTTCATAAATTTTTGTTTTTACTTTTTCTTTCTAACATTATGTAATTTTGTTGATAAGTTTTGGATCTGATATATACATATTGATTATAAATAAGATTTTCTTTTTCTTCTAATAAAATAGATATTTTATTAGCTGTTATTATAAGTTTGTTAAAAATATAGTTGCTGAATGTGATGAGTAAGTGTTTTTAATATTTCTTTCAAAGTATTTATTCCATTAAATCCAGTTGGTTTTCTTAAATTTTATGTTAGAACTAGGTTATTAATACTAATGAGAATGTTAATTCTGAGAGTGATAAAGCTTAATTTGTGCTTGTTAAGAAGAGAATGAATATAAAATACATTTTTAAAAGTAAAATATAAATCAGATGTTACATCTATGTCAAAAATCTGCCTAAAAATATCTTTGGGTTCTTGACTAACACCATAATGCATATTATTATAAAATAATCATACTAATTGATATTTTTAATTATTAATATATTTTAGTAAAATTTAAGTACAACTTATAAATACTTTTAAAATGGGGATAGATTTGAACAAAGTCATTATAAAAAATATTTATATTTTAAAAAATCAAGAAGAAAATAAAATAAATAATTAAAAATATAGCTGAAACAAAAAAAAAAGAAACTGCTACTATATAGCACAAAATGTACATACATACTCAAACAAAAAAAAAGAAATATAAGAAAAGAAAAAGCATATAGAAAAATGACGTGCAAAATTGAGTAAAATACTAAAAAAAAAAGTTGTGCCATTACTTTTCATATCTAAAAGTTTGTAGGCTAAGAATCAAAAATTTTAATTACAGCTGGAATCGTATCATACGAGGGCGCCACTAGGGATGAACCTAGAGCCATGAAATTAGAAGAATCTTTTATGACAGCTGTTAATTTTTATACGTATGATAGATCCAGCTAACCTCCCTTGCAATCCCTTTTTTATATATATATGCGTGTATACGCTACGGTCATATGTTTTATCATCACATACAAACGCTAAAGGAATAAACGCGAACACTTACATATGTTTCAAATAATAAAAAGTTTTATTATAAAAAAAAATTTTTTTTTATACCTTTCTTTTATTCAAGACTATTGATTGAAACAAATCATTTATAATTACCCCTTCTACCTTCCTCTTTTGTAAAAACTTAACCCGACTAACATTATCATTCTTTTTATATATATATAAAAAAAAAAAACATAGGTGAAGAGTAACATATTTTTCATTCTCGAAGGAACATGCGCTTTTACTTATATATATAAGCGTCCCAGACTGGTACGAATCTTGACCAGTACAGAGGCTAAGCAGCTTACTATTAAGAGACAGTAATTACTCTTAACCCCTACCCTCTCTTTCAATATTTACTCCACCCTTAAACTTTTCATTTGCTTTCTTAAATCATTTCTATTTTTAATCTCCCCTATAGTCTTGAATTTTATCTAAAGCTAGTTGAAAACCCTCTTTAAAGAAAAATTCAAATACAAATATAAATAAATTACGAATTTTAAATAAAATTAATTGGATAAAATAAACATAAGCATTATAAATATATGCATATATAAAAAAAACAGTAGTCACGTATTTACCTTGCTATGACATCATTTGCCTGAAGGCATACTACTCTAACCACCCGATTTTTAAGATAACGTCACCTAGTGATTTGCCGACACATGTAATCGCAAAAATTTTGTGGCATATCACGTGGTGACGTTACGTCAAAGATCGGTAGATTAGAATAGTATGCCCTCAGGGCAATGTCGTCATAGAAATAAAGAGCTGGGTGAAGGCACGTGGTACAGGTTCATGAGGTCAAAATGGAGAAACAAACACGTGGTACAGAGTACCAAAACAGTAGTCACGTATTTACCTTGCTATGACGTCATTTGCCTGAAGGCATACTACTCTAACCACCCGATTTTTAAGATAACGTCACCTAGTGATTTGCCGACACATGTAATCGCAAAAATTTTGTGGCATATTACGTGGTGACGTTACGTCAAAGATCGGTAGATTAGAATAGTATGCCCTCAGGGCAATGTCGTCATAGAAACGAAGAGCTGGGTGAAGGCACGTGGTACAGGTTTATGAGGTCAAAATGGAGAAACAAACACGTGGTACAGAGTAATGCCGGCGTCGTCCATCCTGAAAAAAAAAATGGTAAAATTAATAAATAGGACACAAAATAGAGTGATATGCGGCAAAAAAAGATTAAAAATAATATATACATCATGAATAATTAACTAAAATTGGACGCAAAATATGAAAATGTAAGATAAATATCACTACAAAATTAATAAGTAAAAACTGCGAGTCCACAAATCCTGAAAAAAAAAATTAATAAATAGGACACAAAATAGTGATATGCGGCAAAAAAAGATTAAAAATAATATATACATCATGAATAATGGTACTTGAGTACTAACTAAGCTATGACGTACTACACCGAAAGCATACTATTCTAATCTTACGATCTTTAAGATAACGTCTCCTAGTGATTTGCGAACAAACTTAATCGATAAAATTTGCCCGCAGATCACGTGGAGAAGTCACCGTGAAGATCGCAAGACTTGAGTACTAACTAAGCTATGACGTACTACACTGAAAGCATACTATTCTAATCTTACGATCTTTAAGATAACGTCTCCTAGTGATTTGCGAACAAACTTAATCGATAAAATTTGCCCGCAGATCACGTGGAGAAGTCACCGTGAAGATCGCAAGATTAGAATAGTATGCCTTCAGGGCAGTACGTCATATCATACTTCATATCAAAGAAGGAGAGGGAGATGTCCACCATGTTGGCCAAACCCTGAAACAAACAAATGGAATAATAAGTAAAATTGACTAAAATGTTAATTAAAATAATTATGAAAATGTAAATATGAAAAATGGGATAAACTTAAAATTATTAGTGATATTTAACAATATTTTGCTACAGTAAAATAATATTTCAATATTCAAACAAATGTAAATATGAAAAATGGGATAAACCTAAAATTATTTACGATATTTAACAAAAATTTGCTACGGTAAAATAATTACGAAAATGTAAATATAAATAATTAAAAATCAATATGTTCATTTATATTTTAATCAAAAATCAGTATTTTCAATAATATTTCAATATTCAAACAAAATAAGTAATCAAATGTAAATATGTAAAATGGGATAAACCTAAAATTATTAACGATATTTAACAATAATTTGCTACGGTAAAATAATTATCAAAATGTAAATATAAATAATTAAAAATCAATAATGTTCATTTATATTTTAATCAAAAATCAGTATTTTCAATAATATTTTAATATTCAAACAAAATAAGTAATAGCTAAACCCAAATTCGTTACAATTAACTGCCTTTCATAAATACTGCAAAAAGGGTAAAATGGCGGATTTTACAACCAATTTTTCCCTGTACTGTTTCAAAAATTTAATTATAAGCAATATTTAAGTAATCGACAAACAAATAATAAAAAATAATAGGTAAAAAAATAATTCTTTTTTTTTTCATGGTATTTAATGAATCCAAATTGATTATATTTAGGAAAAATTGATGTCAAATATTTACTACAAGTAACTGTCTTTCACAAATGCTGCGATACTGAACAACGTAAAATGGCTGATTTTACAATCAATTTGTAGCCGTAATGTTTCCAGAATATTATTATAAACAATTTTTCAGTAATCGTGAAATAAAGCTACAATAACAGGTAAAAATTCATATTTTTTGGGAGGATGGTATTTAAAAAAAAAAAAAAAAAAGGAAAAAAAATATTATCAAAATTTTAACTATAAACAATTTCATTTTTCAGCTACTGCGATAATGAAAAAAGAAAAAGTGATGCCATGACAAGCAATTTTCCCCATACCGTTTATGAAACAAAATTACAAAACTAAAAAGGTATATTAAATAAATTGTACTTACAAATAAAAGTCACTGTGGTGGACTGAATTCACGTATATGTTCCAAAATAGCAGTGAAAGTGTCATTTTTGAAGCATCGCCTCCACATGAATTCTGTTAAATACGAATCCAAGTGTTGTCTAGCTGTACCTCTGTGCTTCTTGTTCCACCATTTTAGTAGCCCCCACAACCTTTCTATATTTTGAGTGTGGACTCCAGTTGATGGGTCCACAAAATTATAGGTGTGATTGACCTGAAGATGATCATATCCGGCCTCCTTTAATTCCTCGGTTTTGTAACCTTTCCAGCAGTCGCTGTAAATCATAGATCCTTCCTGCACATTGTCTCTGATGGCTTGCATGAGAGTGGACGTGGATCTGTCTTGAATGGCTACCACAAAACATTCATCCGTCTCCCTGCAAACACCACCGAATATCCACTGCTGGGGGAGTACTCTGCTGGCATTATTTTTCAGTCTTGAAAAAAGACTTTCGTCAATTTCAATAACCCTGTTTGGGCCTCCAATTTTCACTTTTTCTTTATGCAATAGTCTCCATGTGCAGACTTCATGGAGATAATTGTTCCAGTTGATTGCTGTTTTACTGGCGATTTCCAACTGCTCCTCACAAAATCGTACCGATGTCAATTCTTGATACCAACTATATATAAATCTGATCGCAGTGACCAAACTAATTCTGGATCCTTCAAACCAAGTCCCTTTTCTGATAGCGATCCTTTTATAACAGTCTTTAACATTGCAGCGCCATTGCTTTTCATAGTTCTTAATATATATACTCATAGAATGGCCATTCACACAAAATTTCCCACTCGGAATAATCCCATATGTTTGCAAAAATTCGACCGCTTCATCTTCAGAAGATGGTAAGTCCCACAATTTTATATCCGACATTTTCTTGTAAGTTGTTGATTAGTAATAAATTAGTAATAAAAATAACACGGCAATCAAAATGTAAATTAGTAATAAAAATCAAAATTGAAATTAGTAATAAAAATAATAAATAGCAATAATTAACAATCACAGAAATTAGTAATCCAAATCTCAGCAATGAAAATGTAAAATTAGCAATAATTTCTCAATTAGCAAAATGTAAAATGAAAATCTCACAAAATGGCATATAACAGACAATAGAAAAAACACGTCTTGCTTGCAATACGACAGCAGGTAAAAGACAGGTATTTACCACAATTCACCGCAATATTACATAATCTCGTTGGTGACCACGAAAAAACCTTGATCACTTCTATCGATTAGGCATGCCAATGTTTCAGTTGCCATGACATTGTTTTGGTTGATCGTTGATCTTATCTACTGGAGGCCTGTGTAGTACGTCATAGCTTAGTTAGTACTCAAGTACCTGAATGATTAACTAAAATTGGACGCAAAATATGAAAATGTAAGATAAATATCACTACAAAATTAATAAGTAAAAACTGCGAGTCCACAAATCCTGAAAAAAAAAATTAATAAATAGGACACAAAATAGTGATATGCGGCAAAAAAAGATTAAAAATAATATATACACCATGAATAATTAACTAAAATTGGACGCAAAATATGAAAATGTAAGATAAATATCACTACAAAATTAATAAGTAAAAACTGCGAGTCCACAAATCCTGAAAAAAAAAGTTAATAAATAGGACATAAAATAGTGATATGCAGCAAAAAAAGATTAAAAAAATATATACATCATGAATAATTAACTAAAATTGGACGCAAAATATGAAAATGTAAGATAAATATCACTACAAAATTAATAAGTAAAAACTGCGAGTCCACAAATCCTGAAAAAAAAAATTAATAAATAGGACACAAAATAGTGATATGCGGCAAAAAAAGATTAAATATCACTACAAAATTAATAAGTAAAAAGTGCGAGTCCACAAATCATGAAAAAAAAAATTACTAAATAGGACACAAAATAGTGATATGCGGCAAAACCAAAATAATATATACATCATAAATAATTAACTAAAATTGGATGCGCAAATGTAAGATAAATATCACTACAAAATTAATAAGTAAAAACTGCAAGTCCACAAATCATGAAAAAAAAATTAATAGGACACAAAATAGTGATATGCAGCAAAAAAAGATTAAAAATAATATATACATCATGAATACTTTAAGTCATCTTAAAAGTACTATATAAATTTTAAAAAAGTTATCATAAAGTCAAAACTGCGAATCTACAAATAACTGCGAGTCTACAAATATTAATTTTCTTTTTTAAAAAACGTATCTTAAAGTGCGAGTCCTGAATTAATAATTCTGCAAGTATTCAAATAATAATTTTGTCGTCTTAAAAAAGCCTATCATAAAGTGAAAACTGCAAGTCTACAAATATTAATTTTCTTTTTTAAAAAACGTATCTTAAAGTGCGAGTCCTGAATTAATAATTCTGCAAGTATTCAAATAATAATTTTGTCGTCTTAAAAAAGCCTATCATAAAGTGAAAACTGCAAGTCTACAAATATTAATTTTCTTTTTTAAAAAACGTATCTTAAAGTGCGAGTCCTGAATTAATAATTCTGCAAGTATTCAAATAATAATTTTGTCGTCTTAAAAAAGCCTATCATAAAGTGAAAACTGCGAGTCTACAAATATTAATTTTGTCTTTTTTAAAAAACGTATAAAGTGCAAGTCCAAAAGTAATAATTCTGCAAGTATTCAAATAATTTTGTCGTCTTAAAAAAACCTATCATAAAGTGAAAACTGCGAGTCTACAAATATTAATTTTGTCTTTTTTAAAAAACGTATAAAGTGCGAGTCCAGAAGTAATAATTCTGCAAGTATTCAAATAATAATTTTGTCATCTTAAAAAAACCTATCATAAAGTGAAAACTGCGAGTCTACTACTGTAATTTATAAGGAAAATAAAATAAAAGATGAATATACTTACCCAAATAACGATTACTGCGGTGGACTGAGCTGGCTTATGTTGTAGAATTGCACCAAAATGACCATCTTTGTAGGTACGCCTCCACATAGAGTTTCGTCTATTTCCACAATTGTGTTAGGGCCTCCGATTTTCTGCCTTTCATTATGTAACAGCTTCCATGCACATACTTCGCGGAGATAGTTGTTCCAGTCAATCACAGTCTTGTTCGCCATTTCTAACTGGTCAGCACAAAATAGGATAGACGTTAATTCTCTGGACCAACAACATATAAAACGGAGAGCCGTTACGAAGGATATTCTGGAGCCTTCAAACCATGTGCCTTTTCTTATGGGAGTTTTTTTTCAGAAAATCCGGAAAATTAATAAAATATAAAATACACCCACTTAATATCATAGAAGAAATAACATGTAAATTACTTACAATTGTTGAGAAAGTAATGATTTCTTTTTTAAAAATGGTAAAAAAATTGCTGAACTATTAAAACACTGAAAATGAACAAAGGATATTCTGGAGCCTTCAAACCACATGCCTTTTCTTATGGGAGTTTTTTTCAAAAAATCCGGAAAATTAATAAAATATAAAATACATCCACTTAATATCATAGAAGAAATAACATGTAAATTACTTACAATTGTTGAGGAAGTAATGATTTATTAAAAAAGTTTTCTGAAATCACTGAAAATTAAAGCTCTGAAAATGGTATGCAAAAAAACGCTGCTGCACTCAATAAAACGATGCAACAAATAGGAAAAAATACACTTTTAAATCTCGCGGGTCAAGACAAAAAAAAATCTCGTAAATTCAGATAATTACAGCAGTATGCCTTCAGGCTTATGACGTAATAGTAATGTAACAAAAAATAAAATTTCTAGAATTAGTCATGTCAGTGTCTTCGTTGCCATTACAACGTTGATGTGTTCTTCCGACGATGCAAATATCGGATAATTACAGTGGTGAGCCTTCAGGCGAAATACGTCATTGCAAGGTAAATACTTGATTACCAAAAAAACTTTCTATTGTCGCAACTCATAGTTCGTGGCTGATTAAATATAATCCCAATTAGAGGTATTTTTAAATTTAGCAATCAATAGTTCAAGCAAAAAGCAAAGTTTATATTAACCTGATCGATCAGTGTCTGTACGTGTTCCTTGAGATCCTTTGGGAGTTGATTCACTGTAACGAATTTTGTCCGCCCGCTAGCTTCGCTTTCTCTTCGGTGGTTTCTCGGTGATGAAATCCAGGAATCAGCTAGTGTCCCGGCTGGGAATGGATTTTAGTTGTTTAGCCTTCTAACATTTTATTTTCACTCTCAAAAAGTTCTCTTCTGTTATTAAAAAAAAATTAATAATTAATTAAACAATAGGTTTGTCTCTTATTTATAGTCCTTTTTCCATTGTCCTTTTATCTGATCACGTTCCCAGCCAGTGATTGCATTTTTTTAATTTTTTTTTAGTTTTTTAACACCAACTAACTAGAAGCCACGACAATAGAATTAATTATAATTCTTTTCTCTCTTTCCTCCACCTTTTCAGATCAGAAAATTTAATTACGAAATTGTTTTAAAAAACAAAAATTTCTTTAATTAATATCACTTTTGATGTAATCTCAATCCAATTAAACAAATAACTAATCTACCATTTTGTCCTTTTTTCTTCTTTCTATTCTGTCCTTTTAAAATCCCATTAAAAATAAAACAATAAATAATGCCAAAAACCCACTATATATATAAAACTAATAAATAATACCCCAAAAAACTTTCTATATACACAGCATTTATTTATTATTCTATGCCTAATATATATATGTGTATATACGTGATTTTTACATATATAAACAATATAACATGAGCCGCTCGAAATTATCAGCTCAAAGTTAATGGGAAACAAAAGAATATAAGTGTTAAACAAAAGAATATGCGTTAAATGGCAAAAAAAAAAAATGCTGTAGAAGAAAATAAAATTTTCAACAGATATGTAGTAAACGATCATTTTAATACTGAAAGTGACACAATTACAAAAACAATAACATTATCAAGTGTGTGGAAAAATTTTAAAAATGATTATATTGTAAGAAAAAGTAAGAAAAACAAAGTAGCTCATATAATAACATTATATAATTAAAAATTCAAATATGCAATTAAATTAATGAAGAAACGTGTTTAAGAAGTGATTGAATCATTACTTAAGTTTAAAAAAAAATTAAGAAATTATCAAAATAATATATATCAAATATCTAAATAAAAATAATAATCAGAAGACTGGAAAAAAAACCAACCAAACAAAAGTGATAATAATTAAAGTCAAATTTTTAGCATTCTTATAAGTCATATAATGATGTCTCTTTTTTTTCCTTTCCTCCTCATCCAATATGAGTAGGCACTAGATAGGGATTTTATGCACAAGCCTTCTGGCATCCATTGATTGCTCTTGTTAGCACAAGATGACACTACTATATGAAGAGTTTTGCATTGTTTATGAATTGTTTACTTCTATTATGATTAAAACTTTGAAATATCATAAACTCAGAAAAGTGTTGAATTCTGAATATTTATCAAAATAGAAAAACAATGATAATAATATTAAACATATTAACATTGGTAAATATGGACGGCAAATTGATTACATATTTCTAAGATATTTTGGAAATTAAAGGCGGCCAAAAATGAGTAATCGTAAACCGAATCAGTCATCCAGATATTATAATTACTTGATTTGTATATCTGGCAAGTTATCATTTTTATATATTTATTTTAAAAATTATATTTCAAAAGAAGTGAAAAATTTCTCTTTGATTTTATTGCAGATTTTGAAAACCCACATGAATTTTTTCATACGATCTTTTTTACACCTGCCAACATTTTGTTTTTAGTTTTCACGACTGGTAAAAAGCATATTTTTTCATTCACACATACACATATTTGCAATAAAATTCTATTTCTAATAAAAAACAACTCATCATTTCTATTGTACATTTTCTTCAAAAAGTTGTGAATAATTTTTGCATCTTTGTATTCACATTTTAAATCCTAATCAAAAAAAAAAAAAACAGTGAACAATTTTTATCCAAGTTCCTATTCACATTGCAATCGGTAAATTATTTTTGAAAGCATATTTTTATGAAAATAATATATTTTAATAAATAAAAGTAACTAATTTTTAAATGTATTATAGTTATTTGAAAAAGTCTATTACTTTTAAGTCACTCATTATTTTTCATCAGTGAGGGTTTTTTTTTTTTACTTTATATATAATGCTTCAATTCAAGATATTTATGTATATATATATTTATAATATATATTTTATAAGATAAAATATTTCATATATCAGGATTCCATACCCATATATTAGTAATAGATATTCAAGCACGAGTGCGTGTGCGGCGCAACTGTTCCCAAAAGCTATTAATACAAAATAGCTAACTAAAAATAATAAACTAGCTGAGCACTTTCAAAGGATCCTGCCATCATAATCATAGCTTGCTAATACATTTAATGATATGCAAATATGCTAATTCCATGTTTTTGATAAAGCAAAGCACGTGTCCTTCCTATTTATGGCATCGTTGTCTCATGAGATGAATAAAGCCTCTTTGATTTTTCTTTTGAGATCATGTCTCTCTCTACACATGATTGTGGGATTGTCCAGAATGCACTTGTGGTGACTTGTGCTCTGATGCTGATAGAAAACTGAATAGGTAGAAGGATCGTTGTGAGCTCTATTGTATTGCTATATACGTGTATAATAGTGTTTTGTTAAAAGAAAATTATACGTATATAATAATGTTTTATTAAAATAAGTTTTATTAAAAGAAATAGACAGGAATTTTGTAATTATATTTGGTACGCTATTAAAAATAAGCTTTAGATCAGAAACTAATTAAGCAGCTAGATTAAAAGGGCTGATTACTAAAAGTAGACAATAGCTGAAAATTAATTGGTGTCTGAAACATTCCTTAACAAGAAAAAAGAAGGAACAAAAAACAACTAAGCAGCACTTGTAGCGGAGTACTCATTGAATGCACACGAAGGTCAAGAGTTTTAACTTAGCAACAGAACAAACCCAGTGAATTCCACCACTGAAGGTTAAAAAGTGGACCTAGGAACTTTGCAGGCCTCACCAGTCTATATTATGTGTTTTTGTATGCCTTCATGGCCAGCATTCGTAAGTTAAACTTAATTGTCTTATAACTATATATGTACTATTATTTATCCGACTGTTAATTCTATTAAACTATTTGTATAATCATTTGGTTTCTGCTGTCTATTTACCTGATGGTTAAGCCGAGTGAGTGGCTGTACACAGCAGAAAATTGGCGCAGTCGACAGGATACGTTCCAGTAGAAAAATCTGGTGCAATTTAGAAACAGTAGTGGATTCAAATTGAATTGTATAACGTAGAGAAAGCTACAAGGAAATTGAGAATTGAAGTCCGGGTGAATATAGAATTGGTAATTGGAAAAATTGTTTTAGTAAGCGTATTAACAGTAATTTGTTTAGTAAGCATATTAATAGAAATTTGTCTCAGTAAGCGTGTTTAATAGTTATCTTGTAGCGAAATAGAAATTTTTTTTTCAAAAAAAAAAAAAGCAAAATAGAAAATGATGACATCAGTGCCTCAGGTAACAATTAACGAGTTCAACGTTAATAATCCTTTTGATTGGCCAATTTATCTTAAGAGAATCGAGAAACTATTTTTGATTAATGGTACGACAAGCGACCCCATTAAAGCTGCCACGTTATTGTTTATGCCGGGCAACAAGTAATCGAAATAGCAAATAGACTCTGTGATCACAAAGAGCCAGAGAATTTGCCACATAATGTAGTTACGGGGAAATTAAATAATTTTTTCAGTCCCCAGCCTTCGAAGCATGTCGCAAGACTACACTTCAGAAACCGAAGGCAAAACAAGGGAGAGCGTATACGAGATTATGATCAAGCTCTAAGAGAACTTGCTAAAAGTTGCAGTTATAGCGATGCCTTAGAGGATAATCTGCTTGAGCAATTACTTTGGGGCATGTCAGATGATAGGCTTAGGCAGCAGTTACTGGCCTCAAGAGAGTTAACGTATGACGAAGCAACCAAAATGGGAGTAGCCCACGAAATAGTACTCGACCAATCGGAAGAATTTAGAAATTTTACCCACAAAAATGATGGTAGTGCGTATATTCGGAAAACTGAAAATAAGTCCCAACCTATTAAGAGCAAAACATATGAGATAGTGTGTTATTGCTGTGGAAAAAAAGGCCACATGGCTTGTAAGTGTAAATATAATAAGGAGCATTGTAGGACTTGTGGTAAAGTTGGGCATTTGCAGAAAGTATGTCGAAATAAAGGAGAAAAGGATCGTGGCAGCTCGCCAACTTGTAAAGTCGAAAATAAAAAAAAAGTGATATTTACAATACACAGATGGGATACGGAAGTCAGTTTATGCTGACAGTTAATTTATTAAAGACACCAGTAAAAATGGAAATTGACAGCGGAGCAGGCGTGTCAATGATGACACTTGAAGACTGGGAGAAAGTAACGAAAAATGGAAAAAATCCTCCTTTATTAATGAAGACAAGTTTAAGGGCAAAAGACGCTAGTGGAAATAGTATGAAAATATTAGGGAAGGTGATGGCTCAGATTGAATTAAATAGTAAGGTTCGAACACTACCGTTATATATAGTACAAGGCAGTCTAAATCCTATTATAGGTAGGGAATGGTTCGATGCTTTGGGAATAGAGATATGTGTAATAAATAAAGTTGCTATTGAGCAAGAAATGAGAAATAAATATTGTGAATTATTTAAAAGTGATGAGGGAAAAATTATTACAATGCCTATAAACATAGAGCTACAAGGTGGCGCGACCCCCGTTATCTGCAGACCCAGAAAAGTTCCTTTTGCACTGCAAACTAAGGTAGAACAAGAGTTGATAAATCTGGTTAGTAAGGGTGTATTAACGCCAGTTGAGAAAACGGAATGGGCGACTCCAATCGTGGTTATAACTAAACCAAATGGGCAGATTCGCATTTGCGGAGATTATAGGACCACAATAAATAAAAACCTCACTAAAAGTCAGTATCCTGTACCTAATGTCAGAGAAATACTGGCAAATATGCAAAAGGCAACTCACTATGCTAAAATTGATTTAAAGGCCGCATTTCACCAGATACCAGTTTCTGAACGCACATCAGAATTGCTAACTATTACAACACATAAGGGATTGTTTAAGTATAATAGATTGCCTTATGGAATTACGGTTGCACCAAACATTTTCCAGGCCAAAATGGACATGCTGTTCCAGCAATTGGATGGTGTAACACTGTATTTTGATGACATTTTGGTCGTGGCCAATTCAGAAGAGGAATTACGTGAACGAGTTTTAAAAGTTTGCGACAAGTTATTTAGTTTCGGAGCTAAAATAAATGCAGACAAATGTATCTGGATGGCAACTGAATTAAAATTCCTGGGATACATAATCTCAAAAAAGGGAAAAAGACCCGACCCTCAAAAAATTGCAGCCGTAAAGGAAGCACGAAGACCCAGAAATGTTAAAGAACTTCAAGCTTTCTTAGGACTTCTTAATTATTTTGAAGTTTTTCTTAAGGGGAAAGCTCACATAGCAAAACCGCTATACAATTTATTAAAAAAGAACCAAAAATGGATTTGGGATCAAACCCAAGAAAAAGCTTTTTGTGACACTAAAGAATTATTAATGTCAAACAGCTTATTAGTACATTATGACAGTAGCCTCGAATTGATATTGACAACAGATGCATCCGAAGTTGGAGTAGGGGCAGTCTTAAGCCATACAGTAGCTGATGGCGAGTGACCAATCGTCTACGCTTCAAGAACATTAACAAAAGCTGAGCAAAATTATAGTCAACTAGATAAAGAGGCGTTGGCTATCATATTTGCAATAAAAAAGTTTCACCAATATTTGTATGGTCGACAGTTTAAAATCTTTACCGATCATAAACCGCTGTTGGGATTATTAGCAAAAAATAAAACTGCACCTGATCATCTAAGCCCTAGAATGTTACGTTGGGTTAATCTGTTGTCAGGCTATGATTTTGATCTAAATTTCAAAAAAGGAAAGATCATTAAACACGCAGACGCACTGTCAAGAATGCCCATTAAAGCTGAACTACAAAAAGATGACCAAACTATTAACTATATCGATAATTGGAACAACGAATTAATAACCAGTGAAAAGGTAGCTAATTGGACTAAAGCTGACAATGGATATAAACACTTAAGTAAATGGATCAGCAAAGGCTGGCCACAAAGTCGGCCCGAGAGACTACATTAAACTTTATGGGACGTAAGACAATGATTGTCCATAAACAAGGGATGTATTTTAATGGATAGAGTGTTGATACCGAGCAGTGGGCGGAATAAGATTCTTCACTTAATTCATCAAGGTCATCCTGGGATAGTGCGGGCCAAAGCCATGGCTCGTAGTTACATATGGTGGCCCGCAATAAATATTGATATAGAGAAATATGTGAAATCATGTGAAAGTTGCCAAGTAAATGCAAATATGCATGAGAAAAAATATGCTGCTTGGCCGGCAGCTGAAAGAGCGTGGAGCCGTATTCACATTGACCATGCTGGACCGTTTCACGGCTTTATATTTTTGGTAGTGATCGATGCTTATTCAAAATGGATGGAATATAGAGTAGTGAAAAACACCAGTACCGAAGAAACAATCGCAAAACTGAAGGAGATTTTTG
Source organism: Epiperipatus broadwayi (assembly GCA_028023455.1). Lineage (NCBI taxonomy): Eukaryota > Metazoa > Onychophora > Udeonychophora > Euonychophora > Peripatidae > Epiperipatus > Epiperipatus broadwayi. Next base: position 3,294,077 of record JAQFVV010012425.1, on the reverse strand, counting down.
CTTTTCATGGGATTCCTGAAACAATTGTGTCTGACAATGGCACCAGTTTCACATCCACTAAATTTGAAGAATTTCTCATGGAATGGGGAATTAAACACTTAGCCACGCCCCCATATCACCCGGAGTCCAATGGTATTGCAGAAAAGGCAGTACAAACTTTGAAGCAACCATTACGGAGGGAAGGCACTGCAAATATACAAGACACCTTACATTCTGCCTTATTATATTAACATAGTACTCCGTGTGCTACAGGCAAATCTCCTGCAGAATTAATTTTCGGACGGAAACTACGCACCAAACTATCGTTAATCCACCCAGAACAAAACTTTACACATTACGAAAGCAACACTGGAGATACTATTTACGCCAAAGGAGAAAAAGTCTGGGTTAGAGATGTCATTAGGAAACACTGGGTGAAGGCCTTCGTAAAAGAAATACTGTCAAAACAAATAATACTTGTAGAGACAGAAACTGGAAAAACAATGCACAAGCATATAAATCATGTGAGATGTCGAGAAGAATTAGTGCAAACCGGAAGTGCGGCAGCACCGCGCATTCCCAAATGTGAAGAGAATTCCGATGATCAAGAAACTGAAGGAGCCAATGAAACACCAGTAGAAGAGAAATACGACGATCAAGAGACTAACAAAATGCCGTTAGAAGAGAAAACATCTCCATGCAGATCTTCGAGAACAAGAAAAGAACCCGCTTACTTAAAAGACTATGTAAGACTTCAGAAACCATAATTTCTGAAGTGGTGGAGGTGCTATATACATGTATAATAGTGTTTTGTTAAAAGAAAATTATACGTATATAATAATGTTTTATTAAAATAAGTTTTATTAAAAGAAATAGACAGGAATTTTGTAATTAAATCTGGTACGCTATTAAAGATAAGCTTCAGATCAGAAACGAATTAAGCAGCTAGATTAAAAGGGCTGATTACTAAAAGTAGACAATAGCTGAAAATTAATTGGTTTCTGAAACATTCCTTAACAAGAAAAAAGAAGGAACAAAAAACAACTAAGCAGCACTTGTAGCGGAGAACTCATTGAATGCACATGAAGATCAAGAGTTTTAACTTAGCAACGGAACAAACCCAGTGAATTCCACCACTGAAGGTTAAAAAGTGGACCTAGGAACTTTGCAGGCCTCACCGGTCTATATTATGTTTTTTTGTATGCCTTCATGGCCAGCGTTCGTAAGTTAAACTTAATTGTCTTATAACTATATATGTACTATTATTTATCCGACTGTTAATTCTATTAAACTATTTGTATAATCATTTGGTTTCTGCTGTCTATTTACCTGATGGTTAAGCCGAGTGTATGAATATTTATGTTGTGCTAATCATGTGGCCAAAGATGCTCTGCTTTCCCCATAATATGTGCCTTTACAATTATTGTTGGAACATGCAATATTATATACTGTAACATTTATTTATATACATTGCAAATATATTGGCATTTGGTAAAAACTAAAAAAATAAAAGTAAATTTAGATTTTTTTTTGACTAATTTTTTTTTAAAAAAAAAAAATGTACAATGAAAGTTAAATTATTCTTTCATTTTTTTTTTTATGTAATTAGAAATAAAAGTTAGAATTGGAGAGAACAAAAGACACAAATTACCAATCTAGATAAGAGAAGGTAAAAATATTTCAAGTAATTAAATATGGCAGAATTATGCTGAAAAAAATAAAGACTTTGTAACATAAATTTTATAAAGAATATATAAGATTATCAACGTATATTTTGACAAACAAAAGATATGCGCAGAAGTCTGAAAACTGGACCTCTAGTATAAAAAGGAGGGATTCGGTTGGAGGAACGACTTATTCGTTGGTTTCTCTAGTTGGTCTTGGATAACAATAATATATCCAAGATCACTCTATTCTGAAGTAATTCAGCAGGGCGGAGTGAACCGAAGCTTCTGAAGACATTGTGCCTGAAGATGTATACCAGAAAAGCTTTCATGACCGACTAAGAGAGTGGACTGCAAGATCAACTAATAATCAAAAGCCGTGAGCTCATTTTAACCCTGAAAAACTATGCATAGTTACCATCGTTAATTCACTAAAACTTACCGGTAAGTTATGCTTCATTATCCTGATTGTGACAAAAGTAACGTTTGCAAACAATTCTTAAAAATATGTTTAAACAATCCCGATAGAGACATTAAATTTCTTGAGCAAAAAACATTCATTTTTAAGTAACTTTCTAGAAGAAATTTGGAAGTGAATTGTAATTGTAAAATTGTTTTTTTATTAATTGATTCATGTCTGATTTAAGTGTGTTCTCTCCAATTTATTTGATAAATAATTGCCTTTCAAATTTTATTTTTGAATCTATTAGAATAAAAAATATTTATAATACCAATTTTCATTTGTACATTATTAATAATAGTTATTATTTTTTATTATTAAATTTATGATTAGTTTAGGAAGATTTAAAATGTAATTTACCTTTGCCAATATGTTGTAGATTACAGGAAAAATAATATTAAAAGATAATTCTAGTTTACGGTAGAATTACCGATTCTTAAAATCCAAGACCGATAAATTTAAAAAATATCTTTTCTTTTTAATTTGCGAGATGCTATGTGACAGTTCAGTGGGTTCTTGTAGAACTCTGGCACCTTTCAAATAAATTAAAAACTGATTTTCATCAATAGCATAATTCTCAATAATTAATAGGCCGAGTTTGATCAGGAAATATAGTTATGTTTTAGAAATAGAAATACAACTTTCTTCTTTTCGACATAACTTGATCAACTTGCGCACAGTTTATATTAGCGTGTAGAGGCCTAGAAAAACGGAAAATGTTATAATACTGTGTGGGGGGTCTGTAAAAGTGGAGTCACCATGAGTGCATTCTGGACAATCCCACAATCGTGTGTAGAGAGAGACATGACCTCAAAAGAAAAATCAAAGAGGCTTTATTCATCTCACGAGACAACGATGCCATAAATAGGAAGGACACGTGCTTTGCTTTATCAAAAAAAAAAAAGGAATTAGCATATTTGCATATCATTAATGTATTAGCAAGCTATGATTATGAAGGCAAGATCCTTTGAAGGCTCTCAGCTAGTTTATTATTTTTAGTTAGCTATTTTGTATTAATAGCTTTTGGGAACAGTTGTGCCGCACACGCACTCATGCTTGAATACATATATTTCCCAAAAGTAAAATTATTTGACTTAATTAGTAATAGATAGTAAAGATTTTATGATGTGTGAATAATATTTCAAAATTCACTACCTTTGTTTTTTTTTTGTATATTTTATAGGTTAAACAACTAAAATGGCTTCTTTATTTAATCTCCATCCTGGAACAAGCTTTAAACGGACTCTGAATATTTGTAGACAATAGTAATAATAACAGTTCTAGCTTTATTCTTGATAGGAATAAAAGTAAGTCCAGTTCTGATGAGAAAATGAAGTTTGATTACGGTAGTGCTGAAACTTAAGTGGATTCAAATGTACCTGAGGAAATATTCCTCCATAACCCTCATAATTTTATTCCTTCACAGTTTGAGGCCAGGCATGACAGTAACAAAGAGTCTGGACCAGTAGAATGTGTGCTATATAACACTTCCACTGACACAGTGCAGTTACATTTACTTCCCATTCTGCTAGCACACCGGAGAAGAGATATGAGACTCTAATCAGGGTTGATGAGGAAGATAGAAGAAGTAAAATAATACATAGTTATATTAATACAAAAAAAAAATTTTATTTTTAATAATTAACCAAAATAAAAATTCAAACTCTGGATAAGATTAAAATATACTTTAATTTAATATTATATTAAAAGATTATTGTAAATGTACATTATTTGTAGAATCCATGCTAGAACAGTTTTCTTATGCTTACATCGGTGATCATTATGGGATGTCACACTAATATATATATACATAGAGTGTGGTTTGTTTATATGCCAATATTTAGTTAAAAGTTTACATAATGGGTTTAAGAAGAGAAATGCTATTTTAATATATGATTAACTAATGACCTTCACCAATGAATTTACGATGAGAGACACTTTGATGTCTGAATAAATTAATACCATGTATTTAAACAAAATATGCTCAAAGCCATTTTGATCACACAAGAAATCTACTTGTATATAACCATGATGCCAGGTAAATTGATCTTTGTCATCCATTACATTTATTAAATATTGAACAACAAAGTTATAAAACAATGATTTTGAATACGAAGTATTTTCATATTCAATATAGCCAATGTTATATTTTAATCCTTGAATTATAAAATAAAATAAGAATTAATTTATGCTTGTGAGAGTCACTTGTCTAAGGGAAATAGCTTAATGCAAGCTTTTCATGACATTCCAAATATAAATACACTAATAAATAACAAAAGTGGTTTAGTTATATCACAGCGTTACAGCTTACAGATTAGTTTTAGGCATAATTCTATAATACTATAATAAATGGTGGTGCTAGTATGATGCAGCAAAGATAAGATTTGTTGCATTTTCGGCTGAGGAGATCCTTCATCATTTATATGAGAAAAGAGAGTATTCCCACTCTTCTGGTGGTGCTATATCTGGAGAGAGAGGAAAATGGGGAGATGCAATGGGCCGGCTGTCCCAGGATCATCCCATGCAGAGCTTCTGATACTCTTTCCAAAGGTATCCTAGGGAACTTACAATGCCAGCTAAAACATAAATGAAAATGGAGGATTCAGAGTTTCCAAGGATCCTCAAAATATGATTAAGAAAATAAATAATGATGATAGCTGACCTATGCTGGAAACACCAAAAAATTATGATATGTCTTTAATGATGTCAAAATGATTAATGGCCTAAATATAAAGTTTAAATTGGGCATAACAGCATGACTTGTATACTAAACTAAATTAAATGACTCAAATATATAAAACTATATGAATGTCTTAATAACACACAATTACATTTACCTTCATTAAATGGGTCCCATTTGCATTTGGAATCAATAGCATTATTTAACACTACCATGCTCAAGATGCTACATGTAAATGATTATTACATTTAAAAAGAGTGATGATCATTATTATTTAAAATATCTTAACTGAACATTAAGTAATAGCATTCTTAAGTAACATTAAATTTATACTCAATAAATATACATATGGCAGTATTATAATAATGATCTGTCTAGAAACAGAAATGACATCATTAAATTAGTTCCCAACCCAGCGAGCAAGGATAGTAAAACAAATAATTTGAAGTAATTAAAATATCCCTGAAGTGCTTGGGATTTAAAAGACTAATATAAAATATAGGCTCACGAAGTTGAGTTGATTTGGCATATTACATATTTAATAGAAGTAAACAGCAAATAATTATAATAATAAAATTCTACCACATTAAAATAAAATATAAGATTTAAAGCATGAAAGAGAGATATGAGCATTTACATACAGATTTGATAGAATTATAGGGTCATAAGAATATGATTACAACTACATGGCAGAGATTATATATAAATATAAAAAAACATTAATATATATATATATATAGGTGAGCACAGACAACTTTACATATATATTGGACTGTTACCTCAGCATACTCTGGATCATTCTCTGAGCTTCAGTTTATGGGGATCATCTTGGTGGTTAGCAATCTTGGTCATTACTGCTTTTTCATCAGTGATAGCATTCTTCTGTGGCACGAGTTTCATAGAAGCATTTTGGAGACAGCCCCAAGATGCATGGGAAAGATGGTTCAGCTCCCTCCTTGACTGGAATTCTGGAATCACTTGTCACTATAGACTCTTTTCTTGTTGTTCTCATCAGAAAAGAAGAAATAGGAGAGAAGAGAGCTCTTATCTCCAATCTACTCTATTTATACATTTCAAACTATTATAGGAATGCCTCTGTTCATTAGTCCAGAGGCAGATAAGACAATTAATACATTCATTGCCAAAATACAGCACATTCTTAATTAAAAGTAAGATATAAGAAACTGATAAGGTTCAAATCACATTCCAGCCTGAAAAAAATTAAGAATAAAAATAAATGAAACAAAAATATTTCATTAGTGAAATATTTTTAGTTAAAATGATTAAATTATAAAAGGTAAAAACCCTAAAAAAACTATGATAAGAAAATAATATTTTAATTAATGAAAGCCAAGCTTTAAAAATATTTAATTATTGAAGCAAAACTTCACAATGGGTTAATTTGAACTTGCCATCTTGGTTGTATCTTCTAACTTTTATATTTGTACAAAATTGAAGTTAATTACAAATAATTTTACAAAAATGACAACTTTACATGATTACAATTTTTTCTTTTTACAAAAAAAAATAAGAAAATATTCACAAGTAACAAAATAACACAATTAAAATAAATATTTGTTATATAGGAAAGTTTTTGCACATTATATATATATATATATATATATATATATATATATATATATATTGAAGCAATGGATCTGAAGCCCGATCCATGCTTCACATCTTCCTATAAACTTAATTAGTATTGTAGACCTGAATTAAGTTTATAGTTCAATATCAGCAGGGTTTTGCATTAGAGTTAAAAATAATTATGCTTATCAAATGTGTATTACATTTAAATATTTTGTTTTAAATAAATTTCATTCTATTAATAAAAATTGCTTAACCTATTAGTCAAACATATATATACATCTAGCGTATATATATGAGTTAATGCAAAATTCTGCTGAAATAAAATGCTTATTCTACTATAAAAAAATAATAATATATTATTGTTAAAATTTTGTTAAAATATTTAGTATGATTTGATTTTGAGATAAGCCTGCCAACATTTTCTAAAAGAATGTATAGTTTTGATTAGTGAGCCATTCAAGTCTAATTAAAGATGGCCTTCTCTTTCTTTCTGTTTAATTAATAGAATTCAAACTTTAAAGAAAGAAATCTAGAGTAAAAAAGTAAAAGTTATGTTTAGAAAATGTTATTTTGAAACAAAGGAGCATGGGGAGACTTATCAAGATCTCAGATCATACAAACAATAGAAGGTAGCTGACAGAGAGGGTATAAATAGAAGTGAGAACAAAAGACTAGATTATTCAGATTTTTCTTTTTGAAGGAGTCAGATTATTCAGATTTTTCCTTTGGAAGGATTCAGTATTCAGATTTTCCCTTTGAAGGATTCAGATTATTCAGATTTTCCTTTTGAAGGATTCCGTTGATTCAGATTTTGCTTTTGAAGGATTCATTCAGAGTTTTCTTGCTGGTTATTCCAAGTTTTCTTGAGAGTGCATTCATATTTCTTTTTGGAGAACTCTCTTCGATTTGCTTCACATTTAGCTTGTGCTCAAAAAAGTTATACAGCTGTCATTTTCAAATAATGGAGAAGTTTGAACATGCTCCAGTTAAAAGCCATAGTATTTTGAAGGAAATGAATATGCTCGGCTAGACAAATAAATAGCTTTGCCTATCGCCGAGGTTCCTGAATACCATCCAAAATGCCATAGTATCCACTCAATAGTCATCTGAACTCTGTGCCGTGTCTGGAGAACTTTTCGTGAAACCATACTACATTTTTTTCATTGTCCGGACAAATACCTGTCGACGGTCGGATCAAGCCACGAACGCCGTAGGGAACATGACCAAGGAAAAAGGACAGTAATCGTATCTCCTCTATTGAACTATTTCTTATGCTACCTTTTGTTCATACTTTTTTTAATTGCTTCATTGAATTATATGTATGTGTTATGTAACCATTTTTATTAGACGAGTCTTAATTATATATATATATATTGTGTGATCATCTATCTATATTTAACCTTTTTCCCTTCGCTATTCTTCCTGACTAACCTGTGTAAATATTTAGTATTCCATTGCGGTTGAGTTAATAGTTAATTTTTGTTCATTTAAAATCTCTTTCCAGTTTTATTCATGTTTGTTAATTAAATACGAGTCAGTTTCTTTTGTGTGCCAACTTGATCTCTTTGATAACGCCTCTTTTGTCCGCCATTAGCTTTACATATATCTGATTTAGCTAGATATGTCTTAAATAATTTTAAACTGTTTTTAGCGCAAAGCAATTAGAAATGCTTTGCGAAAGATCCTTTTTTTATTGTACTTTATCGAGAAGATCGAGTTGACAATTTTATTAAAATTGGGAAAAGATTTAGACCGCAAACCTATTAATCCGTTTTTATTGTCTAATTATTTTGTTTCATTAATTTAGAGGAATAGCGGAGGCCATTAAATCATTATTCATATTTTAAAGCCATTAATTAAACATATTATTTAACTATCAAAAGTTTGAGTTTCCTAATTTTATTATAATGCTTTATTTTACTTTTCTAATGATCCAGGCACGCAAAACACATATTTCTTAGTACTTTTGCACATTTAACTATTTAGTTCCGTAAGTTTCCTGTCCATGTTTCTTTCTGCTGATGCTAAGCTGTCGCCGGTTGAAAAATAATTTATGCATGGCTCAGATAGTGTTGTTTGTTTGTGATCAGGCCTCGAGAATAGGCGAATGGGCAGAGGTCATAGTATTCTTGATTTAATATCTCGCATATGGGTGGCCTCGAGGTACTTTCGCCTAGTATTCGAACTGGGTTAAACCAACATACATCATCTGACTGTCACAGTAAATTTTTTTCTCCGTATTCTGGTGCCCAACGTGGGGCGAATTTCATTTTTTAAGGGAAGAATAGGAATAGGGTATTTGAAAATATAGGTAGACGTATAAGAATTTTTTTTCTCCGTATTCTGGATGCCCATCGTGTGGCTATTCGAAATTTTCCATACCCTGCAATGCCCTGTATAACATTTGTATGTGTGTATAATGTTTTTTCTTTCTTCTGTTTTAAATTAATGAGTAATTTGTACACATATATATAATGTTTTTTTTTAAAAATAACAAAATAATTGTTAGTTATACGTGAATTTTTTTGCTTCTAGTTTGTCGCAGTGGGACGTATGTCATTTTTTTTAAAAAAAATTACTACCCTGAGAAGTTAGTTTTAGTTTAATATAGTTATATAAAAATATACGTATAATTTTTCCGAGTTTTGTTTCCTAATGAGAGCAAATGTCATTTTTTTTAATTAATTAAAAAGTTAAATGTGTCTATAAGGTAAAAAAAAAAATTTTTCCCCGAGTTTTAAATTGCTAAAATGAATGTTTTACATTTAGAAAAGTTAACACTCCGTTAGTTGTTTTTTTTATATATATATATAAGGAGAATAAAATATCAGAGTTATAGAAATTTTTTTTTCCAAATGAGTAGTTTTGTCATGGCCAGTCGCCATATTGTTGTTTGTCTTATAAAGTATATCGCTTCGATGAGGCGGAAGTGTCAAATATATACCCACCCGCCCTCCCTTAAAATAGCTTTCGTACTTTATGCTACTTTAGTACTACTTAAACATGAGAAGTTTTGAAATAATAATGTTTTTCGAAATATAACATATATACGATAGTGTTAATATTTTAGTAAAAATTACAAATAGATAATAAAAAAAAATTTCCGTTTGTATAAATTTTTGTGAAGATCTAAGAGATAACATTTTTCCATTAATAGAAAGTTTTTCGAAGATCAAAAAGTTTTGATAAGTTCAAATTAACACGTGTCAACATACGGTGTTAGCAAATATTTTTTTCACTTTCTCTGCGTTTCGTTTTTATATATAATGAATAATTTTAATCATGCAAAATTTTTTTTTGACTTTTAAATATTTTGCAGTTACGTTTCCTCGCAAATATATAAGTATAAGTTTCGTAAATATCAAATTTAATTTTCAACTTAATACAAAGTAAATGCGTATGTTCGTTTAATAAATATATATATATATTAAAGTATTTTTGCATAACATATATGTCAGCCACCTTTAGTTAAGATTTTTTTCTTCTCTCAATTCGGATTATGCTATTGAATCATTTATTGAGTAACCGTTAAATGAAGCCCTTGTTTTTTAATGATCGTTTATGAAGATTCTTTTAGTAACCGTTTAGGTGAAGACCCCTTACACTTTAGAGTTTAGAATTGCTGAGTAGCCTGAAATAATAGGTCTACATCTGCAATCATTGCTTCCTTGTCATAGTGGTGACCAGCGTTTACTAGCCTGAAATAATAGGAGTATGCGGTCCGCAATATGATGAATCTTTCTAAGAAAATCATGTACATAATAATAAAAGAAATATTTGTATAGGTATATCTTTTTGTATATTTATATGTAGTCATATATATGCTTATTTAATGATGTACATATTCATATATATGGGTGTATATGGTATACACTTCGTTATAGTTCGGTAAAACCCGTTTTTATATAAATGTTTTTTGAAACAGTTTTTGATCTCAATGCGTGATTCTGTAAAATTGCTTGATAATTGTTAATCTATTTCGGGTTGTGACCAAAATGGTAGTTGGTTTCGATCCCAGGTTCATAATTCGGAGTGGCGGTTATCATGGGATTTTACTTTTATTTTAATTGTTTTTTGTATTAATATTTTGTTTTGTTAATCGTACTTTAGGCTGATTAAATTTTTTTTGTGTGTGTCTTGACCAAAATGGTGATTGGTTTCGAACCCAGGTCAGACATGTTACCTTACTTAGTTGTTATACATCTTAGACTTACTTAATATTGTCATTTAAAATACCATTTACTGATTCATGCAGAGATTTTTTTTGAAAGTGAAGTGAAAATCAAAATAAATTGTAACCGCATTAAACTTTATAAACCTTATCAATGTGTGCTTGGGTCATTATCCATTAATATGTATATTTGATATGGCCATTGTCTTGTCGACTGGCGCCCTTCTCAAATAAATTTGTCGGCAAGTGCAATCTCTCATATCGGATATGAAATAAACCAAACTATAGTAGATGATCAAAATAACAATGTATGCTTAGTGAGCCAAAATAATTTTTAAACATGACTTATGTATATTTTGCTCACATATTTCTTTATATATATATATATATATATATATATATATATATATATATATATATATATATATATACTTGTATTAATGTAAATGCATTTTTTAGTTGTTTCAGGTGTCAGAGAAAGCCAGGTCAAGTTGTAAGTGTGTTATTTTAATTATATTGGGACAAAATAGCAGTGATATTTTAATGAAATATAACAATAAATAAAGTGAGGAGACTAATATGTAGTATAAATATTAAAGACAGACACGGTAGGATTTTATATATATATATTTTCATGTACAAACAGATACATATAGGCATAGGGTTAAGATAGGACCTCGTAAGGTAGGCAAAGTTAAATTTCTGAAAACATATAAATAAAACAGATAGTTGGAATTTAGAATAGTGACTTATTTTAGAAAGAAATAATTTTTTTTTTGTGTTAATAACTAGTATAAAAATATACTTATCCAGATTGTTTATTAAAAGACGAACACATTTTACAAACAAAGTGAATGTTATATAACAAAATAGCCAATATTAGGCAAAAATGGACCAACAGAAGAAAAACGAACATGACAGCGATGAGGAGGTAGTGCTCAACCTTCCAAATACGGCAACGTGCAGTGACCAAAAATACAATTTGGAAGATCTCGTCAAAGAAATGAGAGATGAAAATGAAATGATGATGAAAATGTTGCAAGAATTTATGAATATCACATCGCAAAGATTGAACCGTTTGGAGGCACATATGGAACTCCATCAAGAACGGAGTATTGTAACAGAAGCATCAGCAGAAGATGATACTCAAAATCAAGATGACACTGATATGAAATCGTTGAGTGATTATGAATCAGGTGAAGCCACTCACCAGTCGGATTTCTCTGGACAAATGAATGAGGAGAGTAAAAAAACAAATGATCAACAGCTGTTGAACCAACTCCAGGTGCAACAGGACAGTGAAATCTTTACTGTGGCAAAGATTAGCAACATAAAATGTTTTAGAGAAGAACCGGTTGGGAAGTCTAGACACCACCTTGATAGCTTGAAAATCTGTCTCCAAGTCCAGAACATGACTGAGCAAGAAAAGAAGGCAAAGGAAAAATTAAGACGTACAGCTCGGCATCGCAAGAATCGAAACCGGCAATATAAATGCAGGAAAGGAAAGCAAGCATGGCTAAGAGACCTTAGGCCAAGTAGTAAAGTGGGGAGGAAAGTTAAAAAGTTCTTCCCAATATATAAAGGCCCTCAGTATAATGCTACAAACATAAAACCTTATGTACCACCAGACCCCGGAAAATTTAGAAAGTAAAAAGATAAATATAACTTGTTAGACTAAAAACAACACGGACTCGATTTAAGATACAGGAGATTGAATCATGGATAAACCGTTAGCGATATAATAAAGTAAAGAAAGACTGTTAGTTGGTTAATATAGTAAACAGTACAGCAAATAAAGAGTAGGCTTGAACTCATCTGGCACAAAATTTTGACCTCTGACCTGAAGCAACAGCATTTTTTTTAACATTTTTTTTGCTCACTAACTATTGGGAAATGAAGCAATGGATCTGAAGCCCGATCCATGCTTCACATCTTCCTATAAACTTAACTAGTATTGTAGACCTGAATTAAGTTTATAGTTCAATATCAGCAGGGTTTTGCATTAGAGTTAAAAATAATTATGCTTATCAAATGGGTATTACATTTAAATATTTTGTTTTAAATAAATTTCATTCTATTAATAAAAATTGCTTAACCTATTAGTCAAACATATATATACATCTAGCGTATATATATGAGTTAATGCAAAATTCTGCTGAAATAAAATTCTTATTCTACTATAAAAAAATAATAATATATTGTTGTTAAAATTTTGTTAAAATATTTAGTATGATTTGATTTTGAGATAAGCCCGCCAACATTTTCTAAAAGAATGTATAGTTTTGATTAGTGAGCCATTCAAGTCTAATTAAAGATGGCCTTCTCTTTCTTTCTGTTTAATTAATAGAATTCAAACTTTAAAGAAAGAAATCTAGAGTAAAAAAGTAAAAGTTATTTTTAGAAAATGTTATTTTGAAACAAAGAAGCATGGGGAGGCTTATCAAGATCTCAGATCATACAAACAATAGAAGGTAGCTGACAGAGAGGGTATAAATAGAAGTGAGAACAAAAGACTAGATTATTCAGATTTTTCTTTTTGAATTATTCAGATTTTTCTTTTTGAAGGAGTCAGATTATTCAGATTTTTCCTTTGGAAGGATTCAGTATTCAGATTTTCCCTTTGAAGGATTCAGATTATTCAGATTTTCCTTTCGAAGGATTCCGTTGATTCAGATTTTGCTTTTGAAGGATTCATTCAGAGTTTTCTTGCTGGTTATTCCAAGTTTTCTTGAGAGTGCATTCATATTTCTTTTTGGAGAACTCTCTCCGATTTGCTTCACATTTAGCTTGTGCTCAAAAAAGTTATACAGCTGTCGTTTTCAAATAATGGAGAAGTTTGAACATGCTCCAGTTAAAAGCCATAGTATTTTGAAGGAAATGAATATGCTCGGCTAGGCAAATAAATAGCTTTGCCTATTGCCGAGGTTCCTGAATACCATCCAAAATGCCATAGTATCCACTCAATAGTCATCTGAACTCTGTGCCGTGTCTGGAGAACTTTTCGTGTAACCATACTACATTTTTTCATTGTCCGGACAAATACCTGTCGATGGTCGGATCAAGCCACGAATGCCGTAGGGAACATGACCAAGGAAAAAGGACGGTAATCGTATCTCCTCTATTGAACTATTTCTTATGCTACCTTTTGTTCATACTTTTTTTAATTGCTTCATTGAATTATATGTATGTGTTATGTAACCATTTTTATTAGACGAGTCTTAATTATATATATATATTGTGTGATCATCTATCTATATTTAACCTTTTTCCCTTCGCTATTCTTCCTGACTAACCTGTGTAAATATTTAGTATTCCATTGCGGTTGAATTAATAGTTAATTTTTGTTCATTTAAAATCTCTTTCCAGTTTTATTCAATTAAATACAAGTCAGTTTCTTTTGTGTGCCACCTTGATCTCTTTGATAATGCCTCTTTTGTCCACCATTAGCTTTACATATATCTGATTTAGCTATATATGTCTTAAATAATTTTAAACTGTTTTTAGCGCAAAGCAATTAGAAATGCTTTGCGAAAGATCCTTTTTTTATTGTACTTTATCGAGAAGATCGAGTTGACAATTTTATTAAAATTGGGAAAAGATTTAGACCGCAAACCTATTAATCCGTTTTTATTGTCTAATTATTTTGTTTCATTAATTTAGAGGAATAGCGGAGGCCATTAAATCATTATTCATATTTTAAAGCCATTAATTAAACATATTATTTAACTATCAAAAGTTTGAGTTTCCTAATTTTATTATAATGCTTTATTTTACTTTTCTAATGATCCAGGCACGCAAAACATATATTTCTTAGTACTTTTGCACATTTAACTATTTAGTTCCGTAAGTTTCCTGTCCATGTTTCTTTCCGCTGATGCTAAGCTGTCGCCGGTTGAAAAATAATTTATGCATGGCTTAGATAGTGTTGTTTGTTTGTGATCAGGCCTCGAGAATAGGCGAATGGGCAGAGGTCATAGTATTCTTGATTTAATATCTCGCATATGGGTGGCCTCGAGGTACTTTCGCCTAGTATTCGAACTAGGTTAAACCAACATACATCATCTGACTGTCACAGTAAATATATATATATATCACCACATAGTAGGTAATGGCACTGTTAGTAAATTTAAATATGATTTCTGGCTTTGAATGGTTGTAGATTGTTAGTTTTTAGGAATGAAAACATGAAGCTCACTCTGACTACAGAGTGATTGCTTTATACTTCCCCACTTAAAGTGATGAAAAAAAAAATTGTACTTCAGGTCTGTAGGTTGTGAGAAGAGCAACTGGTGATAATTTAACACTATTCTAAAACAAAACTACATGACTAATGTAGTCTCTAATCTGATCTACTCTTTCATTCGTTGGTCTTTGTGTTTTTTTAAATTTAATTGAGGTGTCTGCAACAATTTGGCCATCCAACTTTTATCTTTTTTAATTTTCCTGTGTCTGGAGGTATATAATGCTCTAAATGATGTTCCCCTGGATAATAGACATGTCTCTCTGGGTCTCTTACTAAAATATCACAAGGTGTTATAATATTATACTTTGATATATTATCATATCATTCTTTATTAAAAGTATTTTGCATTAAAAAAATTTCTCCAACTTTCTTTGATATAACAATATTTATTATAACATGTTCACTTCAGAAATTAAGAAGTTTTTCTATATCTTTTATGAAACTATCTTTCCCAAAGTAGGTCCATGCCCTAAAAAGATTTTACCTCCTCTTTCTAATGAGTTCAGCTCTTCATCAATTTTGTTATGATCATATGTTATAAATAAATGATTATTGGAATTATTAAAATGAGCATTATCGACCAAATCTAAAGACCTGTCCACATCCTTCATTTTTATATCAGGAGGCCATTTAGCATCATCACAAATGGAAGTCTCACCATTGTTGCTATACCCAAACTTTAACTTTGATGTTTTCATCAATCCTTCATCATCACTTTTCCACAGAACATCTTTACAGGTATTGTGAATGTGAAAATATAACTCAGAATTATCAATTATGAATTCAGAAGATTCATCCAAAACAGCAGGCATTGTTTTATTAATCACAGTTGTCATGATCGATATAGGCACACCATTAAAAAGTGATAAGCTGGTATTGTCACTTTGAGATGGTTTGATTTGAAGTAGACTTGAGACCCATATTTCATCAGTACTTTCTTCCTCCTTAGCCAAATTTGCTAGAATAACACTCTGACTATGAGTAAGTTCGATCACTCCAGAATCTAATTCTTTATAATTTTGTTCAATAAAGTTGGCATTTGTCTTCACCAACATAGTCATGTGAGATTCTGATATTTTAGTTGGTTGAGGTTCAGTGTTGTCCTTCGCTCTGATGTCTGTTAAAAGTGCTTCCATGAAAACTGTCTTATCTTTAGTTTCACCCTCAATATTCTTTGGTCTGAAGATGGAACTATCTTTGAATCCTTCCAGGTTTATTGTTTGGTTTATCAGATTCTCTATGTGGTTGACATCTTGTTGAAATTCCTTCTTTGTAGTATCCTCTATCACATTCACAACTTCCATACCCTCCATTATTTTCCTTTCAGTCTCCCTTGTTCTCTGGTTTACATTATCCTGGCATCTTTGAAACATACTGGTGATGTCTCTTCTTAGCTCCTGGATAAGGCAACATATCATGGCAACATCAATCTGCTCTCATTGGTAGCCCTCTAACCCCAGATTCTGGTCATATAACAATGTATTTGGTATAATATTGGAAATGAACATCTCTCCCCCCTTCTCTTCAACTGCCTCCATTTCTACACAACCACCAATTCCCATTTCTTTATCTAACCTATCACCTTTATGCTGCACCTATTTATTTTACTCTACTACTACTCATTGTTGACCATGGCTTAAATTGTACTCCACTGTACTTGGTTTGCTTCATAAATTCTCTATTGGTTGCTCTGCCACACTTGAAACAGACCTTAGAACAAAATATGCATATTATTTTTTACAACTACATGCATAATACCCAGAGATATAAGTCCATGAATATACTAGAATTGACTCTCTCTATATTCCGAATTATCCAGATTAGAATTCAAATTTGGTCAAATGATATGGTTTTTAATATTTCCTGTTGACACATTTATAAACGTGCCAGCCAACAGTATGTAAAGAAAAACCTTTCTGTTGTTTTTACACTGCTATCTGGACCCTCTGAGCACATATATAACATTTAATATACTCGCAGAATGGTATTCTATAAATACCTACAATACACTTATTTTATAATTGCCATATATATACAGTACACTACACCTATGTATATATATATATGTGTGAATACATAATATCAATAAATCTATATATGAGAGAGACAAAAATATTTTTTTTTAAAAAAAGCAACGGGAAATTGATTTATATATGTAACTCATACATATAATGATTCGTACACATAATTTATACATTTTTTTTCTATATATAATAAATAATATTAAAATTAATTTTAAAAGCTTACACACAAGGAAAACAAGAGCTTTAAAACAGAGCACTTAATTTGTATATATATATATATCTTATTACAGTTTGTTTTTTTATCCATACACTTTTACACATTATATTTGGAACAGACATATATATATATATATATATATATATACACTCTACTCTGTTCAGGGTCATGGTAATGATTGTAGTCCACACATTTGGGTTCCCAAGCTCGAGAAATAAAAATCCCACTGTACCGGTTGAACATGTGCTATATAACAACACTTCCAATGACACAGTGTAGTTACATTTCATTCCCGGCCTGCCTGCACAGCGGAGAAAAGACATGAGACTCTAATTAAGGCTAACAAGGAAGATAGAAGAATTAAAATAATACATAATTATATTAATACATAAAAACATTTTTATTTTTAATAATTAACCAAAATAAAGATTTGAACTCTTGATAGAATAAAAATATACTTTAATTTAATATCATATAAAAAAGATTATTCTAAACATACATTATTTGTAGAATCCACAATAGAACAGTTTCCTTATGCTTAAATAGGTGATCATTATGGGATGTCACGCTAATATATATACATAGAGTCCAGCTTATTTATATGCCAATGTTTAGTTAAAAGTTTACATAACGGGTTTAAGAAGAGAAACGCTATTTTAACATACGATTAACTAATGATCATCACAAATGAATTTACAACAAGAGAGACTTTGATGTTTGAATAAATTAATACCATGTATTTAAATAAAATATGATCAATGCCACTTTGATCACACAAGAAATCTGCATATATATAACCGTGATGCCAGGTAAATTGGTCTCTGACATCCATTACATTTATTAAAATATTGAACAACAAAGTTATAAAACAATGAATATTTTCGTATTCAATATAACAAACGTTATATTTTAATTTTTGAATTATAAAATAAAATGAGAATTCATTTATGTATGTGGGAGTCATTCACCTAAGGAAAATAGCTTAATGCAAGCTTTTCATGACATTCCAATATAAATACACTAATAAATAACAAAAATAGTTTAGTTATATCACAGCTTACAGATTAGTTTTAGGCATAATTCTAAATTACTATAATAAATGGTGGTGCAAGCATGAGGCAGTAAATATAAGATTCGATCCATTTTCAGACGAAAAGACACTTGATCATTTATGTGAGAAAAGAGGGTATGCCCACTCTTCTAATGACACTATACCTGGAGAGGGAAGAAGGTAGGGAGATGCGATGGGTTGGTTGTCCCAGAATCATCCCATGCAGAGCTTATGCTACTCTTTCCAAAGGTACCCTAGGGCACTTACAATGCCAGCTAAAATGTAGATGAATGAAAATAAAAAAATTGGAATTACCAATGATCCTCAAAATATGATTATGATAGCTGACCTATGCTGGAATGCCAAGAAACTATGATATATCTTTAATGATGACAAAATGATTAATGACCTGGTCTAAATATAAACTTTGAATTGGGCATAATGCCATGACTTGTATATTAAACCAAATTAAATAACTCAAATATAAAATTATATGAATGTCATAATAACGCATGATTACATTAAGCTGGTCCCATATGCATTTGGAATCAATAAGCATTATTTAACACTATCACACTCAAGACACTATACATAAATGATTATTACATTTAAGGAAGAGTGACGGTCATTATTATTTAAAATATCTTTAACTAAAATTTAAGTAATAGCGTTCTTAAATAACATTAAATTTATACTCAATAAATATACATATGGCAGTATTATAATAATAATCTGCCTAGAAACAGAAATGACATTATTTAATTAGTTCCCAACTTAGCAAGCAAAGGCATTAAAACAAATAATTTGAAGTAATTAAAATATTCCTGATGCCTTGGGATTTAAAAGACTAATATAAAATATAGGCTCACGGAGTTGAGCTGGCATATAAATTATATATTTAATAGAAGTAAACACAAATAATTATAATAATAAAATTCTACCACACAAATAAAATATATGATTTAAAGGGTGAGAGAGAGAGATGTGAGCATTTACATACAGATTTGATAGGATTATAGAGTCATAAGAATATGATTACAATTACATGACAGCGATTATATAAAAATATATAAAAACATTAATATATATATATATATATGCAAGCACAGACAACTTTATATAAATATTAATATATATATATATATATGCAAGCACAGACAACTTTACATAGATATTGAACTGTTATCTCAACATACTCTGGGTCAATGGCTGGCTGGTTTATTCTCTGGGCTTCAGTTTATAGAGATCATCTTGGTGGTCAGCAATCTTGGTCATTACTGCTTCTTCATCAGTGACAACATTATTCCTTGGCAGCATTCCAGAGACAGCCCCAAGAGGCATGGGAAAGATGGTTGGCTCCCTACAAACTGGCAATCTGGAATTACTTGTCACTATAGATTATTTTCTTGTTGTTCTCATCGGGAAAGAAGAAATGGAAAAGAGCAAAGAGAACCCTTATTTCCAATCTACTCTATTTATACATCCCAAACTATTACAGAAATGCCTCTGTTCACTGGCCCAGAGACAGATAAAACAATTAATAAATTCTTTGCCAAAATGCAGCCATTCTTAATTAAAAGTAAGATATAAGATGCTGATAAGGTTTAAATCACATTCCAGCCTGAAAGAATTTAAAAATAAAAATAAATAAAACAAAAATATTTTATTAGCGAAATATTTTTAGTTAAAATGATTAAATTATAAAAGATAAAAACCCTAAAAAACTATGATAAGAAAATAATATTTTAATTAATGAAAACCAAGCTTTAAAAATATTTAATTAGTGAAGCAAAACTTCACAATGGGTTAGTTTGAACCTGCCATCTTGTCTAAATCTTCTTTCTTTTATATTTTTACAAAATTGAAATTGTAACCCAGTGATGGACTGGAATAATTTGTCCCACACCCATCATTCATCATCAAATTGGGTCCACATTGAGAGGCAGCAAAAACTGTAACTGAAAGCTTCACCTGGACCATTTCAAAATGAATGATATAACACAAGAATGTTATGATACAATCCAGTCACAGCCAGGGTGCACTGCAAAGACCCATCACAACATTACATGAAGGTATATTAAATTACCCTGAAATAAATTATGTAGCTATTTATTTAATAACTATTCACACTAATGAATGTATCTTAAAACTACAGTTCAGAATCTTAAACTGAGATTTTACTTATTTGAGACTTTATGGCTGACTGTGAATAAGATAGTATGATCTATAAAACTACTAAAGATTACTTTTACAGAATGAAATATATAATCCATTATATCAATATTAACTATCACATGGTAAATACAGGCCACTTAACAAGATAGTAATAATTATAATCAGCATCATAACATGATTGGTTGCAGCTCAGATATAATCAGGATTTTAATACAGGAATATAATGTAGGGTATTTGCTTTGCAATAAAAAGTAAGCAACATAAAATGTAGGTTCTATTATCTTTAATTTAAATGTCAACTTGAATTGATAGCAATGAGATATCTTATTGTAATAGGTAAAGCATCAGTTATAATATTAGAAAATACATTCAATCAGAAAGTTGGCTAGAAAATTTATTCATTAATTTAGGTCCTAATATCACAAACATCAATAAAAATAATGAATTCTAGATTATATTCTATAACTAACAAAGCAAATATTCTCCCAGAATTTCAGTAAACTGTGGGTACATTATCAGTCACAATATATGCTCTAATATCTGACTTATTTAATATATTGGATTTTATGGTTTTATATATAACAAATAGCAATGATATAGTTAGGTTAAATCATATAATTAACATTTATTTATAGCTCAAGTCATACCAGTAAATAATTGATTAATACAATGATCAAAAATAAATAAATAAACAAAACCAATTACCTTCACAGGTGCTTGTTTTATACATGGATAATGTACATAGTTCCAAAACAAACACAATATAAGACTTTCCCACCAATGAACTTGATTTCAGTCTTTGTGGGAGAGGGTTCAAACACCTAGTCTATAACATCTCCAATATGTCAATACCAGAACCTATGTACCTACGCCTCACATTTATGATAATAATAAAGATTGGTATTAATAAACACAAAAAATCAGTCATGCTGAGATAATGAATCAAAGAGGAGATTTGATTCTCAACTCCACTTGAAATATTATATAAATTGATCTGTAATAATTATAAAATAATTTATCAAATGCCCCCTTTATATCTGATAACTGAGCCCATGGGATCAATCTAAAAATGAGGGAATAACATCAGCATGCTAATGTATGGAGACTATTCCTGAGCACATTTATACAACAAATATCAATAGTATTCCTGTGAATGTATTCATCCATGCAATGAATAAAGCATTAAATGTCCTGTGAGCTTTCTGATCATCATCAGAGCAACAAATTAATACTATGGAATGTTCTGCAGATTAACCACCAGTGCAGAAACAAATATAAAGAATATAACAAAATGACAAATGATTATGCTGCAGATTAGTCCACCAACACAGAATAATATCATATAACATTATACAATATTGCAGACATTCCCTTCCAAAATAAAAGAAGAGATAAAATTACCCTCATCTATAAAACTGTTAAATTAGGAGACTCGTCTACTCTTACAAGCATGAATTAAGACATAAATGAAATAAGTACTTTTGTGTGGGAAATAACTTAGATAACGGCCGACTCTGCCAGAACATGGGCAAAATAATGATACATTGGAGATATAATACAAGCTTAAGCACAAAACCCTGTAAAGACATGTGGGATTAAGTCATATGGTGTTGATACACATTATAGATTCATTAAATAATCATTAGACCTTTATAGCAGCACTGTTCCCTAATAATTTATTCACCTCAATCCCTATATCATAACTTAAATTAATAAATGATTACTTTAGACCCAATAAAATGTCTACCATGAATTTCATACATGTATAATATAATATAAAAATATAACCCAAAATAAAGCTACATACTTATTTAAATAACTACACGAAGTTAAAATGCATAACATTTCAAATATTAAAGATTCACCAATAAAATCAATAACACATTTTTTTAATACTTAATGTACAACATATATCGGTCAGAATTGTATGTTCATCTAACAAGATTCAGAATCTAAGCAAAGGTACCCTAAATCCACTCATGCCCGAGATACACAGGTCAGGAACAATCATGGATTCTGCCCTATTTGCCCTTCTCTAAAGCTATAACATTATGAACAATATTTCCAATGATAACAGATGAATTTTATTCATTCCAGTCCTGGAGACACAGTGGAAAAACATGAGATATACAGGGTAATTATTTCAGACAAAAACTATCAAATCTTAATTTAGACAGATATCTTGAGTATAAGAATATTTAATAAGTTTAATAAAGAGCACAGCTATCATGATAAGAAAAGCATGAATTATAATATAGCAACCATCCATGATGAGCAAGAACTGAGCATAATCCCAGGATAAATATCATTAAATAGTAATTAATTATGACTTTTTTATTAAAATAATGTACGAATGAAATCCAATAAAGAGACATGAACACATAAATAATTATTAACATTTAACAATTTAATGAACATAAATAAGAAAGTTATTTACATAGGACAATATCAATTAACATAGCACAGATTTCACATGATTAATAATTTATATATAGACAAATGCCATGATTCATAATACATTAGATATAGATTCACTGGCATAAGAAAATACACAAATGATAATTTACATATATAGGCAGTAGTTAACATGTTATGGAAATGCAGTTTAATTTGCTAATGGGAATTGCAAATAAAATTTAATAGATTAATGCTGCTAACACTATGACAGACCAACAGAGGAGATGATGATTAGATTATGGGTGCATAGAAGAGATGCTATTTATAAGATAACCTTCAAATGAAGGCTTACAATTATGATATAATCTTAACACACTAAGATAATTCATTTAATTAGCAATGTAAACATTATATTAATCATTTGACATGGACCAGCATTTATTTGCATGTATGACTTAACAGTTTAGTTTAATAAACTCTATTTTACATGAGCATGTTTAAGCCTGTTCAAATGAGAGGGCAGGTAGCTTAAGAAGCTTTACTATGATATTTCTAAATATACTATAATAATCAAAGTGAATGGTTTACAAAGATCACTGTGTTACAACTTATAGATATAACATGGAGTATACAAATAGTAAAGAGAGATGGCAGTGCTGATTACAATGATAGTGTTAGAAAGGAATTCAGATCCATCTTTGGACTGAGAGGCTTCATTTATAAAGATCTGCCTGTATCTATGACAGAGCAGTTTTTGGGGAAATGATTGGTAAGGATGCCATGGTCTGGGCTTGCTGACATTATCCCATGCAGAGCCTCAACAACCTAACCTTGTACTGAGGTTGGTGCTACTAAACCACATTATGGCACAAGTTATATGAAGAGTAAACCTGCGACCTCTGGAGAATAGGCATGACAAAGCAAGATATGAGACTTTTAATGCAATGCTAAATACAGATCCCATCTTTAATAACTTGGATATTAACTAAAATCCCAAATAAATTAATAATAATATCATGCACAATGCCATGATGAAATATTAACCCATTCAGAAAGATCTGTATATGACCTTGGCTAATTAGAATGTCAAAACAAAGGGTGGAAAATATTATTCCCTCTATTTAACAAGCCCAAATATACTCAAATGATAAATAGATTATAAAACAAATTATAACGCTCGATGATGTGATAAGCAAATGATTAATTATTAAAATGAAATGATCATCAAAATTTATTTAAAGAACATAAAATATATTTAAAATCAACAGTGTTAAACAGAGAGGAAATATGTTCTATAATATTCCATAAGATGATGGTCTAATAGTCTGCCATTGAACATATATAATATTTAAATATTCAATTGAGTGAACCTTTTGTTTAATAAGAAATCTTACATTTAAATATTTAAGCATCCCATAATATCGGAATGGTGGATGAAATGATATAGGTTCACTAGATTGAATCATTGGCATATTAAAATTAACTCAATATAAAATACATAGTTTAAAATAAGATTAAAATAAGTTTGCCACATGAAAATAAAAGACATAATTAAAGCTGAGTTTTATGAGGTAATGACAGGTTAAAGATTCATAAATTTGTGCTATTGTTTTACAGAGAAGAGATTTATAAATTTTAGAGAGAGAATCATTTAAAATTCATACAATTATGATAACTGAGATTATAGTCAGTTATCGGATAGATATAAAGTTACATTATGATTATAAATAAAAATCACAGTAAAGTGAGAAATATTAGGTGTTCATTTTGTGGCATAAACGGATTGCCTTTCAATGATTGATGGCCATTTGCATTGACACATATAAAATTTAAACATGGAAAGCATGGTCAGCAATACTAAGTGCAAATAAAATAATAGTAAGCATCTTTCAAATGTCCTTTAATAGTGTAGATAAGGCAGTTTTCAAATGGCAATGGGATGGCAGAGAGGCAGCATGAAGATGATCTAAAAGATCAGGAGAGGTGAACTTCTTCTGTCTACTCGGTGGTCATTTTATCAAAAAATCAAGTGACATGGATTCATTTAGAAACCATGCCTAGAACTTTTGTTCTTCTCCTGGTGCTTGAAATTGTGGCAGTATTTATACAATACCAAATCTTCCAAAATGTTCTTTAATTGAGGTGACTGGATATGCATTACCTCACTTGATTTTTAGCTGCCATTGTTTATTTTTACAGTTAAAAGATGTAAAACATAAGTTCTAGAAAGTATTGGTCAAATATATTTCTGAGTTGGAAATAGATTTAAAAGATATAATTTCTATTAAATTTGCAAATTGTTAAAATAACTGAATGAGGACAACATTTTTACATCAATTAATGTGCATTCTTTTGTCTTATAAAATTTTAAATTACACTAAGTACTTACCTGAACTTTCTCTGGGATTGCCTTAGCTTTACATTAAATATATATAAAACATAATATCTAAAATTTTCTACATATTTTATTACATAAATATTAATTTCTGTATCTGTAATACATACACACACATACATGGTTATCTGTAATGAAAGGGATTTAAGATTTCTGAAATCTAATTAAATTTAATGATAATAAAAATGGTTAAATATAACTGTTTTAATAGAACAGGGTGGAAATCATGTGTATATGTGTGTGCCTACATTCCCTGATGATGAAATAAATATACAAAATAAGTTCAAACCTTAATTTTAAGGTTTCTAATGTCACCGGACAATGAAGCGAAATATGTTCTACAGATTTCCACCCATAATGAATATTCCATAAATAATTGATTCACACATACGCACTCTGAATATTTGAGATATTTATAAAAGATGAAACATGTGTACTACTGTAACATGAGAAAATATATAAAGTCCATCTAAATAATCTTATGAATGTTTAAGACTGTTCCTTTTTTTTATACGTCATACGAATATAGAGTATCCCTCCAAACTCCATTACCTCTATGTAGGCGTTACTCCAAAGTTAGAATATTTTGTTACTTTTAATTTAGCAAGTGAGTGTCAACGATTAGGAATGATCATGCAAGCAAACAATTATCCCATATTTGTCATGATAATCATAAAATAATTGTCTGGTTAACTGTTATTTTCTTTCAACAGCTAAATTATTATTTATCAATAAGATGATAACTCACAGAGCGAGAATGTTATCTCTAGTATAAGTTCAAAGTGGGATATAGCTAAATCTTTATCATTCAGACACTTTAAAATTATTATAGAATTCTGCTCCACACACACATGGAATAATTATACAATTTGAAATCATAAAAGTAAAATATTATATCTAAGGTTAATATCATTTACAAACAATAAAATATATTTCCAGGTAAACTGACCTTTAAAATTGTTATTTCCATTGTTGCAGTTGATAAGCCTAGTACATTTCAATTTTTAGACATTTTGAAAGATAATCAGCAGCTAGATTCTGAGTTAGCACTCAAACAGATTTGTTTAAATTTAGCTACTCATATTGTCATTAACACATAACATTGCAAATTTGAATTATATAAGAAAATTTTTAATTTAATTCCTTTATTTGTCCTTAATTTTAAGGAATAGGTCTCATATTTGTTATGCATCTAACAACAGAAACTTTACACCCCCCCTCTTCTATCTCCATTAAAAAAATCTCTGCACATTCTCTTCTTCCCTTCATCCAATTATGTTTCTGCTCATTTACATATTTCTGTTAAAAATGAAAGAGAGGAAAAAATGTGTTTATTGCATTCTATCAAGTAATTCAAGACAAATTAAATAAATCATTTTAATTAAACCAAAATTAATCTTTAGAATTAGATAAAGAGAAATAAGTAATGGTTATTATTATTATTTATATCTTACTACATTTGATATAATATACCACTGGTTTTACAGGTTAAATTCAGTTTGTCTAACTCAGTGTTTAGAAAAGAGCAAAACTAATATATGGAAAAAAATATAATAAGCAAAAAAAAAATGAAATTACATAATCTCATCATTGTTGACAACTTGATTACAAGTATCAAGTATGCACTAACTATGGTAATTAAGTCACTTAGAAGAAGATAAAAAAATTTTAAATCAGTTCCATATTAACTTTTGAGTTTAACTTGATGACATTATCTACATAAAAATTTTGTTAGCCTATTTCTTTTATTTTAATTCTAACATTATTTAAATTAATTTAAAAATAATTAAAATAATTTACCTTGTTATTAAATGGTTTTAAATAACACATTCTATATATTTTCTAATAAGTAATGTATGAAAATATTATTTTATGTTATCTTGCAGTTAAAATTTTATGATTAATATTTTTTTTTATTCTTAGGGTGATATAATACAGTTAATAATGTATATATTATTTTAGATATATATTAATAAAAGTATATAAATGATGTTATTGTTTATATTAATAAATATTCATTTTCTTAATAACTGGTGTTTTGTGATCATTAGTAATTAAATTATAATACTCGAAAATTAATATAAACTTTGAGAGTCTCTATATTTTTTTTATTAATATATTATAATATTAATTACCAGAACATTAGATAAACATTTTATATGTTTCAGTTTAATAGCATTATATTTGGCAATTCAAGTATTTGGGGTTCTTAAATATGAAGTTTAATTATAATAATTCTATTTACTTTATACTATTACACTTGATGCTGAATGTTTTAGGCAGTTTATTTCAATAAATATATATATAACAAATTAATTCTTATAACTCAGGATATAGTGATTTTTAATTTTTTTAATTTTACAAATAATCAACTTCATTCCTCATTCTTTTGGCATTTGGTTACATTATTCAGTAACAAAATAGGTTCTTGCTTTGTTTATCTACAACATTTTACAAAAAGTCTTAATATTTTTAGAGATAATTGGAGAATTAAATTTTTTTTAAGCAAATAAGTATAGTTTCATTTTTTTATTACTTTTTATAATAAATTAATAGCTAATTAAGATTATTAATTAAAATGGTACTTTAGTATTATTATTCAACCGATGATGTATTACACTTACCGATTTTTCTTCCAGTAGATGTCATTGATGATAACATGACAATGTTGTCGTGGCAACCAAGTCACTGATATAATTAATCCATGAGAGAGTCAATTTTTGGATTTTTTTGACCCACGAGATGGAGAGAGGTTTGGAAAATTTTGTTATTTGTCAGTCTTTTGTGATTTTGCTATTCATGGCTTCACACTGATTTTTTTGTTCCATCATATTGTGATTTTGTTATTCACAGCTTTCTGTCATATTGTAATTTTGCTATTCATGGCTTTACACTGATTTATTAGTTCTGTCATATTGTGATTTTGCTATTCATGGCTTTCTGTCATATTGTGATTCACGGCTTTACACTTAAAATAAACCTATTAAATTAAAAAAATTGTATTAATATCATATATATAATCATTAAAACAGTCAACACTTAGGCAATCCCAATATCAATCAACAATCTCAACCTATTGTCAAGACAACTTCTTTTTAACACTAAAGATGGAATCTCACCCTTTTTTATGGTTCAATATAAACAAAGGCAACAACTCTCTCCATACAGTAGTGCCACCCTGTGCTAACCAGAGTAATCAATAGATGCCAGAAGGCTTGTGCATAAAATCCCTATCTAGTGCCTACTCATCCAATATCCCCAGACTAGTTTCTGGCTTGTGGCCATCATCAGTGAGGAGCCTTGGATCTGAGAGCACTGCACCTAGATCTTAAGATCCAATGCAACCCTCCAGCAGCCACCTTTTAACTCTACTTTACTACAAAACTATGAGAATGAAATTGAAAACACAAAAATATTTTCAATCTAAGCTCAATAGCCAGAAACTAGTCTGGGAATATTGGATGAGTAGGCACTAGATAGAGATTTTATGCACAAGCCTTCTGGCATCTATTGATTACTCTGGTTAGCACAGGGTGGCACTACTGTATGGAGAGAATTGTTGCCTTTGTTTACAACAATTATGTGCTGGTATGAGATGGTGATAATGTGATGTTTAGTGGTTCAATATATTTATATAAATACAAAATATTGCAACTTGACCACAGAGATTGAAATTATTGATACAAAAAAGTTTAAATAAACCTTCTTAAACAGGTAAATATAACTTGTTCTGACTGCAGACTAATAAATATCCAATTATAACATTATAAACTCCAATTATAATTTTTAAATTACATACAAGGTATTACTTAAGTAATAAGTGTAATAATGCTCAAGGATAAATAGGTTTATAAGCAATTATTAAAATCAATCAACACTTAGACAATCTCACTATCAATAACAATCAGCAATCTCAAACATCTTTAGTATCTATATAAATATATTAAACCATAAATGAAGGTGAGATTCTATCTTTATTGCTAATAGGAGGTTGCCTAATGATTACTTATAAACCCATTTAGACTTGAACATTATTACACTTATTATTTAAGCAATACTTTGGATGCAATTTGAAAATTATAATTGCAGTTTGTAATGATATAATTAATTATTTATTAGTCTGCATTCAGAACAGGTTACAATTATTTGCTTAAGGAGGTTTATTTAAACTTGTTTGTATCAATAGTTCCAATCTCTGTGGTCAAAACGGTAAATGAAAATGTAACAATTTACTCTAGATAAATACTTTGCATATAATAATAATATATATATATATACATGAGAGTTAGTGACCTGGGCCAACTGATGAGTGCTGGTTCAGCATGAAATGCATCTTGGGGGTCATTTGTCTTTTATTATATCTTTATTTATATGAATTTAAAAAGAATGGGAAAGTATGGAGATGTTTATTATATCTATAAAGATATTACATACGAGACTGAGAAAGGTGAATAACTCTGTGTGTGTGTAAAATTAAAAAATCAGATATATTAATCTTTAACTGAGGTTTAAAGTTTATATCTGTATATTGCAATATTTAGTGTCTATATAAACAGAATAGACCATAAATAAAAGTGAGATTCCACCTTTATTGTTAAAAGGAGATTATCTTGACAAAGATTGAGATTGTTATTGATTTTTGGATTATCTAAGTGTTGATTGATTTTAATGCTTATATATATATATATATATGGATGTGTAAGTGGGTGGAGGTGGGTGTAAACATTGAAATATAATTGGAGTTTTGTCTTTAATAATTTTGATAAATTTTCAGCTATTATATAGCTATACAACAATCAATTAAAGATGAAAATTTAAGTTACAAACTAATGATTAAGTTATACTTTGTGTACTGGATTTTGATGAATAATCATTAAATTGTTCGTTATGGTACTTGCAGATAATTCAACCGATGACGTATTACCCTGAAGGTATATCAGTCTAATGTTGCGATTTTTAAGATAACGTCTCCAAGTGATCTGCAGACACATTTAGTCGCTAAAATGTGTCCGCAGATCACATGAACACGGTACGTTAAAAATCGCAAGATTAGACTGATATGCCTTCAGAGTAATACATCATTGATTGATCATGTGATAAAAAACATAAAAAATAGACAAAAATGTGATGCAGGTCATGGGATAAAAATAAAAAAAAAAGGTCACGTGACAAAATACAAAACAATGATCACATGACAAAAATATAAAAATTAAAAAAAAATTTACATATTAAAGAAAAAAAAAAGGGTAATATGGTCACGTGATTTTTTAGATGGCTTCTTGGCGGGCAGAAAACGAACACCACCATGTTTCTTGGTCCTGAAAAAAAAAATACAAAATTAGAAAAAATACAAAAAAACAAATATTTACATGCATGAAATACAAAATAAGATCAATACAAAATATAAAAACGTACTGTATATTGCTAATTTGATCTAAAAAATTATTGAAAATTTACATGCATTAAATACAAAATAAGGTTAATACAAAATATAAAAACGTACTGTATATTGCTAATTTGATTAAAAAAATTATTGAAAATTTACATGCATTAAATACAAAATAAGGTCAATACAAAATATAAAAAACGTACTGTATATTGCTAATTTGATTTAAAAAATTATTGAAAATTTACATGCATTAAATACAAAATAAGGTCAATACAAAATATAAAAACGTACTGTATATTGCTAATTTGATTTAAAAAATTATTGAAAATTATTTACAAATTAAACGTAATTAAGTGGAAGTTTGATAAGTGTAGAAATATTAACAAAAGAAATTTGTAAATAAAAAAAAACAGATAAAAAACACTTTACCTGAATTAATGCGAATCTGGCATTAATGGCGATTTTGTATAAAATGTGTTATCACATGTCGTACTTTTATATGCATTTTTAAAAACATACTGTATATTGCTAATTTGAGTTAAAAAATTATTGAAAATTATTTACAAATTAAATGTAATTAAGTGGAAGTTTGATAAGTGTAGAAATATTAACAAAAGAAATTTGTAAATTAAAAAAAACAGGTAAAAAATACTTTCCCTGAATTAATGCGAACCTGGCATTAATGGCGATCTTGTATAAAATGTGTTATCACATGCCGTAGTTTTACATGCATTTGGTAATTTTAAAAACGTACTGTATATTGCTAATTTGAGTTAAAAAATTATTGAAAATTATTTACAAATTAAATGTAATTAAGTGGAAGTTTGATAAGTGTAGAAATATTAACAAAAGAAATTTGTAAATTAAAAAAAAAAATTAATGCGAATCTAGCATTAATGGCATTTGAATTATCCGTAAGTACCTTTGTGATTTATAATTTTTTTGTCTTTTTTTTTAAAAAAAGGTCAAGAATTCATGGTACATATAAAATAACAACTGAAATTATCTATAACCATTATTTGTAATTTGTAAGGATGATCTGTTATTTAAAATGCTAATTAAATACATAGTAATTTTCCATCTTTGACAATAATTTTAAAAAAATTATTTTTTTAAGATTATAACTATTTTTGAGCTTCTGCAATATTTTTTTATATTTTATAACATTTCTTTTTTTATTAGACCAAGTGTAAAGTGATTTAATTTTAATAAGACATTATAAAAGATTAGTGTTTTTTTTGACATTCTACCTAATATTATTTGATGACATCTAGTATAATTAAAGTATGTTTGAGTTTTCTCTATCATTATTTATTTATCTGTTGTGAAATTGACATCTATTAAAAGACATTCAGATTACAGCATAATCCTTTCTATGACATGAACTGACATTTTTTAAGTATCTATTAATTAATTTGTTTATTGTACTTTTAATCATTCACATGTATTGCCATTTCTATAATTTGGAAACTAATTTTAGTAGTCAATCAGTTATTTTGTTTGTTATTTTTTAATTGGATTTACCTGTTTTATAGAGTGTAGTGATATCAATTCTAATATTTTCACAGATAAACAGTGAATTCATAGTATTATTTTAGAGAGATTCCATATAATAAAAATATAATAGCTAAATAGCAAACATTTCAGTACAATAATAGGTACTTTCCTCAGAGCTTCTTTTTTTTCAAACTATGAGAATGTGTGTGATGAGATTTAAAATCGTTTTTTTTCCCTCTGTTATTTTCTCCTCATTCTCAAATTTTATTGGTTGAGAAGTTTTAAAAAATATTTTATTCTCCAATAACTTTTCAAAATATTGTTAATTTTCTTTAATTAACACTTTTCATTTATGCTCTTAGGTCTTTTAAAATTCTATATGGATTTCCTTAGCAGTTTCTGGTCATATTGTTCAATTTTTGCCAGAATATGCGTTTTATTAAAATTGATGTTATGGTTAGAGAATTTAATGTGTGAAAAAATAAGTGATGAATCGGATTTTTCTCTGTCAAAAATACGTTCTTTCTTTCTTACATTCATTTTACAATTGGTCTGTCCAAATTCTGAATGTAAACAAACTTCACATAGAATTTCATATACCCCAAGACATTTCAAAGGAATTTTATCATTAAGGTGTGGAAATACTTCATTATTTTTTTAAATGCAGTATAAATTGTGGATATTATTTGTCTGTAGAACATTACCAATTTTATTAGTTACTCCCTTTATATATGGCAGAACAGTCTTAATTTTTGAAGTATCAAAATCTTTTTTCTTATTATATAAAAAATCCCTTTTAATAATTCTCTGATCAAAACTATTATGAAAAAGCACTTTTTTTGGTAACATAGATATCTTGGTGAAAATGGCTATCATCAGAAAGTCTTTTAGTTCTATCTAACAATGTCTTTGCCACTGAAAATAATTGTGCTGGATAGTGATGAGAAGAAAAATGTAGACATTTCTTAATGTGTGTCTGCTTTTCATATATACCATGAGAGAAAGAACCAAAAAATATCTAAGAATAGAAGTTGGTTATTATTCTTTATTTCCATAATAAATTTGATGTTGTGAAAAGAATTTAAGAAAATTAAAACTTCATCAAGTGCATACTTGCCACGAGGCCAAATAAAGCATTATCAACATATTTCAGCTGTACAGATGGGTTTTTACTGCTGATATAAAAATTTTCTTTTTCAAATTCTCCATAAAAATAGAAGCCAATGCTGAAGAAATTGGTGAACTCATAGCTAAACCTGATGTTTGTTTATACATTTGATCATCAAAAACAAAAAAAAAATGTATTTAATAAGTAGTGTTTAATAAAACTCACAACAAAACCAGGCAACTGAATATTTTTCACAACTTCAGTAGTTTCCTTTAGAAGTACACTAGTAAAAAATGAAACAATATCAAAACTTAACAAAATATAATTTTTAGTTAATTTGATATTTTGGATAAGCTCAAGAAAATGATTTGCAACCTTAACATGACATTTCTGTTAAATGTGACTGTAGAAAAGAAGATAGAAAACGGGCTAGTGTCTGTACTGGTGAACCAACCAAACTTATGATTGGTCTCAATGGAAAATCTGGTTTGAGGATTTTTGGTAAACAGTATAACTTAGCACAAAAAGATTTTTCTCTAGGTGTAAGAAAGATCTTAGTTTTTAAATCTAAGTCAGTCGCTTAAATTAATGCTTTCGTCTTCTTTTCAAGATATGTCATAAGATCCTGAAAAAGTTTTTATAAATGTTATCAT
The DNA here is from genome assembly GCA_028023455.1 of Epiperipatus broadwayi. Taxonomy (NCBI): domain Eukaryota; kingdom Metazoa; phylum Onychophora; class Udeonychophora; order Euonychophora; family Peripatidae; genus Epiperipatus; species Epiperipatus broadwayi. Next base: position 3,260,381 of record JAQFVV010012425.1, on the reverse strand, counting down.
TTAATAAAAATATGTATTTTTTTGTAATAATCCCTATTATTCAAAATTGTTATTTATTACTTTTACAAAGCTTCATATAATTACAACTCACTATTGATGATTTATATAATATGTATTTATGTATTTGTATTGTGGTTGTTATAATTCTGAAGAAGATTGCTGGTTGGGACAATCGAAACCATCAATGGTAGATTGTAATTAGATGAAGCATTGTAAAAGTAATAACGAACGTAAATGATATTAACATTATATAGATTTGACAATGCAGTAAAAAGATAACGTACTCCAAATTACTGTAGTATTGCTCTTATCTGCTGGAAAACTAGTAATCGATTTATCATTTTTTAAATTTAAACAAAGCTTTTCTTTCATTAACAGATAAATTATTTTTAGGTAGTTTTGCTTTTTAAAAATATCGTATATATTTTCCTCTCATTATGTCTGCTTCCGCGTAAGATGTTTTTGATGAAGTACTTTCCACTTTACAAATAATATCCTCAGACTGTAATTTTGATGGCGAAATAGCAAAATTAAAATCTTTATTAAGAACTTTCAGTTCTGTATCGGATAATTTCTGATCTGATAACTTTTTGACAGCTTATATATTTATTTTTCCAGACAAAGACTATACTAGCGTTTCCTGTTTCTTTTTTTAACAATTTGTTAAATTTATTTTTTTTGCCTTCGACAGTTAAATTTTTTTATTTAGTGACTCTAAAATCAGTAGATCTATGACAAATTGACCATAATATTGGCGAAATTGTAACAATTTTTTTATGTTAAAAAATCTAATTTTTTCGTTGTATTTTTAATAAGTGGTTAAAATATCAATACTTACCGCCTTATTTAAAATTGTATCAATTTTTTTCGTCTGCAAATGAAAGGAGAGTTTACGACAGTTAGGAAACAGTCCGTTTCTTTTTCAATTAATTACAAATTGAAGATCACAAATATTTTTATTCACACACATTCTTTCAAAGTATCTCCATTCTGTAAACAAATCTTCCCCATAAAGATTAAGAATGTTAATTCTAATATTTTTATGTATAAGTGAAATACATATACATGTGTATGTGTGGAATATAACATTTATATATAGTGAAATTTGAAGACTATTTTTTAAATGAAAATTGAAATACAAATTTAGGATATGTTTTAACAGGTTAGTTATAAAGCAAATATTATTACAAAACATTTATTAGGCCAGAGATTACTTTTAAAACTAGTTTTTATTGTGCTAAAATTTTTTTTTATCTACAAGTATGGAAAATTTGTTTAATTCAATAACAACATAGAATAGACCAGTACAATATTTATAGATTACAAAGAATTCATTATTTACATACATAGCTTTGACATGAAAAAAAAAAAAAGTTAAAAAAAAAAAGGTGTTGGGAGAATAACTAGGCTTCATGTAGCATTTAGGATATTTGGAGGGGCAAGTGACTGATCTCTGTTTTTGATTTTGGGGTGTTGTTGAAAGACATTGAATGTAATTTCCTAGATGTAGGAGTTTTAGGAACCAAAGGGTATACTAAGGAAAATGGTGATTCTGCCTATACTGTCAATAATGGAAGAAATATGAGATTTAGTAATTGACTCAATGATACTTCTATATATGCAAAGAGCAGGACCCTGGATTAGCAAATGGTGAATTATTTTTTTTGACTGATGATAAAGAGAGAAAATGGGATCAATGTTAGTAAAAGATATTCTCTGTGATAGGAAATGACTAAAAGGGAGAGATTCCAAATTAATTTTAATGAAAAATATCAAGATATTTTGGATATAGATACCAGAATATTTGAATTTCTTGATTACTTGTTCTATTAAGAATAGATTGGAGAAGGAAGTGGTTTGTTAGTACCATGCACCATGTTGTAAACCTCTCAAAAGACTTTTCCTGGAAAATGTCTCAACATTTATGTTAATACAAGAAGCTATGTGTTTGATTAAAGAATGGAAAAAAATAGTTTTACAGGTGGAGATGTATTAATAGTACAGTAAATTTCATAGTGTTTGGATTAACAGAAATAAATTTAAAAATACTATTAAATGATCTCTGAAAATAAAAGGTATGAATTGAGTGGAGTGAGAGACTGTATTTTTGGCATGCTTTTGTAAGGTTCTAATACTGTTTGCAACCACTTTTTTGTTCCAAATTAGTTTTGAGCAAATCAAATTGATCTTCTTGAAAGCATTGATATAGTTAACAATTGGCATATAGTAAGTCATGTTTGGAAAAATCAAGATGTTATCGAGAGAGACTTTTTGCATGGAGTGAAAGGTACACTTTAGATAGAGATTTAGTTATATTTTCAGCACATGTAAGGATAGAGTTCTGAATGGATATTCTCATAGCAGTCATAGATTTATAAATGGGAAATCCAATAAAGTTATGAGGCAGTACAGTGAATGGAGAAGAAACCCTATTACCAGTGACAGTGCTCCATCTGGATGATTTATCAAGATTAAACTGAAGGCTATATTAAGCCTTACAATTTTCTACAATAGCAATAAGGGAAGGGAGGTACTTCTTAGAGGGAAGAAATACAACAAGATCATCCATGAATTATATTTGCTTAACTGCTTTAGCAATCAATGGAATATGTATACCAGGTAATTTTCTCCCTATTTTCAGAAGTAACGGGTTTATATAAGTCATAAAAATAGTGCACTCAGTAATGAACCTTGCAGAATAGAATTGTGGGGTTTGACTCCTCCTGTAATGTTGCCATTAAGTGTGATAAATTTTTTTTATTAAAGTTGGTTAAAATATAGATAATCAGAACAGGAATATTATGCAATTTTAATAATTCAATAAGAACATCTATACAGACAGAATCAAAAGTAGATGAAATATCTACTTGTATTACTATGAGACCTGCTTTTTTTTTTTTTTTTTTTTACCAAATCTTACTTGGTCAATGACAAGTTTAAAAAGAGTGATAGCATCAGCGGTGGAAGCTTTCTTTTTAGCAAACTGAAAGTTTGAGATTGCAGGTAGTATAATAGGCTGTATCTTATTTTTAATAATAGATTCAATGAATTTTATAAGCATAGGTGACATAGACATAGGACAAAGATTGTTAAGAGGAGATGGGAGAGTAATTTGCTTGAGAAATGAAACTAAGGAAACTGGATACAATCCTTTAATATGATGAAATTGATTAGAAAGAGAATCTATCATGTTCACAATGATTGGTACTGTAATGTAACTCATATGCATGAGAAGGTATTTAGGGATTGCATGAGGACCAGGATGAATGTTCTCAGGTAAAGATTTAAGCTTAAGGGTACTATCAAACTTTGTGATACTGTGACTGTGATAACTTTCACCAAAAGCCGAAACACATGGTTCTGGGCAGCTGATAGTTTGCAACTTAGATTTAAAGTAGTAAAAAATAGCAGATAACTTGCTAAGATCTGTGCTGAGATACCTAACTGAAGATAGGACTGAATTTTTATTTCTATAAAATAGAGCCCAGCAGATGTATTCCTTCAACCAGTTATGTTGTTGAGCCAAAAAGATTTTAGCATTTTTAAAAGATAGATACTGAGCTAAAATAGATTGTGTATGTTCATATTGGTACTTAAGAGACCTAATTGAAGGAACAAAAGCAGAGGCACAGGAATAGCTTTCAAATTTAAATTAATAACATCAAGAACCTTAACTAAGACTGTGGGTGATTTGTTTTTGCTAATGTAGTGTCTAATGACTGATTAGATAATATTGATAAATGAGAACCAAATTATGGTAGGTAGTTGAAAAAGAATGTCTATCTTCTTAAAATAAATATAAATTTCCATGATTACACCTTTGGAGATGTAACTCTGAGTAATGCTCTTATTATATTGTTATAGCTAAACTATGTTTTGTGTAATAATCTAAATTCTCTACTTCAAATACTCCAGATGCTGGAGTAGGTGTCTTAATTCTTAATAGGGTACCATTTGAATCCTTTAACATTCTATATCTTGATCAAAACATGATTAACATTTACTTTTCACCATATTGCTTTTACAATTAATATAATTTATCTTTATTTTTATAACAGACCAACTCTCATACATCAATTAATATACCATAATAACATTACTCTTTCATCAAACCCTTTTCCTACTCTACTGTTTGGTGATTTTAATATGGCTTATTTTGAGTTTGTGGCTAAATATCTACACATTATTCATTGTAAACCGATGAGTGGTGAAGGATTTACCCCCAGTAATGCCTTCTCTTTTTATACTTTGAAACACTCAACTCTCATTGATCTTTTATTTTATTCACCTGATCTGCATTTTATAATTAACCCTTCTTTGGAACCAGTAGTTTTTTAAAATCATTTGGCATTATGTGTACAAGCAGGCTAGAGATTATTATATTATTTTTGATTTATCTATAAACTTTAAATTTAATTTTATTAATAAAATACAACTATAAAATTATCATGGAATTAAATTAATGATTCCATGTCATTGTATTTGCAAAGGTTATATTATATATAATTAACAAAAAATTCTGGAATAAATTTTTTAATAATCAAAATATCAATATATAAAAATAAATAATTGTTATATTCAGGTTACAGCATTTTACAGTTAATTTTTTTAAAAAAAAAAAATTCCTTTTTAAAGTCACACAACATTAACATTTTAATGCAAATAGCCAACTTTTCATAACTTATGTATGCTAATACATTTATATGTTTATTTAAAGATTATCTGTCAAATTTATAAAATATGTCTCTTTGATTTTTTTTCTTCAAATTATTTTCAACATGTAAAATATAAATATTGTTCAAAGCAAAAACTTCTAAAAATAACTGATTCGTTCAGAATATCATAATTTAATATACAAAAGTCCACCATCATGAATTTTTTTTTTGAAGTACATTTTTACTCATCAAAGTAATTTGCCTACATTAGTAAACCACTTTATATATAATAATACATTTATTATTTTAATATCATAATTCTTTCCATTAATCTATCAGTATTTTCATTTGCATAAAATAAGAAGAAACCAATGATGTATCATATTATACTATTATTTATACATGGCAATAAAATTATTAATCTTCCTTCAATGTATGTGCAAATTTATACAATATCCTATAAAAATTCTTAGCTATTATAACTTACATTCAATATTTCATTAGCATATGTTTCTAAATAAAAATGGTCTAAATCCAGCTCATTTATATTTAGTAAAAAAACTTGATTTGAATAGTACAAATCCTCTAACTGATAAGGTTTTTATGAATATCTTATAATTGATTATATTATATTCTCTACATAAAGTTAACTCAAGATATTCTATCCTCAATAATAACATAAACTGACCAGATTCATAATATTTTTTTAAATAATAATATGTTGTGTAAATTTCAAAATGAAATTAAAAAAAAAATTGAAAAATAAGCTAATAAATTATTGAATATAGATAGATTATAATAGAAACAATAAATCAAATATATTATATAAATTTGCACATATTGGAAAAAGAAAAATATAGAAGAAAAATCATAGATTTCATTACCATATATATATAATAGAGTATTAAACTACTAACACCACATGATCACTATTTCTTGTGCTTGCTCATAACTGTTATTAAAATAGGCAAAACTCTCCATACAGTAGTGCCACTCAGTGTAAGCCAGAGAATCAATGAATGTCAGAAGGCTTGTGCATAAAATCCCTATCTAGTGCCTACTCATCCAATCGTCAGTGAGGAGTCTTGGATCTGAGAGCACTGATCCTAGATCTTAGGATCTAATGCAACCTTCTATCAGTCACCTTTTATCTCTACTTAATTACAAAACTATGAGTTTAAAACTGAAAACACAATAATGTTTTCATTCCAAACTCAGTAGCTTATATAGTCATATACGTCTGAACTTAGTTCAATACCCATACATTTTGGTATCCTTGATTCTTTAATAACCATAGCCACCACTATCCTATTACGCAGGACTGGTATTGAACCACTAATATCAAATGATCATCATTTTTTGTGCTTACTCATAACTTATTAAAACAGGCAAAACTCTCCAAACAGTAGTGCCATTCAGTGCAAGCCAGAGTAATCAATGGATGCCAGAAGGCTTGTGCATGAAATCCCTATTTACTGAGTAGGCATTAATGATTACATCATTAATTTCTATTCATTTTAATGCTGGTTTTAATGTAAGGTTAAATGCTGGTAAATTAATGGAATGGATGCTGTTAATAAAATCAACAGGTGTAGTACTATATATTGAATGATATGCTAATGTGAATCCAGTAACTTTGAGAGAGTCAAATTGTGCATTGAAAAAAGAATTTATGAACATGAATTTTTGTATAATAAATTTTAAGATATTCTGTGGATAAATTTGAATCTATATTTGCAGAACTTTCAGTTATTTTTAAAGGAAGTTTTGCTTGACTAGCTTTATTTGGGTTTTAAAAATAATTGGAAAAAATGAAAAATCAAAGAGGCATATTTTATAAATATAAATGATAATTTATTAAATAAATAATATATTAATACTGTAGAAGTTTTGCAATATTAGTTAATTTTATTATATATAAAAACAAAACCAGAATTCTCCTGTAAAATATTTATATATTAAAATTAATTTAGGCTATTTTGTATCTATAAAAACAAATTTTCTTAGTCTAATTATTCTTATCTAAACTTCACAAATAAAACAATTCATTTACTCAATATTCACAGTTGTTAAATTATTACAACTTAATCTACAAATGCTAAATTTCTTCCATTAACTTATGTGACAATATCGTCTTTAGATTAACCCATTAATGATTATTAATAATCATTTATTAGTCTAGAGATTATATATTTATTCCAAATATAAAATTTAAACTTAATTAAAAAAATAATGTATTATTGTAAAATACAGTGGCAGGGTATCATTAATCTAAGTCCATGATATCATATGCCTGTAATTAATAAAACTAAATATATTAATCTTTAATTATTTAACGATTTTATTTAGAGTAAATATGATATAATAATCTTTAGTTTATAAAATAAATTAATATATATTTTTTAAACTGGATTATGTCAAATGGACACTTGATAATTAAATAGTGGTAATTTAATATTGATAAATATCAAAGAAAAATGAAACAATTGAACAATTGTGTTGCAATGAGAAATATATTTTGAGGTCTACTGCCTTATTCAGATATCATCATTTATTTGAAGTGTAAGTATTAAAATGGAAGTTTTGAATAATCATAGATGTATAATAGTTAATTTTTTCAGTTACAATTCAAGATAAATTTTATTTTAGAATTCTGTACATAAGATTGTAATCTGGTCATCTTAAGTTACTATATGTTTTTATTCTGCTGAGTAAAAAGTGTATCTTTTTTCCTCAAGTAATAATTGAGTAACAATCTTACTTAGCTATAAAGCAAGAGTTTAAAAAAGTTCCAGATCAGCCTGAAATCTGATAATTTTTTATCCTAAACCCAGTTGTGACCATACTGGATAAACATACCTATCATTTAATAGGTACAGATAATATAAAGAGCAGATTGTTTACTTATAATAAAACATTTCCAAAAATTAACTTACAAGTGTATGATCAAGTTAAAAAAGACTATTTTTTTTATTTTATAAATAACCATTGCAATGGTAATAAATATAGCAAAGGAAAAGCATCATTCACCAGACATTCCAATTGCTAATGGATACGATCAAATTTTCATCTGTGTTTTATTCTCTAGCTAAGAACTGTTAGATAATGATTTTAATAAATAATATTGGATAGTTTAACTGTGTTGTCTATAAGTTGGATACCTGAAAAAAATTATTCCAAGCCTCTTGAAAAAAAAATTAACTCAACCAAGATTAAACCCCCATATACATAGCATAGTGATGCATTATCTTTGTACTAATATAAATAATATATCGGTAAAAAAACTTAATTGTTTCTTTATAACTTTGTTGAAAAATTTGGTTTTCTAAAAAATCTTATATCTACATATATATTAAAATTGGCAAACATTTTTGTATTTCATTGCTCAAATAATTTCAAAGAATAAAATTTATTCTATGTAAAAAGTTGTTTTTTGTTTGTTGTGACTTGTGAGGTTAACTGTTATAAAATTAATCACTATACCATCATCATCATCATCACTCATGTAATTTTTTTTTTTACATTACTTTCTGGACAACAAAATTTAATTAAAATTCTATATTTTCTCATTTGTGTTAAGTGTAGCAGAACATGGTTAATTTTTAATTAAAGATTAAGCAACTTTCATTAGCATTTTTTAACTTTATTTAAATTTTTTTTTTTACTAAAATTATTTAAAAAATAATAAACTATGACTTCACTTAGTGGAATTCATTTTACAATCTATATTTTTTTATTTGATAACTCTCCAGGAGTTTATATTTATTACATAGTGAAGATAATAAATATATTGTTGATATAACCTCAAAATAGCAATTACTAATAATCTTGTATTAAGTAATTTATTATCTTTATGGTTAGTCTATCTATTATAAGTGTTATGGCCCTGACTTTGATTGAGAAATTATAATTCAGTAACTTATCAGTTTTTGTTTGTGGACTCTTTCTTCAGTTTACATGTGTTGTAGTATTTGGCAAATCTATGATTTAGAAATTTGATATAGAAAAAGCAAAGAACTTTTTCTTATTTGTTTAAGATTTGATAGTAAGTCTATCATTTTTTAAATCACATTTTATGGTATTTATGTACTTTTATATAATAGATAAATAAACAAAGATTTAAACAGCCTAGATATTTCTATTATTTTTAAATATTATGTAAATAAAAATATTGAAGATTTGTGGAAACAAAATAATTCTTTACTTACTATTACTTTATTCTATACCTCCAAGAAAGAGAAAGATTTGTTAAAAATTTAAAGAGGCTAGCTAGGTAGTAATAGTTGCTAGCATCTATTTTGTATTTAGAATTTTTTTTTTGTCTAGATTGTGAACTCTCTACGATAAGACTTTAATTCATAAAAGATAATAGTTATATTCGATTAAAAGCTAAGTTTATTATTTAACAGTTTATGTTTTAATAATTATCTTAGCATCTTGGAAAAACATAAGACCTTTATTAACTAATAAATAAAGAACAACATTTTTTATTAAATATAAATAAATATAAATATTGTTTACTACAAATCAGTTATTTGGTAAAAGCTATTTTTCAGCATGTAAACTGTCAATGTTCTCAGATTTCTTTAGGCTGAATATATAGGCATGGTTATGGGTCCTGAGAATTAGTAGCCACTATAGTACAAAGTCAATCAATAGCTAATGGAAATATAAAAAGTAACTAATCTATTTGTAAAAAAAAACATTTCCAAGAATTAATTAGAAATGTGTTAATAAAAATAGTATAGTCACTAAATTAAAAGTTAATTGTTATATAATTTTATTGTCAGATAGATGATATTGGTTTCCTAAAAAAAAAAAAAATTGGATTTAAATGTAAGTATGCAATTATTTCCTAATTTAATTTATTCTAAATAAAGTATTTGTGCATGAGATGTAGTTTGAGAAGATAATCTAATAATAAACAAAAGAATATAAATTCAATTGTCTCTCCTAATTGTCTGCAAAATGTCATCAGATTATAAATGTTATTAAATCATTAAGCACCACATGATCACTATCTTATACTAGCACATAATTGTTTATAAACAAAGCAAAACTCTCCATACAGTATTGCCACCCTGTGCCAACCAGAGTAATCAATGAATTCCAGAAGGCTTGTGCATAAAATCCCTATCTAATGCCTACTCATCCACCCCAGACTAGTTTCTGGCTTGTGGCCATGATCAGTGAGAAGCTTTGTTTTCAATTTCATAGTTTTGTAGTTACGTAGAGATAAAAGGTGAATGCTGGAGGGTTGCATTAGATCCTAAGATCTAGGTGCAGTGCTCTCAGATCCAAAGCTCCTCACTGATGATGGCCACAAGCCAGAAACTAGTCTGGGGATATTGGATGAGTAGGTATTAGATAGGGATTTTATGCACAAGCCTTCTGGCATTCATTGATTACTCTGGTTGGCAAAGCATGGCAATACTGTATGGAGAGTTTTGGTTTGTTTATAAATGTTATTATTATTTTTTTTGCGATGAAAACTCTATACTTTGATTAGTCGTGTGTGAATCCGATTGATTTTTAATTAAAGATGGATTACTTTCATTTATTATTTTGACCTTATTTTAAAACAGTTCATATGACATTACTTAAAGATATAGCTTTTTTTAAACCAATTTTTGCACGTTGTACATGGATGGCTATCTGCATTACATGCATCTAATTTGAAATTAAACCTAATCACTTTTTTGTTATATTATTGGAGTTTTCATTTATTTTAGGTCACTATGTATACTGGTGAGGCTTATGAGCTTGAAATTATATTCCATTGTCTTATCTGCTTTTTTATTTTTTTGAATGTCTGTGATGTTTAAATTTAAGACAGGATGTAATGATTACTGTGTTCTTGGTGTAATCATAGACTAAATTTTTATGAGTCAAATATAAAATATAAGGTTGTGAAAGCAAGTTTATGGTTCAATTCTCAAGTTACCTAGTATTTATATATTTTGATCTAAAAAGTAACTAAAAAAATGATCAAAAAACGATATTAATTAATTATATGCAGAATAGTGAGTAATTATTTTTTGGGGTTTTGTTTCAAGTAAAAAAATTTTGAAAAAGATTTGTGGAAGTTAAGTATATCTGTACTTCATCATCACTTCATTAGACTTGACATTTTAAAATAAAAGCTTTTAACAAATATTTTATCATAATCATCATCATCATTTTCAACACACTGAAGGATAAAGAACTATCAAAATTAAATCGATGATTTTTAAATGCAGATTTGTAAACTTTGGCAGTATATATTTGACGCAAAATCGCTGGATATTCATTTTTCATTTCAAGCTATTAAATCAAACAAGTTAAATCAATGTTGCTTGATTATCTTTTTTTTTTTTTTTTAATTTTAAAACATATAATTTTTATATTGTTTGCATATAAATGTATAAAATAACATTAAGTACTTGCTATTGTTTTTTTTAACCATTGCTTTTTTGTATCTGTTGCATTCACCATTAGTGTAGCATTAAACCTATATGTATGTGTGTAATATATATGTAATAGGCGAATATATATATATATATATAAAACTGAGATGGGGTATTTAGATAGTGATTATTATAGCTGGCATTGAATTAAAATAAACATTTGGATTACATTATTAATAATATTTATATAAATACACACGCACACACAACTAAAAAATATATAACAAAGATTGATACAATTGATTTTTTTTTTGCAATAGTAATATATATATATATATATTAGTGTTAGAATGCAATTGATTGATTTTAATTTGCAATTAAAAAAAAGTATAATACAGTAGTTTTGGAAAATGTATTTTTTGTCAAATAATTTTAAAAACATGTTTGAAAAAAAAAGAGTTCGTATTAATTTTACTAATTGCACACTACAATAAAATTAGACTCTACCAAGACAAAAAAAAAATACATTAATTTGAAGTAAGGTGTCCACTTTTCAAATTTTTTTAACATCAGATATTAATCAAAAGCAACAAAAGACTTCAGTTTTGAAATAAATATAGCTAGTTTACCTATTTTAGCGCAGCCGCTAACAAACTTTAATTAAATAAAATTAAACGGGACCGTAGAAATTTTAATCAATTTCCCTCCAATGTAGCCAGCCAGCTGTTAATGTATAAAATATGTTGAAACAGAATTGTGAATAATTTTGAATTATTCATAAAATACAACATGTTAAGGTTTTACGAGAGATGGAAAAGTCAGTGATCGTGGAGGATGTTGAAAAGCATTGGACTAACTTTTAACTAAAATATAATTATTTTGTATTTTTTAAAAAATCCATTAATACCACCTATTTAAGTTTAATAATTAAGTAGTAAAATATGTAATGAGTAGTAGAATTGAACTGTGCGGCGATAGAGTGATGGGCACGAGAGGTAAATGTATCTGAATCAAAACCTACCATTTTAGTGTTTGAATGATCTCTCGACTGATAGCTATGAGACAATTTTTAATGATGTATCAACTTTTTATGGATTTTTTTTTACACATTAAAATAAAGGTTTATAGCAGACTGAAAGTCTTTTCCGATGTCTAGTTTATCTTTTCCACATCATCTCAGCACACACATTTCGTTATTTCACCTATCCATCTCACGTGATTTTTTCCTAACTCTTTTAGAATTTAGTTTAAGATTTCAATTGTCCATTTGTTATCAAAACACTGGTTTACTTAAGTTTGAAAAAAAAAAAAACTTTACAGAAAGAAATATATTAAGTTTAAAAAGTTAGGTAAAAGTTTATACAATGTTTTTTTTCTTTTCTAAAAAGTTCAACAAATTATTATTCCTTCAAAGTTTTAAAACAAAGACACGAATTCTCGAAAATATTTAAATAAAAACCATCTTTTAAAATCCATTAAGATAGTAAAATGCTAAATACTAAAAGGCTAGTGTTTTCATTTTTGTTTACAATACCTTCTGGTTAAAATTAACTAGGTACCTATTCATTGACCAGAAAGAAAAATATATTTGTTTTTAAATTTTTACTAAATTAGGTTAAAGATAATTAAAGCAACTGAGGTAATTTGTAAGTTGTTTACGCAACAGGAATAGTTAGAAAATGAAATAAACAATTTAATCTAATATAAATAAAGATGGATTCATATAATATAGTTTAGGTAGAGTGGGTGTGAGAGAAGTAGAATTATTAAGATATTTATTATATTATGGTCTAAAGTTATTTATTAAGTGCAGAAAAAAGCATCTACAATGATTATTTACTAGATTCTTGGTAGTTTTTTTTTTTAAAAGAAAAGACTCCTGAAAGATTACTGCGCTAAACAATAATGCGAGTTGCAGCTTCCAAGATTAAGGTTAGTTCTTTTATTTTTCTACTCTTAGATAAAAAGAAAAAACAAACTAAGCGATAATTGTGTGTTGAAACTGCTATTTTTAATATTGCTAATGAAATGTAATTCGGTGTAAATCAATTTCAATCTGTAGCTGAAAAAATTTTAAGCAATTATTTTTCAGAATAAAAATTCAGCTTTTCTTTAAAAACTGCAATCCGTTGATTAATAGAACGGCAACCAAGTGTTTGATCGAAATGAGAATCTTACGTGGTAAACTTAACAAAGAGGTAATTGTTTTGTATTTTCCTAGCATGCAATTAACAAAAAGGTATATTTTTCTAAATTTATTGTTTATTTATTGAAATATATTGTTCTTTATTCAAAAGATGTTCTTTAAATATTAGCCTAAAAATTTTTGTCCAGAAAAGTGGCAGCTACAAAATAAGGATTTCTGAATGTAATTTATTAAAAAAAACAATCTCAATGTGATCAATTTGAAGTTCGATCATCATTCGAATTTGTAAGCAAATGATTTTATCTACCCATAAAGATATAGTAAAATAAAATATTTGAAAAAAGATTTGGAATTTTTTCTTATACTGTACTAACATGTCTTAAGCTTAAAATATTATTAAAAAATATATACAACGTTTTTTGCAAGTTAATATAACGAATTCTTATTAAAAACTAAGTTAAAGATACAATTTTCCTGAGAAAATATATGCAAGCAGCTGCCCGCGACTTGTAATTTTATTCATCGAAGTTTTACTTAATAATTTAGAAGTGCCTGATGGGTTTAGTGCAGAAATAGAACGGCCAATTATGGAATTTAAGGTCTCTGGATCGCAACCCAGCTCTGGTATCTCTGGAGTTCGAATTTCTGAGTAATAAAGCAATTCGCTTATTTTTTTGATACCAATCTACAAATTGAGAGAGGGAAAAAAATGTGTAATTATTTTAGGGTTAAAGAAATAATTAAATAATGAGGAAAATTATATATCGAAAATGGTAAAAATTATAAATTGGATTAAAACATGTCAGAATTAAGGAAAATAATTGCCACCTTATTTAAGGTGTAAAAGTCGAGAAATTAAAAGAATTAAACAAAATGGCTTACATAAATGAAGCCAAAAAAGTATATTCATTTAAATTGCCCGAAAAATAATGACCTTTTAAATGAGTTATAATGATGATTTGTGTAGTTAAGATGGTCATGGTATCAATTATCTGCATTTTAAACTTGGAATCTTTTCCCGAATCATTCTATTGCGGCAATGTTTTAACACAATTACTTTGTCTTTAAATAATAATTTGGGTTAATATCTTAATAATCTATAAAAGTGTGCATAATACATAATGGTAGAATAATTAAACAGTATTAAACTTTATAAGTAAAAGGTAACACAATCTTTAAATATGTTTGCTACTGTAGAGCAAAAATTTATTCCTTAATCCTTTTAGAGAAAGAGTGACAGAAAATACAATATTCACCAGTTTAAATCAATTTCTGGGTAGTGAGAGTTTTTTATTATTATTATTATTATTATTATTATTATTATTATTATTATTATTATTATTATTATTATTATTATTATTATTATTATTATTATTATTATTATTATTATTATTATTATTATTATTATTATTATTATTATTATTATTATTATTATTATTATTATTATTATTATTATTATTATTATTATTATTATTATTATTATTATTATTATTATTATTATTATTATTATTATTATTATTATTATTATTATTATTATTATTATTATTATTATTATTATTATTATTATTATTATTATTATTATTATTATTATTATTATTATTATTATTATTATTATTATTATTATTATTATTATTATTATTATTATTATTATTAGTAGTAGTAGTAGTAGTAGTAGTAGTAGTAGTAGTAGTAGTAGTAGTAGCTAGGAATACCTAGATATAAATTTACTACCTGCCATGGACTAGCTATCTTGAAAAAAAGCCCCAATTTTATTTGATAAAAAATTACGTTTACTCAGCTTGAATTCGAATTCAGGTCGTAAGCATGACAGATTAATGCTCTACAGTTGCATTATAAAAATTCAAACTTCATAATGCAGGTCTAAATTTATGATGTATGAAGAAATTGTTAATGAGTAATCAATAACTAGAAAAATACTATTAATAGTTAGTTGTAAGTAGTTGGAGTTAACATTTTCCTGACTAGCAATAAATAATTTGGTATATGATAGAAAATAGGGGAATGTGTAATTTTTAGTTTATTATTATAGTTTTGATTTACTTTTGAAGTATTAATCTACTTGACCATATTAATGAGTTTAAGATATGGTATTTCTCTAGGTATACATGAATTTGCTAGGTCATGACACCAGAGTGTTTCTAGTCGAATTATTTTTAAATTTGTCGTGAAATATCAAATACATGGTGGCATAAAATTATATTATTAAAAATAATTAAATATCTGATAAAAAATAATTTATTAAAATAATAACAACTTATTTATCCTAACAACATTCATAATTACTATCCATTGTAGTTTTCACTTATACAAGCGATAAAGTTCGCAAAGATGGCATCAGTTCGAAAACTACAATGGACAGTAATTATGAATGTTGGTAGGATAAATATATTATTTTAATAAATTATTTTTTATCAGATATTTAATTATTTTTTTATAATATAATTTTATGCTGACATGTATTTGATATTTCACGACAAATTTATAAATAATTCGACAAGAAACACTCTGGTGTCAATCTGGCAAATCCATGTTTACCAACCTTTATGTTAAAAAAATACTTTAGCCAAGATTAAATCTTTCATCTAGTGTCAAATTAAAAATGAAAGTTGGTCAATTTTAAGCCTAATTTAGCAAATACTTGTAAATGATGTAATATTGTATATTATAAAAACAGTATAAACAAATTTTGAAATACTAATTTTTTTAACTAATAAATTTAGTTACTAATATTATAATTTAGAATTCAGTATTTGGCTGTTTTTATATATTCCTGATGTGAAAAATGCTGTATAATTTTATATACAATATATGAATGGTGTGATTTGTACTAATTAATACTTAGACTAACATAATTATACTTTTAGCAAGACTTGATAGTCAAAATTATGTTAAAACAGTCTTTCAAATAGCCCACTACAAGATAAAAGTTCATTCTATAGAGAAACAATGAAGAGAGTCTTCCTAATCAAATGTGAAGTAATGATATTTACTAATGTTAATTTTTTTTGCCTTCACAACTGAAACCTTTTACTTTATAAAAATATATTAATAATATTATTTATTTATTAGTTTTATTTTATATTTTATCTATCAGTTAAATATAGCTGGATATTATTTTACTGATCAATGGCTGATTATTTATGGCTTGGTTTCCAAAATAAATAATAAACAAAAATAAATGTTAAAGTTATATGAAAGTCAAAAATTTTTAAAAGACCTGTAGTTGTTCTAATTATCAAGCTATAAGGGCTGTGAAGTTGCAGTAACAAGTTTAATAATAAAAAGAAAATGCATAAGTATCTTAAATCTTAATCAATGAATACTTTCTAAGAGTAAATTTATAGCATTATCTTTTGTAGAGAAAGCTGGGGAAAAAATTGTTTAAAATAATTAGAAAAAAGAAAAATAGTTATATTTGTCAATAAAATATTTTCTGTACCAAAAAGATTTTGGATAATACAAGCACTATTTAATACAAGTATATTGTCTATACTGAACTTATATAATTTTATAAGGGATTTGAACAGTAAACATTCAATCTCTCTACAGCTATTCACTCCATTTATACAACTGATACACATGACTGCATGTGAAAAAGATAAATGATCTCCAATAATGTATTTCGTGCTGAACCAGCACTCATCAGTTGGTCCAGATCATCATCTCCCATGCATATATATATATATATATAATCAGTGCTCAATTTATATTAAGATAAGCAAATCCTCAAACTTTAATAGACAGGCTTCAATGATATGGTTGGCTAAAGACTTGGAGGGTTGAGAAGATTGAAGCAGGTTCATTAAAGTTTGAAGAACTGCTATCTTAATATAAACTGAGCACTTCTTATATATGTGTGGGAGATGAATGCTCTGGACCAATTGATGAGTGCTGGTTTAGTACGATATTTTTCACATATGTGGTCATATATATCAGTTGTATAAGATGGAGTGGATAGCTGTAGAGAGCTTGAAAATAGGAGTTCAAATTCCTTATAAAATTATAATACAAGCACTTACAAGCACGTAGCCATAAAATGGCTTTAAACTTTTCATCAATTATTTTATTTTCATTGTACAAAGTATAAAGTTATTCACTGCATCTTTTTTTGACAAAAAAAACTGTATTTACAATTACAAATTTTAATTAAAAGATTATATAGCTAAACCTGTCGCTAATCTAGACTTGATAAAATGGGAAAATATTTAGATCACAGTTAACCTTAGGATTTTGGCTTCTAGCTGACTTTCACATATACAATCAAATCAGTTCCTTTTTTAGGCCTTATTTAAAATTTTATTTATCATTATGAAAAGTTATCTAAACTATATTATATGAGCAAAGTATGTTACAATATATTATATTCTTATTTAATACTAGTTCAACACAATTGAAATAAAACAATTATATAAAAATAATAAATATTTTTATATAGTTGTTTTATTTCAATTGTATTGAACTATTATTAATTATTAAAAACAACATTATGGACAAATTTATGTTTGACCATTATTAAGGATTATACTCTTATTTGTAGCTTTTTATATTAATGTTAACCTATATGTTGTTGCAGTGATAGAATCACAAGCTCTAGAGTCCATATGTCTTGGCCCAGATATCACCTCTCATAAACTCTCAGCCATTAATGGTTCAATTAGTATTTTTATTATTAATACTTACATTTATTATATTGACAGACCTTATGCTGTATATTTGTCTTCCCGTTATTTTTAAATCCAAGAAAACAACAACAACAAAAATAAAAATTTCATCAATTGGTAATTAAATTGTTGAGATTATATATATTTTTTATACCTCTGTAGAAGAATGGTGAAATTTTGTGCTGCAATGAGATATTTAATTGTAATTAAATCTATTACAACGTATTTAAAATAAAAAGATGCTATAAAAATTAAAAATCACAATTTATTGGTCTTGTGAACAGTAGTAGCACACCCATCTGCCATAGTTTTTCTCTGGCTTTGAATCAGACTGAATTGGATAATCATGGAAAAAATTTCACAAGTTATCCAGTCTGGTTAAACATTTGAAGTTGTAATTAGGCTCGGGATGTGTATATAGTGCAACTAATACATAATTATTTATGAATGTTATAAATGAGTATATATATATTTGTTAACTAAATGGTTAAACGGCGTTGAATAATCTTTTTATTATTATTTCTTTTCGAGGAACGTTTGGAGAAGCATTTGACATGAAATGGGCAATTTAAAGGCTGTTTATATTTACATGTATTCTCGAGATAATTATTTTTTGCATAATTACAGTAATCTAGCAAGTATAAATAATTATAAATATCAATAAAATGATTTACAGAGCAAAATATCCTCTACCATCGTTAATTTTTTTTTTACATTACAACCAAATTAATTTGTTTTTACAATCATTTTATTATTGCTCATTTGACAAATATAGATGATTTTTTAGCCAATAATAGATAAATACTATGTACCTAACCAGTTATTCTATTATTATAAAGTGCTGAAAACTTTGAAATTATTCAAACGGAAGTCAAACTCCGATAATGCGCTATTTCTTAAATGTTGTGGGTCAATAGCATATTTGATTATAACATTAGGCACACCATAGACTCAAGCCCAAATTTAAGCATGGTCTGTAAGAGTTGGTGTATCTAGAAAATACGTTCTAAACTTACGTGATTCACTTGAGTTTTTTTTTTAAAACTCTTACAGGCTGGAGAGAGCACGGAGATTTATAATATTTAAGAAATAGCGCATTATTGGAAGTTGACTTCCGTTTGAATAATTTATAACCAGTTATCTAATAATTAACTAGCTTTTCTATGGGCTTGCTACTCTACCCCCTCTCTATAACAAAAAAAATAATTCTAGGTCAGCGTGTTGTCTGAATCTTTTTCCAAATTTTAAGTAATGGGCAAAGTATGTAGATGCACTAATTACTAAGTTCTTCAATAGTTGATGACAATACAATTAATCATTTTGCGTAATCGTAATAAAACCTCAGATATATATATATATACAAAAATATAATAGGGTCAATATAGTGTTTTATAGTTTCTAGATTAATTTGTGTCAGTATAAATTTCAATATATTTTTAATTTATTGCTCGACTTTTATGTAAAGTACTATTTGCATGTGATAGTTTGTAGAGATGGTGTGACTTTAAGCGACCTTAAGAAGTTAATCGTTATTCCATTAATTATTTCATAAAATTACCTTTATATTACTGCATCATTACATTTCAGAGGCAATAATTTTTGTTGATTTGTGAGTTGCAATATTTTGTTTGTTAATAGTAATTAAATGTGCGATATTGTGTTATATTTTTTCACTCATTACCGCTCTACCACAAGATTTTACTACTGAGTCAAAATAATCAACAGTATGTATCATTTTTATTCACCGATAAAATAAGAAATCTTTTATCTATATATTTTTTAGCATTTTTAAAAGGCAGCATAGACAGTGAAGTGATTCATTATGATTTCAAGTTTTCTATTTGTTGGTGTTTATTTGTATTATTTTTTTTTCTTTTTTCCCATATGTCATAGCATCGTCCGGGACGCGAACCCACAACCGTCTGCAACCAACTACTTGCTTGCATGGCGGCTGCTATACCTCTCGGCTAACAATGCAAGACAAATATTTGTATTATTTTACATGCACTATATTAAATCATAGATAAAAAAAAACCCTATCATAGTTAAACCATTTTATAGCCAGCATATAATTATTTACTCTTTACATAACTAGCAATATCAAGGATGTAAAAAAAAAAAGATAGTGACAGTCTCCATTCCCATGAAAAGTGCTTTCTCTTACATTTTTTTTTTTTACTTTTGCATTTAATACATATAAACTTGTCAAATAATCACAGTTTAACATATCTTATCCTACATTTTTCAACTTTCTTAAAGACTTCAACAACAATATTGTTTTTTTTATCAAACTTTATTCTTATAATTTCGACTGTTCTGCAGTCATCATTAGAACTAGCAATATCCAAATGTATAATCATATAATTAATACATTATATATATATATATATATATATATATATAACATTCATCTTGATCTGACCATTATGTAATAACGATCTCATATTATTACATTTTATTTATTTTACTTTTAACTAATTTTAATTTTCACATTTATTTATTTTACTTTTAAATTATTTTAAATCTGTTTACTATAATTTTTATAACCTTTACTTTAAAAAAATCTACTATTTAATACATATTATTTTTATTATTATCTGTTAAAATTTTTATAATTTTTTTCCAAACTTAGAATAAATTCTCAGCTAATGGGCATGGCAAGATGATAGGGTGCTTTTCAGATATTGAATAATCTAAGGAGTCATCCATTTATTTAAATAAAAAAAATACATTATAGCTATGAATGAAATATGAATTGGAAATAGGTTTTATTTTCATTGATCATGTAATTTTAATGCATGACATACTCTGTGTAGAATATTTTTTGTATTGTGCTTAGGTTTGTGAGGATGATTTGACGCTTAATGTGCTATTAAAAACTTAATCGTTATTTCATCCCCACTAATTGTTCACAAAAAGGTCTACAGATTGTAAACTCATTTCAGAGTTATTTGCAATAATTTTTATTATCAAATAGTTACGATAAAACAGTAATTGATTACTAGAATTAGAATCAAATCAAGCAGATTAATAAGAGAAGTATACAGCATCTCACTTTTGCTTTCTTACTCTTAGAATTCAACATATTTCGATTAGATTTCCGAAGATGTATTAAAATGTATTATAGATTTGAACTTATGTTATATTATTTTGTCTACTGTCAGTTGTTATATTTTGATTAAAGTTTATATCTTATAAAAAAAACTTTACTGAGTATAGTAGTTAAAACATGGACATTTTTTCTTTTGTTAATAATTTCCAAGTAAGAGTTAAATTGTATTTTTTTCTCCTCCAGTGCATTAAGTTTATTTTACAACTACATACATACAATTAGAAATATTCTAAGAAAATGTGCAATATAAATTATCATCATTTTCTTTTTAACCATTATCAAATCATTGTATGATGCTCTTTCAAATTTAATCCAGATTCTTCAAACAATAACTTCTATTCTTGCTACTACTCCAGAAAACTTTCTTTTTCCATCCATTTATAATTGTATTGGCCATTTACAAGCTTTTGGGACTCAAGAATTTCCGTGATCTATTTATTATTTTTATTATTTTTTTAGGAATATAAACAGTCAGGCTCCGTTTTAACCTCTTAATTTCTTTCTTTAATGTTAATGCTATCTCATTCTTTCATGTAATATATTATTTCTCCATATTATTCCAAACATATATGTAGTCTGAAGTTTTTTGCATGCTTTTTCTGTTGCATGCCACAGTCTTATACAACTGTTCAATTTTACATTGCAACAATTCGGGAATTTATAATAAACTTTACAATTCTTAAAAAATAAAGAAAGTTTCCATTTAAGCTTAATAACTTTTTTATATTGCTTCCGCCACTCCTTAACGATCCATCGTTTTTTTAACTTCACTTAAATCCATTATATTAAAAAAATGTAATACAAATAAAATGACCGTTAATTAAAAACTATTGTTCTTACAATAGTTTTTAATTAAGGGACATTTTATTTGTGTTACTATACTGAACTTAATGTTATATTAGAAGGGCTTTTACTTCAGATTTTCAAGACCTCTACAGATATCCACTCCATCTAACAGAACCGATATACACGTGTAAAAAAGATAAGTGATCTCCAGTATTGGTATTTCGTGCTAAACTAGCAATCATAAACGGTAAAATACTGTTCTATCCGCATTTACGACTGTGCCAATGTTATAACTGCAAGTCATACTGTGCAGTCAGCAAATAACGTTCGCTACTGTTCAACTGCGTATGCTCTCCAACAAATGGTCTGCAATGAATGCTCTGAATATTCTCTATTCTCTGCAATGGATGCTCTCCAAACGAATGGTCTGCACTAAATGCTCTGCCACGGATGCTCTCCAACAAATGGTCTGCACCGACTGCTCTACAATGAATGGTCTGCAAGCGGATGCTCTCCAAACGAATGGTCTGCAACGATCTATTTCTACAATTCACTAAAGTTCAATTCCCACGATGTTCTTTCAGGCTGGATGCTACAAAACGGTTCACAATGGGCCTACTTTAGCCCCAGTCCAGTGTAGCTGTATACGAACTCATCGTAGTAAGCACCGCGACTGCCGTCAGCTATCTCCTACTGGAATTGAACAGTAATTCTACTGTAGATGCACTCCATACTGTCTGCTACTCGCTACTGCACGACTGCTCTCTACTGCACTCTCTGTTATACTGCTTGATGTTACCGTCTTCTTATCGCTCTCTGACAACTGCAATGATCAATCAATGCACTGACTAATAAGGTAATGTCTCTTATCTAGAAACATTTGTAATTAGCAAATATTTCTAGGAATTGTCGATCGCCATTACGTCAATGCACTAATTAAATTCCTAAGCTCTCAGAGCGCGATCTAAAAACAGCCTTACGAATAAATTCTAGTTTTTTCGGGAGTGCACAAACATGTCTGCCATTTTACAAAACACTACAAATACATAAATTAAAAAGCTTTTTTTCAAGAGCTGCAGGCAAATTTATTTTAATATTTTGTTATTTCTATCAAAAGCACCCCATCCATATTTAATTCTATAATTAATTTAAACCATTGGTTTTTCCCTTTATTAATCTCAACCAAGATATTTGTAATTGTTA
Source organism: Epiperipatus broadwayi (assembly GCA_028023455.1). Lineage (NCBI taxonomy): Eukaryota > Metazoa > Onychophora > Udeonychophora > Euonychophora > Peripatidae > Epiperipatus > Epiperipatus broadwayi. The sequence goes on along the minus strand of JAQFVV010012425.1, from coordinate 3,237,411 downwards.
AAACTTTTTCTAATTCATCATTACAAATAGTTATTTTGTCCTTTTTGTGAAAAAGCATTGAAATTTACTTCAGAATTTTTTACCATTTATGTTTTAATGCTGTTGTCTTACTTTTTCTCTGAAAGCTCTGGTAATGTTTCCTGAAAATCCAAGAAAAGTAATAATGTAGTTCTTGCAAACACTAATGTATAACTAAATATATGTCATTATTTTAAGATCTACATAAGTCCACCACTTTCACCAATGTTAAAGCTGTATTTTGTAATCAAGTTTTGAATTTTCATAAAATTTTTACATTCTAGATAACAAAAGTTACATTTGCCAAATATATTTTAATTATTAATGTGTTATAAATTTTTTAAAAAAAAGTCTACTTGTCATCTCAAAAAATATCAAAGTTTTCCCAATCTGGACTCAACCCCAAGGTCGTGAGTATAGCAGATTATTAAGCTAACAACTTTATTAAGGGATTCTTTTGTAACTATAATCAATATCCAATGGTTATAAAATACTTTTCTAGAATTTTCAATACAATGTAATAAAATAAGATTTGTTTTAAATAAGTCAGATAATTATCTTGCATTAGAAATAAATATTTTTGGAGAGATTTTTAACTAATTATCTTGGTAAATATATTTTTTGTTACGAATTCTTTAACGACATAAAATTGAAAAATTGCTTTATAGTATTAATTTAAGTTGGGTGGCCCAAATATTTGCTGTTCCCTTCTGGTACTTAATTTGTTTAAGAACTTCTGAGCAATAAAACGATTTGATTATTTATTTCCTGCAGAGTGGTTTGCCAAATTTTCCTATAGTATGGCAATCATAATAAAATAAATTTCGCAGGAGAAATATGCAGGACATCTCTTCAAATTTATTTGAAATCCTATTATTTACATGGCAGATATTTAAGAAATTAAAGTTGTGTAATATATTCTTTACCTAATTCTAAATATTGTTTCACTTCAGCCTTTTCTTATTGCATACTGCCAATTACAAGTATTTATAATAGAAATAAATTATTGTATGTAATTAGTTATTTATAAGTGCAACAGTTTGTGAAGAGGATATAGTGCTTACTATAGTTAGAAAGTTAAGCTTATTTCAACTTCACTAATTGTTAACAAAATGTCTACAGACTTAAACTCATCCCAGAATTATTTGCAATAGTTCTTATTGCCAATAGAGTTACATTGAAAGCTTTGTTTTATTATTAGTAGAATTAGATTATGATAGGATTGTAACTTGGGGTGGGAGTGGGGGTGAAGGGTTATTAATTAAAGATAAAATAGTTTTTTTTTGGCTTTCACTTTATTTTAAATTCTAATATTACTTAAAAGATATATAAATTTAGATAATTTAATAAAATGTGTTCAAGTATTCTATCATATTTTTTTTTAATTTATCTTTATATTGGGTACTCTTGTCATATAATGAAGAATCTTATGATATAGAGAGTAACACAGTAAGTGACACTTTTAATCTGGGTTTTGAATACAAGTGAAAGCCACTCTTTCATTTTACTAAACATTTCCATATAGATCCTTTTTTTTTATACATTATTACTTACTATTACTACTCTCTAAACATTATATCCAAGAACCATTTTATAAACTGTTATTATGTTTATCTTGAAAATAAAACACATAGAAAAAACCCAATCATATTTATTTGTAAATAAGCATTTACTTTTTATATAGTGCTATGTTTACAATTGTGGATTCATTTTATTCTTTTATAAATACTATATCTCTTGTTGGGAATTAAAGTATTCATTTATTATTAACACTCGCAAAAAGCACATGCACAATTAGCTTGAAAGGCTGATATTTAAATATAATCATATTTATTATAGAATTGACTTGAGAGTATTTTCTTTTCTACAATTTTTCGATTGTTGAATGGTGAGCAAATTTTTATGCAGCTACAGGTTATTTAAGGCTATTTTAGTTTTTGCTTTATATGTATAGCAATATATTATAATACTAGCAGAATATCTTTAAAAAAAATTAAGCCATGGTTTATTATTTCTTTAGATACTGTGTTTTTAGATAATCAAATAGTTATTGCATGGAGAACCAGAAACCAGGTGGCATTGAAGTATCAAAGTGAAGTGAGAAGCTTCAATTCAGAAACCTTTAATAAAAGTAAATCGGAAAGCTTAACAAGCCACAAAGTATGATACTTTTTCTCCATTGTTGAAGAATGAATCAAAGACAATTAGTTTTTTTTATTTAATACTTGCACAACTATTTGATCAATTAAGATCACCTTGATATATTTTAACCCTAAAGAGAAAGCAGACACCAATTTTCTGTTTGAATAGTCTGCACCTTAGATAAATATGATATGTAGGGCGCTCTTAAAACATATTTTTTTTTATTTACATATAAATTGGAAAAAAAATACATTCTTATCTTTCTATAACTCAAAGCCAGTATTAAAGAGATGTTAATTAAAATTTCTGACCATGGAATGGATTATAATAGTATAAGTAAGCTGCCATCTATTCGTTAAAAAAACATTTTTTAAGAATTTACATTAAAATGTATTTTGAAATAATTAATTGATTGTAACAAAAAAAAAAAAAACAACAACCAAGTATTAACTAATTTTTTTTTTTAAAGTTGGAAGATATTTATTTTCTAGGTAATTAATTTTAATTCTCAAATAAAATATGTATAATAGTCGCTCAATATTGCCAATAAAATAAAATAAAATTATAAATGTCAGTTCATAAATTTGACCTATACAACCATCTACATGAACATCTCAACAAATCATCAGTCAGCCATTTCCTAATCTGTTCATTGAATCATTATGGTTACTTCATTTCTTTTATCTACATTTCATAAATGAATTTTTTAATTATTATTTTTTTTTTATGAATTATTTTTTTAAATTTTTTAAATTGAATAGAATTTATTGAATTGTAAGTTGTGTTTTACATATGTGTATATTATTTTGATCTTTTCACTTTCTTTGAATCTTTCTTCATATATTCATATAAATCAAACTTTTTTATATCCTCATATATATATATATATATATATATATATATATATGTGCCCTTTTGTATGGGTCTCCATACAATTGTTATATCAATTTATTAAAAAATTTTAAATTTAAGATATATTACAGCTATATGATGTTGATTTTATTTCTAATAATCTTTCAAAAGTTTAATCAAAGTAAACTATGAATATTTGATATGTGAAATTGTGCTAATATTTGGGAGAGACGTTTCAGTAAAAAAAATGATAATATTATATGGTTGGGAAAACTGGCCATGATTAATACTGCATTAATAAGTTTTGTAAATAAATGTTTAAAGCTAAAAGTTTAAAAAAAGACAAGTTAAAATTGAATGCATATATATTTATTATTGATAAAGATTACTATTTAGTAAGTGAATATAAATATTTTGTTATTAATGGTATATGATAGAAGAAGAATATTTGATTTTATAATATCGAATTATTATTTTAAAGTTGTTATAGTATATTATTTGTTTTAAAAAATATTTATTTTATAAAATTGAATTGTTAGTTTATTTTTAGATAATTACAAGCGTTTATATCTGTGTTGTAAGTCAGGTGACAGATAGACATATGTACACATATGCTTGTAAGTTTTTTTTAGTAAAGTTGCAAAACTGTTTTAAAATTCTATTATAAAATTTATAAATATTATATTGGCTATCACGAGATAAAAATAAAAATAATTAGTGTGAAATATTAAAACTGATTTTTAAAATACTGTTTAAAAAATATAATGAATAAAAATAGACTTAGTTTGTTTAGAAAAATAGTCTTATAAAAGTTAAAAGTGAAATAAAGTAAAACATATATTTTTAAAAATGCTTAATGGATTTAAATAAATGATAAAATTAATTTAAGAATTAAATAATGTAATAAATAATAAATATTAAATAAATCATTATTTATTTTTAATTTTGTATTGTTGGTAAGATATGTAAATAGGCAAGCAAGGTGATTGTTTAATTTACCAATCAAGTGGGTAATTTATTCCGGTATAAAAACGGAGGTTCAATTGTTCAAGGGTGATTGTGATTTCTTTTAAGTGAAGTGTGCTATTAAATATAGCTAAGTAAAAAATTATAGACGCTCTCGTAATAGTTTCTTAATTTATAAGAGAGTAGTTCTAAATAATTTTATAAAAGTTTACCGTTTAATATGCAGTGCTAATTTAGTAATAATTCCCTATTGATCGTCTCTATCAAAGCTCAATTTTACTATCAAATAATCATGAAAATATCGTATATTGATAAAATGTGTTGGAAACTTTATATTAAAAATATAGTGAACGCTGGATTAACTAGGAGAATTACTAATTGGATAAAAATAATATATTGGACATTATATGAATTTAAAAGTTGATTATAATTAATTTTTTATAAACAAATATTTTAAAGAAAGATAAATACTTCTTTATGAAGAGAGTATTTTTAAATTGTATATTTTAATATATCTTTTGGTAAAGATATGGAAGTTAATAATAATTGCAGAAATACTTGCCTTATTAAGTCTTTGTTATTTAAAAGACTAGATGTTGATAGCTTTTAAAAAAAAAACTGATAATTCGGAAATTTAATTGATAAATAAATACTTATAAAAACGTTATAATTTTTAAATTCTATATGCTGGTTATATAGAAAAATTTAAAAAAATGTTTTGCTGAATATTTTAAGAAATGCGCATAGAAGTATACGTGGATATCCAAGTCAATTTTTATAAAAACTTAAATTAAACATTTAACTATTGATTAATCCTAGGAAGATAATAACTTTTAAATAAATCCGGATCCTATAAACTGTTTTAATTATTATTTTGTTTCTTTATGGTGGAACTTATTTTATTTTTTTTAAAAAAAAAAACGTTTTCCATTTATTTCATAAAAACTGTTTAAACACGTGATGTACCGGAAAAGGATGTGATGTTGGTAAAATGTTGTGCCTAGGAAAAAAAGAACAATTGTGGGTGGAAAGAAGACACCGTTGGATTTTATGTAACATATTTTGTTTTCTTAACTAACATAGATATTTAATTATTTATTGATCTATTAAAGATAAGAGAGGTACATTTTTAAAAGTAATTACACATTAATATAACACTTAATTTCATAAAGTTTATTTTTTTATATAATTTTACAACACGTAATATTTTAAGAATAATTGTTGAGAATAAATGTGATATTATTTTGTAAAACTATAATCCTGGAGGACATCGTTTGGCTGATTATAAATTGGAGTATCATTTATGGTAATAATTATATAATATTAATAATTTAATGTATTTTGCTTTGTTTTCTTTAGATAAACCAAATATTATTTGATTGTTGAGTGAATGTATAAATATTTAAAGAATATACATGCATAATACTATCAATAATAGTTTTATTTTAATATGCATACTTTATTTTATAATATAAATTTAATACAACGTAATAAGAGTTATCTAGAAATAATTATATGATTCTTTCGTGAATAAACTTTAATGTCTCTGTTACAATATTAGGAGTTTGATTTATTATATTAGTATGAGTCATTTATATTTATTTTCAAGTTAATAAGAAGTAAAAATATATCTATATTTTTTTAAATTTTTTTTATTAGACAAGTTAAATTAATTTTAGATAGAAATTTATATTTTGTTTGAAGGGTTTATCATATATAGATGATGGAATATAAGAGAGTTTAGATAGTCATTTTTTTTTTTTAAAATTGGTTAGCTGATACTGAAGTTAAATAAGATTAGAATGATATTTGAAGATAGGATTTTATTAAGAGGGAATAGGAATAACAAGTAAAGAAGAATAGTAGTTTAAATGGAAAAGAATCATAGAATTTTATTTTAATATAATAACTTTATAAAAATTGGTAATTTATAATAAAAATTTTGTCTTCACAAAATTGTTGAATAATTTTAAAATATTATTTTAAGAAAAGAACACATATGTATTGCATATTTTGGTAAGACATATATTATGAAATTACATCAGAATGAAGTAAATAATTATGTAATCAATAAAAATCACATAATATTACAAAGTTATATCAATCTATACCTTAGTTGATATTTAGTTAATGCTAATAATAAATGTAATACATAATAGTTACATTATAATAGAAATAGCTATAATACTTAAATGGAGTAGCATTTTAATTGTTAAAGTTTGTTTATTTCACATGTGCTACCTAAGTGATATTTCACATAAAAGCCTTTTATTGTACTAAGTGATTATAAATGATATCTAGTAAAATATAAGTTCATAAACTCAATTAAATGTTACTGATAAAACATTTAAAAAATGTATTGATTATTTATTTTGGATTATGGAAATAATAACAATGTAAGAATCTTGTATTATTATTTTTCTTATTTTTATTTTCTTGATTTCCACTTATAATGTAAATAATGTATATAAGTTGTTTATTAAAGTTGATGTAAATAAATTTGTTTAAGTTGTTTTAAAAGTGTGTCGAATTCATTATTTTGCACCACAGCATTTGACAACAGATAATTTGAATAAAACATAATATTTGCACAATATGAATTAAATTATTATTATTTTTTTTAAAAAAAATTACAGTATTTTCTTAATATAATTTATAGAAATTCATTGATATTAACATATTATGTTATTATGGTCATGAAATAGTTATAATGCATAATATAAAAGTATAATATTATTTATTGCCACATATTATTAGATTATAAGATTTTATTATATTCTCAATTAAGATACTATATGAAGATGAAAGACATGTAGATGATTTACTTGTTTTCTTAATGATTAGTAGTATAATAAAATAGATAAGGTTAACTTATATACTGGAGATTGTTATTATTAGTTATTTATTATCATTATAAGTTAGGTGTAGTTAGGTTTGATATTAAATCCCTTATCATGCCTATCTGCAAGAAGTATTATTACTTTAAGATAATTAAAAGAACCTGAGATTATTTAATTATATTTCTTTGATAAAAGATTGAGATTTATTTATTGCTATTATTGAAGTTAGTTAATTTTATAAAAGACATAGGAGTGCTATAGATGTATTAGTGAGATAATAAAGAGGTAATAATATTCTTATGCCATTGAGATTATGTTTTGAAGACATGGGCTCAATGTAAATTCATATTACCACTTGTAACTTCACTTCATAGTCTCATGATTTAATAAATACTTATTTAATTAGTGCATGATATTGAACCATATTAATTTTCTGTTAGTTGTAATAAATCTGATAAGATATAGTATTATAAAAATATATTAATAATAATTATACATATTTTAGCCGAGCATAACGATTTAATTGAGCTAGTCATATTTTAAGTTATACTATATTTCTGGAAGTGAGGGTACAATATATATATATATATATATATATATATATATAATAGAAAAAGTAATTAGAAGAGATTGAGGTAATGAAAAAAATAAAAAATGAAACAGAAATATATAGTGATAAAAAAAATGAAAATAGAATGACAGAAAATGGGATAAAAAATAATAAATAAATAATAAGTATAAATTAAAAGATGTAGAGATAAAATTAGTTAAAATTAGAGTAATTATAAATAATAATGTAAAAATATGTATATAGATAAGTATATAAAATAATGATTATATGAGTATACGTTTAAATGTTGTAGTTCTGACGAAGACTGCAGGACAGTGTAAACTGTAAAGAAAATAAAGGAGGAATTATATATAAATATTGCTATTGCATTGAAGTGTATATGAGGAGAGGATATAGAGAAGTTTGATATATATTATTTTGACTTAATAATGGTAGTTAAGGAGGGGGGGGCATTCTGCATGCATATAATTTGTAAACATAAATGAACTTAAATGTGCTATTAAAAACTTAATCATTAATTTTTTTTAAATTAATTATTTTTGAAAATTTTTACTTAATAAAACTTTATTTCTCAATAGTTCTCATCTACAGTCTCAATAAAAATTTTGATTTATTATAATCTCCTAATTGTTGAATCAGAAAACACTGTGGGTTATGTTATTTTTAATTTAATATATTGTAACCGGCTGCTTATTCAACCGATCGTATAGGGATTGAGAGCTCCGAAATAAACATGATATAGCGTAAAGCTTTATTTAATTTCCTATATCGATAGTTGTTCATTATCAACACAAGGGGGCGCCAGATACGATGATTTAATTTACAATTTAATTTCTCGCATCACCTTACGTCATATCAAAACGATTTCGAAGTCTTATCCCGCCCATAAGCTCAAACTCCCAGCATGGACCAATAAGGGTCACTCAGGGTCGCGATGAAATTATTTCAAAAATATCATTCTGGTAAAAGACACAGTAATAACCAATAGAGAAGAAGCTTGGTTGGTTTATAGATCGGTCTGAGTATTGGGCCGGGACATTGGTTATTTGCAACTAGTACGAATGTTTGATTTATGCGTCCTTATACAAAAAAAAATTAGAAGCTTGTAATATCATCCCCCCATTATGAAACAGTCCAATAGAATTATTCATATTATCTTTATTGATATTTAAATTACACAGATTAATAATAGACCCTCCCAACTCTTAAACCTATCTTAACTACATAGTAAATAAACATCGTGACTCACGGCACGATGAAGTTTAAAGAAATAAACAAAACAAAGATAAGAAAGACAAATTTAAAAGTAAACATAATTAATTGCGTGAATAAATTTTACTTATAATACTTAAATATATTTTTAATTATAGAGAATGATTTGAGGAATGCTCGACTTGTTTAAATAATAATGGAATTTATTGAATATAAAAAAATGAAACATTAGTTGATAGATTTATTTGCACACACATACACGCATTCTTGCACTCGCACAGAAAAGAACATATTAAGCATAATAAACATGGAGGATATAATATATTTTCTTCTTTTACATTTGAAATTAGGTGTGTGTTAGAGTTTCGTTGCGAAAAGAAAGCAATAATTCTGATCAAAGTTCATAACAGGAAAAGTCCTAAGATTTAAATATGAGTAATTATATAACGTCTGATATTTTATTTACGGAAATTGAGGTTAAAATATTAATATTCAAATATGATGGATTATGGATCATTTTATATTTTGATTTACAAAATGTGAATTTAATTAGTTATGAGATTGCCTTTTAAAGTATACTTAAAGAATGAGTGGGAGCATAAAGAAATAAAATGTTTACCTAGGATTTTGCGTAGTCTTCTGCTGCTTCTAATTTGATGAGGGTTCGAACCGGTTGGATACTGTTTCCATAATAAGTGGTTATTTATTTTATATAAATTCAGCATAATATATTTGGACGCTTCTTATAAGTTAGACGGGACGACGTCATTGGACTGATTGGAGTACGATGTTTGAATGACACTGTGGTTGATTATTCATAGCGGTGGAGATGTTCTGGTAGCGGAGCGTCGATCAATCACTGAGGGGTTTCTTAGCCCATCATGACTATCGACGCTCTAAAGGTTAATTTCACAGCGGTCATATTGGATAACAAAAAAATTACAGTTGTAGCTTCTGGAAGAATTTTTTACAAAAACTATAAGCAAAACAAAACAAAGAATGTAAAACTGTAACCAAGCATTTAAGGTTAATCAAAGTTATTTTTTAAGGTCAATCAAAAAGGTTAATCAAGGTGAAGACAAAGACTAAGACTCATATTTATATGGGTTGGCTATTATCTGAGGATCCAATCTCCCCCCAGAGTTCAATATTCTCTGAGTTGTCGTTGGGGTCCGTGACCTACGTAATGTTCATTCAATCCATATGCTTGAGGCAATCTTAGGTTTAGGCAATCTCATATTGCAATCTCAGTTAAAAAATTTATACTTATTCACACCTTTGATGCATACGTGCGTGTGTGTTTTAAGAGAACAATACACTCTTACATTAGTTTAAAAGTCGAGCATTTAATCTCAAAATCACCTCTATAAGCTTTTAACTTTTGCTATAGTTATAATTTAAAATAAACCCTTTTCTTAATTACCCCCGCGGCATATACAAGTAGAATTATTTATCGAGATTTAGAATGGCATATTAGTAGGATTTTAATATTTTTTTATTTTTTAGAGGATATTATTACAATAAATTATATGAAAGCCTTCAATTATTTAATTAGAATTATTAACGTTTTATTAACTATTTAATCAGAAATATTAGCATTTTATTTTATATTATATTTTATAAAGTATTGAAAGAAAATATATTTACAATTTATCATAAATTGAAAGTAAATAAAATATAGAGCATTTACACTGCTTGTGTGTGTGGGTATAAACATGTACTGACTTTGTCTCGGTACAATATATTATCGGGAATTTTAATACTATAATCTTAGTTTTAAAGTTTTCATCTAACATTAATAAAGTCATTTAATGTATATATTATAAGATGGTAAAAATGTGTTTTAATAATTTCCCATAATTTATGAACTGTACTTTGTTGGAATATATTTCACAATTGGAAAACAACTGACAAAAAAATGAAAATTCTTTCAGAGTTATAATTATTCAGCTACATATTCATATATTGGTTAGTAAATTTATATCTAAAATGCTTGACAAGCATATTAAAACAAAAGATAATATTCTAAAAAATAATCATCACTAACTTAAATAGCTTTGGAAGAAAGCCTTTTTTTTGAAATAGGTTATATAAGGTTACTTCAGGTTTTATTATGTACCCATTACTTTGTACACTCATATGAAAATTATTATATATTTTTTTATCTATAACAAAGTAAATATCATTTTCTATTTGTTATAAAAAAGCTTATATAAAATTAAACAAGACGGTTGCATTCACGAACAACTATGAATACTGAAAGTTTAATTGTTTTATAGTCAAATGTATTTTTTCATACAATACTGATATCCAGGGGTGGCCAACTTTTGTGTTCATAAGATCTACTTTTTATTTTTAAAATGTTTTGTGATCGACTTGTTGTCATAGGCGATTGACTTATGGTCATAGGCGATCGACTTGTTATCATAGGCCAGGGGTCCCCAACCTTTTTGCACTTAAGAGCACATTCTATAATACCGGCCAGGTGGCGGGCACCATTTATTTTTTTCATCCAGGTGGCAGGCACCATTTATTTTTTCAATGTAAATTTATAGTTGGATATTGTTAATAATACACATAATGTACAAAAAATATTTATTTCAAAAATAAAATTTTAACCTATAATTAACGTTTATATTTTTACGCTGTAAAAGTATAGTATGCCCTACAATTTGATTACAATATAATACAATAATTTATAAGGAATTTTAAAAAATAAATTTATTTGTATCAGATAAATAATTTTTTATTGTGTTCCGATAGCGGTGGGCACACGTAAAATGGTCTGTGGGCGCCATAGTGCCAGCGGACATAGGGTTGGGGACCCCTGTTGTAGGCGTAGTCTAAGTGGAGGGAGATGTGAAATACATACTTTTATATATCTACCTAGTAAAAAAAATAATTATTTAACGGGCCAAAAAACTCATGTTGGGAGAAATTAGAGCAACATGAGTAATTATTAACAATATTTATTAATTCAAATTAGCTACATTAAATCTAGATTAAAAATATTATTTCCAATAATGATACGACTTAGTAGACTTCACCTATCTAGAATTGAAAAAAAATTTAGAACAAAAACAAAAATAACAAAAAAACTTAAAAATCTTGACTTAATTTGTTTCACTCATTACCAGACAGCTCTTGCCAAATTGGCCTCACGATCGACCAAAAATGGCTTTGCGATCATCGATGGATCATGATCGACTTGTTGGACATCCCTACTGATATCCATTTATATATGTAATTCATTGGTTATTTTTGAAGTAGTTAATATAAAAATTGTAATACTGTTATATTCATGTTTTCCGATAATTTCAAGTTTTATTTTGATTAAGTATAAGCATAATTAGCTACACGTTCACCAGCATTATAAAAAAGTATAAGTAATACTTTTCATTATGAGTCATTTACAATAAAAGTAAATCAACAATCAATCTGGTGACAGGATTTAAAATGAGTCTATTATAGACCAGGCATTGTGAAATAATATATAAATACACACCAACTACTATATAAAATTATTTAAAAGGTAAAGTAGTATAATTTTGTCATTTACTTTTAATGATGAACAATATACAGTATCATCTATTTTGGACAACTTAATTCTATTTAGCTAACTTATAGTATGGAAACGAATATATTTTATAGATGCCTGGTTAATTGTAAATCTATATAGCAACAATTATAAAATATGGAGCATGAGAAAGAGGATTTAAAAATCATTTATTTTTTTCTTTATTCAGATTTACATATATTTTCAGTTCTTGAGCACCATATAAGTCAAGATATTTTACTAATATTCACCATGTCTTCTTTCTGTTGCACATAAGCCCATAATGACCAACTCATCAAAAATATAAATCCTATAATGGAATCTCAATTACTATTTTAACAGAATTAATATAATTACTATAAAATACTGGACTTTAATAATTATTACTTACATCTATTAAACTATAAATTAAGATATATAATTACAGAGTTGAAATGAGAACCAATATTAAAATAAATAAATAAATTTATTTACATAAATATAATTAATATAATATAAAACATTAAATAATAACAATAAATAAATACATAGATAAATAATTCAAAACATGCTATATAAGTAATTCATAATTTAATTAAAGCATGTTTATATTAGTTTCACAAAAATTAATAAATAAGACAATAATTTAATTTAAATAAATTAATGTGGTTGAAAAATATACTATGATCCTAAATGCATACATATGAATTTACTTTAAAACAAGGATAAGTACATTAGTACATAGTCTTCACTTAGGCTGTGCCTTATGTATGATATATATATATATATATATATATCATACATAAGGCACAGTTATATATATATATATATATATATATATATATATATATATATAACTGGACTGAACATACTGCTAGAAAAAATACTAGATGAATAGAGGATACTAGATGGACAGTTGAAATGTTAAACTGGATCCATAATATTTAAAAAAACTAAAAAAAGTCTTACTTGAGATAATTAAATGAAATAAGGAAGTTTGTTGGTGGGATGTGGAAAAAGAGAATTGTTGATTGAATAAAGTGGATTAAACTTGGATAATCCATCTTGAAGTTGATAATTAATAGTTAAAAATTATAATGATATTATGTTTATATCACCAGATTATCTGACTTCTGCAATAAAGATTTAAAATTTAATACACTGCTAGAAAATATTTTATTTTTTTATACTATCAAGCTAATATCTTAAAATTCAACTAGCTTTTGAACTCAAGGGAACGGTTTACGTAAGCATGCCCACAAATGTTTATTGACTGATCTATGCTAACTATAGATCCCATTTTTTATTTGACCAGCATGATTAATACAACACACATATTGCATGACTTTATTAATTTTAACATATACATTGAACAAACAATTCATGGCAAAATCTAGATTCATCTGCTTCAAATTTTAATTAACAATGGACATTAGATTCTAATACTATTATATTCATATTTACAATTCAAACGAGTTTGGTTTCATAGAAAAGGCTTTCTGTTTTTATTTTTTTTATTTTTAATACTATAAAATTTCATCTTAAAAATATTTTGCTGTATATATCACAGTTATACAGGTGAAGAATCCATTTCACTTTTAATAATTTTTAATGAAAATGTTGACAATTTATTAACAATATAACTGTTGCAATAAAAACTTTGTATTATTATTCCTAAGATTAGATCAAGTTGAACCAGTAGGTTTTGCAATCAAAATAATTCACTACTTGCAGGCATTTAATGTATTTATAGAACAGTGAAAGTGTATTTTCGTAATCCAGTATTATGCACCCCATCTCGATAATTTTTTATCATGGCATCTGTAATCATTACATGTATTTCTACTATTTCATAGAATTATAAATAATTTATATGGTTTATATAGTCTTTAGTTAAAGATTATGCACAATTCTTTCAATGAAAATGATTACGAAGATAATAAATAATTATTACATTTAATTACATACGTATATTTAATAACAAAGTTGAATGTGCATATTCAATAAAATAGAGTTATAAAATTTATAAAAATCCACATGTAACGTTACATTTGAGTTTGAACAACTTTCAGATTTCCTCTTTAATTACACCAATTTTAGTCTTTTTTTGTAATTTTTATTAAATGTTTATATCTGTATAAATAAGAAGAAACTTTTCAATAATATAACTAAAGTTTTTTTCTAGAATAGTAATTTTTTTTTGTCGTCAATTCATAATATATAACTTAAACTATAATATTTAAACAGCATTAAACTGTTACACATGCATTTTTTTTAATATAACTTAACAATTTGTGTTTTAATTTTAAATTTTCATGCGTTAATATGTTTCTCGTTTATGATATTTCACAGAAGCACACATTTATCCTAAAATATTCTCCTAGGTCAAAATCACTGTCATGTTTTAGTATATACACATAGCACACGGATGTGCATTTTATGAAAATATAAAAACTATTTCACTTTTAAAAGAGTGCATGCTCTGAAGCGAATCTTGTATTTATGAATGTCATGTGTGTAATCTAAATTTTAGCGTGAGTGATACGAATTATATTCTCTCTGTTTATAATTATTTAATTTATTAACAAGTTTTAAATATGTGTGCCTTTAACTAATTATTAGAATGCATAATAAAAGGAACTATTTTTTCATACATTACAATCTATAAAAAGTAAATAAAATTTATTGGTAAAAGATGAAACAGCCTATCTTTATTTTGCTTTCTAGCAAAGAATAGCTATATATTTTTTGCTGGACCAGCATCTTGAAGGGAATAATTTCAAGCATGATTGGATCTTAACACAATTTGACAATTTAACTTCAGGTTTAAAATCCAGGTTGTGGCCATGTTTAGGTTATAATTATCATTGCACTACAAGGTATCTTTTTATAAATATATATGTGTATATATTTAGTGAATTCCTAAATAGTTATATGAATTTTCATTTCTCATAAAATTATCACAATACTCTATCCTCAAATTTACTGTCATTATTTGAAATAATTTAAAAATATAGTAGTTGGATTTGGCCACAAATAATGTTAAAATTTTTACTATCTTATATATAAATACATAAAGTAATATAGTTTTTAAAAATCATTGATTAATAGTTTCTTGGTAAGTCAGTGACAATCAACTAGATGGTTAGATAGAGCACAATGGTTTCTTCATGTAATTTATCCTACTAAAATTATTTTTTCTTTATTGAAATTCGATTCAGAAGTCTACATTGTGTATCTGACCACTTTCACCAAACCTTTAAGAGATTAAAACCCTGAATATTCTAATTATGTTTACAATCCTATAACTTAAATATGTATAGGTACAACTGCAGATCACTTTCAAGTAAAGGAAGATGGCAAGAATTAGAAAAAAAAACTGTTTAATATTAAATAGGACACTACTAGACTTTATGAAGTTGATAAAAAAGGTGAAGAGATCATTGATTTAAAAAGTGGACATATACTATACAACAAAGGCACAAACATTAGAAGTACAAATGGAGTAAAATTCAGTATAAATTAGTGGAAGAACAACATTATGGTGATTGCTAGTGTATTGGACAGAGTGGTAAGATTAGTTATTCATCTTAATAGCAGATACCAAATGCAGATAATTCAGATTTATATCTTAATAATTTTTTATCGTGATGAAGTAGAGGATTTTTATATGAATGTACAAAGGGCTTTTGATCAGAAATATAATGTTAAACTTGTCACAGAAGACTATTATTGCTGGAATTGGTAAGCAATTAAAAATGCTGTAGATAAATTTGGTTAGAGTGATAGAAATAAGAGAACACAGACTTGTGGAGTTTGTAGGTAAAAAAACTTTATATTATGAATTTTTTTTTTGAGAAAAATGTTAAACAGAAATGGACATGGAAGCATCCAAATAAAGGTACACAAAAACTGGATTATATTTGACTAATAGAAAATATGTATTTCAAGATTGTAATGTTCTTAATAAATTCACAGGAAGTGATCATCAATTAATGAGATGCAAAATACATGTTAATGCAAAACTAATGAAACAAAAATTATTAAGAAAAACAGTATTCATTGTTGATATTCCTAATCTTTAGTAACATTCCAATTGGTTTAAATTAAAACTTGCAAATCATTTTCAAATATTAATAGGTTTTGAATATGTTTCAGATTTGAACAAAATCAATAGAAAAATAACTGATATACTTTTAAAAACTGCAACAAAGATAACTGGTACAAAAAAGTAGCAATTGACCAGTAATGATAATTTATCAAAAAAAGAAGGAATATGAAAATTATGAATATAGTACATTAAGGAGTGAATGTCTTGAATTTTGTAAAATGCTGTGAAAAAGTTAATAATGATATAAGAAAGAATAATTGTTAACTAACAAGAAAAGCTATAGAAGAGAATAAAAGTCTTAAGAGTATAAAACAACCTCTAGGCATTGGTAGGAAACATTTCCACAATAAGAAAAAAAAAGGAAATATTACTAAAAAGAGAGATGACATCATGAAGTGTGTACAAACAGTTTATCAAGCATTATATAGCAGTAAGTAATAGTGAAAAGTATCTTCTTACAACTATTATATCTTCTGAACTGCTCAGGAATTTAAATGAAGTGAAATATGCAATTATATTTATGAAGGGAAATACTTCAGGTAATGAAGGAATTATAATTAGATATCTTAAAAAAAGCAAGTGAAGAAATAGAACATTTTTTGGCAAAGTTATATACCAAATGTCTAAATAATAAAGATATACCAGATGATTGGAACAATGCAGTATTAATATTAATATTTAAAAAAATGTGATTATATTAGAAATTACAGACCTATCAGTTTTATATAAAATTTTTATCATAATAATAGCAACCTTGGATTTTAACTAATCAAAAGAAGCTGGATTTAAAATTGATTTTAAGAGAGTGGATTATATATATATCCAAATATTCACAGAAATTATAGAAAGGGTCAATGGATGGATACAAGTTGCCATTAAACTTTAAATTTATAGATTATGAAAAGGCATTTTATTTTATAGGCATTTCTTTGGTGATTAAAGCCTTGGATCATCAAAATATAGACACAAGATATTATTATATTCTGAAGAATATTTATAAAAATGCAACAATAACAATTAGATTACATAATGATGTTAATAAGATTAACATTGAGAAGGGGGTACAACAGGGTAACTTCATATATCCAAATCTTTTTACAGCAGTTTTGCAAGAAATATTTTGTGGATTAAAATGGAAAGTTAAGGGAATAAAATCAAATGGAGATTATTTAATCCATCTAGATTTTGCAAATAATGTAGGTGTTTTTGCATATAATGTTTTAGAGCCTCAGGAAATGTTGCAAGAGTTATCAGATGAAATTAAGAAAACAGGCAAAGATAAATGTTAAAAAGACTAAAGTAATGTTTAATGGATTTTCTTAAAAGAAAAAAATAAAGATTGATAATGATTAGTAAAAAGTTAATAATTATAATTACCTTGATAGTATTCCTACTGGAGATGAAAACATAATGGATAAAATTAAACTTGGTTAGGTGCTTTTGGTAGAAAAAAATGTAATATTAAAGGAAATATATCTATGTGTTTGAAAAAGAAAGTTTTTTAATAAATGTGTATTACCAGTTGTTAATTATGAATTTGAGATTTGGACATTTTACAGAAGAACAATACTGAGACTTCAGACCACTGAACAAAGTATGGTGAGATGCATCTTAGAAGTAACAATAACAAATCAAAATGAAATACATGGATGAGAGAACAAACAAATATGCTACTGATATTAAAGAATAAAGAGACTGAAGTGGAGTTTGGGTTGGACATATTGTTAGAAGAGATGATAACAGACGGGCAGTTGAATTCTTGAACAGGATTCCAAGAGATTGTAAAATATCTAAAAAGTGACCACATGTGAGATGGATGTCTGAAATAAGGAAGTGTGGTGGATTAATGTGGAGTAAATAAGCTAGAGATTGAAAATATATTGAACTTGGAGAAAGCATCCTGCAGTGGATTGATAATGATTGAAAATAATGTTACTGATGAAAGTTGGGCATTATTATTTTTCCAAACTTTTTGCTAATCCTGTCAAATTATTTTGGATAAATGACTTTGAAAACTAATACCCAGTAAAATACTTTTTTATTCTTATTTCATACACAAAACTGTTTTGAAAATAACTAGAATAATACGCTGATTATTTACAAATTATGCTTGTATTTCAAAAATATATTTTTGCAAAATTTGATATTTGATTCGATATTTATAACTGATTATTTAATTATATTTTTTATCTTTTTGATATTTTTTTAAATATTCTTTTTCAGTAAAACATGCCTGCACAAACGAAAGCTGCTTCTTTAGCAAGGTCTTGTATTAACTCTATATGTATGTCTGTAATATGCTTACGCGAAAGTTTTATTTAGAGTGGGAATATAGTAACACATGCATTTGATGTTTTCTTCAATACAGTATTAATATGAATACATAAATAAATACATATTTGGTACCACTCGTTATAATATAATGGAATTGATATTTTTTTCTTTTATAGTACAATGGTTTCCACGTATTTTTCAGGAAAGTATAGTTATTTTTTAAAGTGTTTACCAAATATTTTTTAATTAAAGTATTATGCAATCATGCCTTATTACCTATTGCCTGTATAATCTAGAAGTAGATTATGACTCCCAAGTGATAAAAGCAAACATCTATTTGAAATAAAATATCGTCTATTCTTTTTTTTTTAAATTGACATATAAGCCTAAGGAAATGCAGATAAATAGTAAATATGTGTTTATTTTTAAGTTTTAAAGCTGAAATTTGTTTTCCCTTTTAAAGCCACCTTAAAAATAACATTTTAAACAAATAAAGTTAGGCTTAAAAATTTGTCAAATATATATATTAATAACAGAGGAGATCCTATTGATAAAAAAAATGTCACCTATTATATTTTACATTCTGATAAAAAAAAAGACAGTGACTTAGAATGAACCATCAAAGGTAGTTTATATGACAGATTAGAGACAATTTTACCTGCAAGAATCTAAAAAGACAAACCGTTATGTTTCCATATAAATTAATTATTAATACATTATTAATCATATGATAATAACTTGATTAACATAACTCAAAAAATATGTAATTTTTTTTATATATATTGAAATAAATCGCATTTGTTTTTATTGGTGCATCTAAAGTTTCACTTACACGATTTTCAGGCAAGGTAGCGGTTAGTCATTGCAACAATAATATGCACTGAACATTTGATTTTATCCATGCATCATTTGCCTTTAAAAGCTCAATCCTTATCACGACCATCCATCAGCTCAGAAGCCAGACCCAACTCCCCATGCTATAGAAACATTAAGAACACGTACTTTTTCAAGTAAGCCATTGATCTAGAAATGAATGATGCACTGATAAAATCAAAACTTATAATGCATTTTGAGAATATAACTGACGATTTTTTAAAACCTGTATACTCTATTTTTTTGTTTAATAAATTTAGAGAACGTAGGTTTTTTTAAAAAATAATTTTTCAGATAATATCTTTAGTCATCAAGCCAAACAAATAAATGCTAGGCGAAAAATTTTGTGAAAAAAAAGTTTTATTTTTATCCTCTAGTTAAAATTAGCCAAATCCAGATAGATTACCTGTATATCGACTAGTTGCTAAAAAAAGGCTGTATTTTGAGCTGGGTAAGAAATTTTGTTACCTAAAAGATAATTAAATTTCATTGAGACTCAAATTCAAAACTTTTTGAAATCAAAGTTTATCAAGTCAATCAGGTTTAATTAAAATAATTGTATTGTCCATTTAATTCTCAGTATAATGTTATTTGTATAACCGTCAAACTTGCAAAACAATTAATTCAAAAACTGATTGCAGTAATTCTTTTTAAAAACAGAGTAATAATAGTTGTGGATCAGATAGGTAATGGTAATTTATAAAAAGTTGTTTGAGTGATGTGACAAAACTAAACAATAGATCTTGAGTTCCAGTCTGCCTTTCTATCATAGTACCAAACCTTGCAGGGACAAAACTGTTAAGTGAAATAGAACAATTTTTTTTTTGTTTACTTGAAGAAGTCTACAGCTTGTTATGGAATATTGAAAAACTTCCAGTCTCCTGTCAAAGTTTTATCATATTTTTTGTAAGTGCCATGTGGTATAATGATTAGGACTACTGTTACCATGGTCATACCCTGAATTTGACTATAAGTGTCTATAGAAAATTATCATTTAGCTGAAGACTTTTAATGTAAAATTTAGTTAAGGAGAACCATTCAATTCTGCAAAGTATTATTAGTGGCAATTTGGATATTGGTGATTAAAAACATTTTTAATTTATGAAATCTTAGGCTTGATAATAGTTCTGACTTAAATGTTTTTTGGGGCCTTGGATAGAAGTTCTAAGACTAGGGGACTAATATCTAAAAAAATTTGATATTATAATTTTTGTCATTTTATCATTGTGAATACCTGGTATTTACAATGATAAAAGGTGCATCAAAAGCATCAAAGAAAATAAAAAGACAAAGCAGGATAATTTCAAATTGATGTAACATAATGTAAAAGTATCATGTAGCATTGTTACAAATGCCTGTAAAACAATTCATAGCAAGCTTTGTTTGCTTTAATTATTATAAAAATAGCATTCTGTTTATAAATAATAACTTTCTGGGA
Organism: Epiperipatus broadwayi; assembly: GCA_028023455.1. Taxonomy (NCBI): domain Eukaryota; kingdom Metazoa; phylum Onychophora; class Udeonychophora; order Euonychophora; family Peripatidae; genus Epiperipatus; species Epiperipatus broadwayi. The sequence continues at coordinate 3,216,579 of JAQFVV010012425.1, read as the reverse complement.
ACTATATATATATATTGGTTGGCTATGTATTATTTTATACAATTATAGCATGCTGGTGCTCAAGCAATACAGTGTAATAAAAGCATTGAAAAAAAATTATGTAGAGCCATAGTGGTGTGTGTAAAGTATTTTGGGGGGGATCTATAATAATATTTTGCTTAGCTCTGCAAAACATTTTGTCAGCCCTATGCATTTTTGTGATTTCAAATAGTTTATTTTTCCATGAACTCAAGTCTTTCATATTACAGAAGCAAAACTCTCCATACAGTAGTGTCACTCAAGGCCAAGCCAGAATAATTAATGGATGCAGAAGGTATGCATAAACTCCCTATCCATTGCCTACTCATCCAATATCCCGAGACTAGTTTCTAGCTTGTGCTTTTATCAGTGAGGAGCCTTGGATTTGAGAGCACTGCACCTAAATATTAGGATCTAATGCAACCCTCCAGCAGCCACCTTTTACCTTATTAGTTAATTATAAAGCTTTGAGTCCAAAATCTAGGTGTAATGCTCTCAGATCCAAGGCTCACCACTGATGAAAGCCACAAACTAGAAAACAGTCTGGGGATATTGGATAAATAGTCACAGGATAGAGATTTTTTGCACAAATCTTCCTGCATCCATTGATTACTCTGGCTTGCACTATATGGAGAGTTTTGCCTCTGTGTAAACAGCTTGTGTAAGCATAAAGAATGGTGATCATGTAATCTTTCATATCATGAGAGTGGAAGATACATGTTCTAATTACTATACTAAAATATGTTAAGAGACAATATATTTGATCATTCCAGTGATGGATTAAGCCATTGATCAATTGAATTGATAAACATTTTTTTAAAATTTTTTTCACAGATTCAATCATATCATTATCATTGGACTAAGATGCATAATTTAGCAATTCATCCTAGTATAGCCAAAAATATATTAAATGAAATTTGCATTGTACCACATATTGTTTAAATTACATATACAAAACATCTAAAAAGGATAAATAATTTTCAAATTGCATTTCATATTGAACCAACACTTTTCAGTTGGTACAGGTTAAAATCTCTCAGATGATTTCATTGTTCATGCCCAAAATTTATTGATATCAAATTATAATTTAATCTAAAAATGCTAGGCTGCAAACTATATTATTCTATATGATTAAATATAGGATGAATGAAGGCTTGTGAGAGGTTGTATTCTCGATCAAAAAAAAAAATGCTAGTTTTACATGAAATGTATCTTGGGGATCATTTATCTATTTAGATGTCTTTATATATACACTAGATAAACTGGGACCTATATTCTGAGATAAAATTAGTAAAAATTCATTTATTGTCTATAGCTGAATAATTATAAGTGACTGGAAAAAAATTCTCAAGCTGTTGTGATCTAAAACAATCTTAGGTTTTTTTTCTTTTAAAAATCAAATCTACCACATCTATCTGGGTATTATATAGGAAGAACTGGTGAAAGATAAATTTGTGCCAAGAAAAAAACTACTAGCACTCCACCCCACCTTTGTAAATAAAATTTTAAAATTACAAAAATATTTACTTTGTATAAAATTGTCATCTTTAAATATTAGTATTATGGCCTCACTGAAATCTTCATCATAGGCAGCTGCCTAACTTTTCTAATGACAGTTTGGGCCATAGGTATAGAAAGTGGATATTATTTATTATATCATATGGCTATATGTTTTTTAATGTTTTTTTTTTAAAAAAGGTGATTCCAACTTGTTAACATTTTTGGAGGATACACCTATTTTTTAATATTTTCTGCTCTTTGCCGATTGTATCATCAAGCAAAAATTCCAAAAATTTTTATTCTCTATATATATCTATTCATGCAATTATGTCAATCATTAGATCTTTCTATTACTCTGTCTTCATCCACTTTCCAACAACCACATCTTAATCAATAATTATTGCTGATATATTTTCATTTATTTTTTGAAATCTTACAATTATAAATTTCTTTTCTTCAATGACTGTTGTTATATATTTTTCTCCATTCCAACTATTTTTCTAATCTTTTGATTTGTACTTTATTTAATCTTTATTTTCTTTCTAATCTCCAAGAATCCATTTTTGTAGTCAATAAATTCCTATGTATTTGTTTTTGTCCATGTTTTCATCTTATATGATATACTCTGTGTAACAGATATAATTTTTATCATTTATTATAAAACTGAGTTGAGTATTCTTATTGCCAATCTTACTTGAACAGTTTTACAGATTTTTATTTTTGATTATTGATTTATTTCAATGATTAATCCAAAGTATTTAAAACTATTCTTTTTTATAATTGTCCCTCAATAAATAATCAATACATCAATTCTTCTGTTACCTATCGTGTTTTTCCAAAATGAACATTTAATTCCTACTTCATATAATATTCCTTTATAAGTTTTCTCATAATGTACTAAATAGGATGTTCTGTGTAATAATAATCTCATTCAAAAATAATAAATTGAATAAATATAATTATATAATCTTTGTAATAATGTTCCAGGTTAAATGGGTTTATAAGCAACAGTTTGAAAATTATTGATTGTTATTAATATTGTGATTGTCTAAGTATTGAGTGATTTTTAATGATAATCTTGTATCCTTTTATTCATATTTCTTTGTCCATTCCTTCAAAACCATATCAATATGTTTTGAACATTTGCAGTTGTATTTTTTTTATTATAAATTCTCTAACAATTTTCTGATCTATAATTAGTTGACATCCATATTGTTTATATATTTCTAATAATGTACATCAATATATCATCTGTGTTGGCCACTTTGGGAGACTATTATATGTTTTCTCCAAGTCAATAAAAATGTATAAATGTTTAATTTCCAGCTTCCATCTTTTGTAAATATATAACCTATATATAGCTTTCCTATTGTAAAATTATGTTTTTCTTCAGATGTTTCAACAAATTCTTCCACATTTTTTTAATAATCTTATTCAATATTTTGATTGGAGTGGTATTAATTTGTATGATCACAAATATTTTTAATTGATAATTTTAATTACAGATATGCATTAATAAATAATCAATATTAATAAATAAGTTCACTAAAAATACATGTACTGTAATTAATAAAATGCATATCTGATGATATTTGCATATTTCTTACTCAAACTGATTTCTCTTTTATTTATTTTTTTTATGTCTTTTATTTTTAATAGTTGTTAATTAGAAAAACCTAATTTTCATAAGTAAGTAATCAAAAATTACAATAATATAACATTTTTTTGCAATATAAGGATATTTTTTATATCAATCCAGAATATGTTAATTTCAATTTTTTTATGTTTAATTCTAAAGTTTTATGCTGCTACTTGTTACTTTATGTTATGGCTGCAATCTATTGTTTCCTGGCAACATAGTTGAACAGAATTATCACATAATCTTTTGGTAGAAATATATAAAAATTTAAATTTTATGTTTAATAAACTATTTACAAAGAATTTATGTAAAAATGCAATAAATAAATGAACTAATTTATTTCTAAGAGTTTGGAAGGTATTTGAGTACTGGAAGTGACAGAGATAAAACCATGATTAATGAAACAAAATCCAGAGTCAACCATTCTACCACTGTGTTATGCAATGTAGGGCATAAAAATATAATATTAGATATAATGTGGAATAGTGAAATTAAATCCCAAAGTTATTTATACTTATTCAGCACACAAATGAGTTAAATTTTTAACTGGATTACTTCCTGTATATAAAATCGGAATAGTTTTTTAGTTTCACTGTTAAAACATTGTACTTCTATGCTATAGTTTGTGGGGATGATATGGCTTTTAATGTACTGTTAATGATTAAGTGTTATGTCATCTTTGTCAATTGTTCACAAAAATGTCTACAAATTATAAACTGATTTATTTCCCCTTGTCGTCATTACTTTTTATTGCCATCAGAAATGACATGAAAATTGCATTATCATTAATTAAAAAGTAACATTTATTTTATTTTTTACATTTAACTTTTTTCATCTAAGATTACTTGAGAACACTTTAATATGTTAAAAAATAATGAGTCTGATTCAAAATGTTATTGTAATTTCTCTAATAATAGATTTCCTTTTTTTTCAGTTTACATGAGCTCAGGAATTAAATTGTTACATCTAATTTAGATTATATTTTTTATAGTATATTAATACATAATAGCAACTTCATTACTTATTAATTTACCAATATAACATCACATGATTTTCAAAGCTTAGTATATTAGCAAGAGAATTTCTCCTCTCTCTACGATTGTAAGCTTCAATTATTGTTGCTTATTATATGATAATGAAATATTAATACAAACTCCCAAACTTATTTCTGGCCTTAGTCTTTATCAATTAGAATAATTTCAAGCTGGAACAAATACTGATAGATGGTTCTAGAATTCAGAGAACTTTAGTACAATATGTTTTGAAAATCAAGTGATAATTTATCAGTATTAATATTTTTAGCGAGGGTAAAGAAGGTGCCTAGAGTTAAAGTAGAAATGAAGCTTTTAAATGTATAATTATTGACTTAGTGTCACAGTTATATCTATAAAAAGACTGTTTTTGGTAAAAAAAAAAAACCTTGGGATCTTAAAATTTTTAATCTAAAAGCTTGATCTATAAAAGTGATAAAGAAGAGTGCCAGCTTTGGATTCTAAATCCCTATTGACAAAAGCAAAAACAAAAAACTAGTCCTAGTATAGGAATTAAAATTGCACTGCTATCAGGCATCTTTTATCAGGAAAGAAATACTTATCAAACTAATAGCAAGCATTAAGTTTTGGTTAAAGATTAAAACAGAAAAAAGTGCCTTAACTATCAGATAAATATTTTAATAAACATTTTTTCTTTTCTATATCTAAATGATTTGTGTTATGTATTTAATACTATTTCAATTTCTAAATCAGCTATTATTTCTTAACAACAAAGATATAAAATGTAAATAAATCGAAATAATATTTCTAAATATAAATTATAAAAAGAAAATAATTATCTGATTGAATTGGAACATAATTAATTGTCTAATTAACTTTTTAAACTTAAAGGCTTTGCAAAATAATTAATTCAGAAGTTATAGACAAAATCAGCTTTGAAATGCTACACACCTTTCTCAAAACCTCAATTACAAATCAACAACAGTAGCACAAATAATAAAACTAAGTGAAATGCTGAACATTTAGTGACAAGCTATATAATTTGAAAAATTTTAATAACAGTATTAGAATGTTACATTTCTAATGCATACAACAAATCTGTCTGATTTGATTCTCAAGAACTGTCAAAAACTTTTGTTTCATGTTCATACAAAATGTTTATGCTTATACTTTTTTCTCCCTATTATTTACATAAAAAGGTTATGGCAATTTGATTTTTAGATTAATCCTCAATTCACCAATAACACATAGTAACACTTTCTGCATAATATTATAGATGTTTTGAGGTCCTATTTCATTAAATTGTCTTTGAAATTATTAATTTTGTTGACGATGCCTCACATTTAAATCTTAAATTATAGTTTGTAAAAAGCAATATGAGAAAATTGCATCCTATGTATTTTTTTATTTGATAAATTAATCACATGTATCTTAGAAAAACATTTAAAAACTATCCTCAATTTTTTTAAAAGTGTAATAATAGAATAAATTAGTATTGTATTCTTAAAACAATGTGTTACCCATTTTTTTTGGACAGACAATACCTGCAATGCATTTTATTTTTTTTACTTCCACAAAAACAAAATGTTTATTTGCTCCATTTGTGATGATGATAAAGCATTAAAATAAAATTGAATCATTATATTCACTAATTGCTGACTAAACTGTTTATAGATTAGAAGCTTCTTTCATAGTTATATATGACACTTCTTATTGTTAAAAAAATAATAATGAAAATTTTCATTTTTATTATTAGTAGAATTAAAACATTGATTATTATAAAATCCTCTTCATTAAAGATTGCATTAAGGAGAGAGATTTTCCCATCATAAGAATCTTGACAGTCATTACATATTGAAGCGGAATCTGAGATTCAGATTGCGCTTCACAGCCCACTTCCAATCTTCCGCTACCAACCTAAATTCAAACCCTATTCTTGCATATAAATTCCACTCACTAACACATTTGTTTGTATCCTTTTGTTTGAGTTATATTAACTAACATATTTATTAACGAAGATATTGGCATAAATATCTGAATTTAAACATGCAAAATAAAATTAATAAATATAGCATTTAAAATTCGTATACGCAATAGGGAATGGGGGATTAATTACAACGGACTTATAATATCAAAATATATTATAATTTCTGTATTAATTTGTTTTATAAAAGTTATAATAATTGTTGGTTAATTGCAGCTCAGATATCTGTAGATATTGGAGAGACAAAAGTACTGAGCAAATATTTAGTGGAAAAGTTCGTTATATGTAAGTTTATAAAATTGTGTTTTTAAATTATTTTTTGTCATTAAACTATACTTTTCTTTTAAATCCAATATGGAAGATGCGATTGTAATTAGTCAAAATTAATTAAAGGTGAGAAGCGTAATCTTGTATAATATTCTAACATAACTTTAATTAAAAGTTTCTCTAAAATCAAAAGTAGAAACTAAACTTAATTGATTTACTTTTGTTACAAACATTTTCTTTTATCAAAATTAATTAAAGTTTGAATACTTATCTAACAATGGCATCTTCCATCACAGTGGGAAATTAGATTGCAATGACCAATCAGAAAGGGATTCCAAAAATACCAAGGCATGGGATAATTACAAAATTATTTTTAGGAGAGTAAAGAGGACAGTCAAGGAGAGCAGTCACCAAGAAAAGTTGCGTTCGTTAATTTTCAATGTGTACTGAGTAAATCTAAGTCGCCTTTCTCACCATTCAAGATGGCCTTCCCTGGAATCTGTGCCCATGGATCCTGATATTCATAGACTATAATTATATGCCTGTTCGTTAAACAATAAACTTACTACCTGCCTGAATAACTGCTTAACAAACTGGATCTAGTTCTCCGAGGGAATCCGAAATCATCAAAAGAACAGCCAAGTTTGTACAGAGGTAACAATTTCAAATGCTGCTAGACTCTTAAAGTTAGCGTGAATAATTTTAACTCTCACCTATCTATTTCTTTAAACATTTTGTAAAGCTTTCATTTGTAAAATTTAATATTAGTTATGAATCAATTTATGAATTCTTACCTTTTGTCAATTGTACTTTCTTCTCTCTATATAACTTAGCTGTAATCTCTCCTACATTAAACCTCTCCTGAATAATTATTAGTACTTAATGTCACGTCTATGCGGCAATATTTTATTCTTATTATTATGTTTTATACTTTCAGATACTAAATTATATGTCGATAATTTTCCCCCAGAATCGTAAATGCTTACGCTATCTCTTTTAATAAAAGAAAACCCTCCTTACTTTTCAGAGGGTAATTAACCTAGTAATTTTGAAAACAAATTTGTTATTCCTAGTATAGCGGGAGCCTGCCAGTCTGGGGAAATAAAATAAGAATTTGATTATTCTTGTACAGTGTTATTTTCAACAACTAAGTAAAAATCTATTTTCGTAGAAATGTTTTTTTTTGGTTAATTAAATAATAGCGCTAACTTCTAAAATCTGCAATTAGATTTATATGAATTAAATTAATATTACTTTCTTGAAATCAATAGCCACCACCGACTTTATATATATTTAATAATATGAAAAGTATTTATTTATAAAAGCATTCAAAACCAAAGATTTATATTATTTATCCGTTGTGGAAAGTTTATGTGTAGTTTAAAGTAATACATAAGGGGGGGGAATCCTTTAGTTCTATGAGCTATATTATATTAGCATTAACTGTAATTCTTCCACATCCATGTAGTAATCAAATCATACCGGTACGCTGGGTTTTTATTAATAAAGATAGGCAATAATTCTTGATTCCTTAGTTAAATATATATATAATTATATTAATGCAAGCGTTACGTGTATACCGGCCTTTCGTTATATATATGTTTTTGTGCTTCGTTCATTCTTACTTCCAATACCAAGGACAAGGTTTGGCAAACCTCTTTGGATTTCTTCAGTGTGAGATATTATTGCATAGGGTTCGCTCTGGCAAAAGTCCAGCCTATGGCCTTCAATAAAGTGCATTCTTCGTTGTTTATGACCCAACCCTGCCAACGTTTGCAGAGAGTCGCCTTCTTTAACTATGAATTGAAGCATCTTCTTGGATCTTAGAATAGATCGTTCCATTGCCATCATACACGTACTGCTCTCCCATGTTTTGTTCTCGTTAAAAGCCTATTAATTCTCCTAAACCGTACTGTTATGATTATACTAAATGGATTGCCATTTTTTAATATATATTACATTCACACTTTCAGATACGACACTTCTGCCATTATTATTATTTCCCAAATTAGCTTCCCACACACACGTTCTTATATAGCAAATGCAAGTATTAATTAAATAAAATTACCCTTATCATCCAACTTAATAAACTTACGTATTGGTATTAATGCTGTTGTTTTTATTACTGGTGGATTCAAATAACTTTAGGTACCGTAGTCTAGCGCTATTATTAAAAATCTTATGTATCCCAGTCAATCGATAAATTATTGACATATAAATAGCCGCAATAGAATAAAGCCATGAATTATTTGTTATTGATGATTAAATATGTTCATTATATAGTATTGTAAGAGAGGTTAATGTTGTCCAAGGGAGATAAACACCCATTTTATTTACATTGTAACACCAATAACGTTTGCAATCATATACTCCAAGTTGATTTAATAAATTTTATATCTTTCTAAATATCTAAGTCATTGTTTCATTTATTGAATAGAAATAATTTTGATGTAATATAAAAAGGTTTCACTTACTAGATGATCGAAAATCGCTAATTATAATATTCTAGACATGAACCAAGTTGGAATAAGTCTTTTTGTGTCACGACTTTGTGATGCCGGCGGGGTAGGAATGAATTAGATCAGTATCATTGGAATTGTTGCTCATAAGTTGGTAGATCTGGAAAATAGGCAAATAGGGCAGAGTTCATGAATGTTCCTGACCTATGTATCTTGCACAGGATTGGATTCGAGGTACTTTTACTTGCATTACATAGTTGAGTACATTACATAGTTGAGTACATAGTTGAGTACAATAGTCGAGTACAAATAATGCTCTCTATATAACTTGTTACATTTTGGAATCATTGTTTCTAATATTTTTTTTTATTCAATCTACCACCTGATGACAAAATTTATAATGGTATTACTACCGGGCGCCAGTCAAGAGGAGTAGATTGTTACAACACTTTTACTAGATGATTGTACATTTTTATAAACACATATTTTTATTTATGACAGCTGTACAGCAGTTCAGATGTATAATATCATAAAGTAATTAAAGATGTCATTACTATTTGAAGCACATATCTTTTTTTTCTTTACATACTGTGGGTGTGAAAGTATTTAAAAGCTGCCACTACTTTTCTTTCACCACCCCAAGAAAGTGTACATATTTATTTAAAACATTATTTATGGAAGCAGAACAAAATATCACATACTATGGGTGTGAAAGTATTTAAAAGCTGCCACTACTTTTCTTTCACCACCCCAAGAAAGTGTACATATATATTTACATTATTTATGGAAGAAGAACAAAATATCACATATATCCTGAATATTGTTTACGAAAAAAAAATCTCCATATATGATTGACATTATTAGGAAAATCATATACATATTAGTAATGACTTATACCTAGTGTGTATAATATTTAAAAAGAACATCATCTGAACTGGGTGTACAAACCAAGAAAAAAATTTTTTACACATATATTTTCATTATTTAGAGAATAAACATCATATATAGTATAATAACATCTATTAATCCGGGTTCTGCAGGGTGTAAAAGTAATTAATAGCCCCACGTTGGGCGACATACCCGGGGAAAAAAAAAAAACCTGTACCGGTCGGGTTCGTCTGTTCATATAACAAGATCTCGCATCTAGGCAAAAGTACCTCGAATCCAATCCTGTGCAAGATACATAGGTCAGGAACATTCATGAACTCTGCCCTATTTGCCTATTTTCCAGATCTACCAACTTATGAGCAACAATTCCAATGATACTGATCTAATTCATTCCTACCCCGCCGGCATCACAAAGTCGTGACACAAAAAGACTCTTATTCCAACTTGGTTCATGTCTAGAATATTATAATTAGCGATTTTCGATCATCTAGTAAGTGAAACCTTTTTATATTACATCAAAATTATTTCTATTCAATAAATGAAACAATGACTTAGATATTTAGAAAGATATAAAATTTATTAAATCAACTTGGAGTATATGATTGCAAACGTTATTGGTGTTACAATGTAAATAAAATGGGTGTTTATCTCCCTTGGACAACATTAACCTCTCTTACAATACTATATAATGAACATATTTAATCATCAATAACAAATAATTCATGGCTTTATTCTATTGCAGCTATTTATATGTCAATAATTTATCGATTGACTGGGATACATAAGATTTTTAATAATAGCGCTAGACTACGGTACCTAAAGTTATTTGAATCCACCAGTAATAAAAACAACAGCATTAATACCAATACGTAAGTTTATTAAGTTGGATGATAAGGGTAATTTTATTTAATTAATACTTGCATTTGCTATATAAGAACGTGTGTGTGGGAAGCTAATTTGGGAAATAATAATAATGGCAGAAGTGTCGTATCTGAAAGTGTGAATGTAATATATATTAAAAAATGGCAATCCATTTAGTATAATCATAACAGTACAGTTTAGGAGAATTAATAGGCTTTTAACGAGAACAAAACATGGGAGAGCGGTACGTGTATGATGGCAATGGAACGATCTATTCTAAGATCCAAGAAGATGCTTCAATCCATAGTTAAAGAAGGCGACTCTCTGCAAACGTTGGCAGGGTTGGGTCATAAACAATGAAGAATGCGCTTTATTGAATGGCCATAGGCTGGACTTTTGCCAGAGCGAACCCTATGCAATAATATCTCGCGCTGAAGAAATCCAAAGAGGTTTGCCAAACCTTGTCCTTGGTATTGGAAGTAAGAATGAACGAAGCACAAAAACATATATATAATGAAAGGCCGGTATACACGTAACGCTTGCATTAATATAATTATATATATATTTAACTAAGGAATCAAGAATTATCGCCTATCTTTATTAATAAAAACTCAGCGTACCGGTATGATTTGGTTACTACGTGGATGTGGAAGAATTACAGTTAATGCTAATATAATATAGCTCATAGAACTAAAGGATTCCCCCCCCCCCTTATGTATTACTTTAAACTACACATAAACTTTCCACAACGGATAAATAATATAAATCTTTGGTTTTGAATGCTTTTATAAATAAATACTTTTCATATTATTAAATATATATAAAGTCGGTGGTGGCTATTGATTTCAAGAAAGTAATATTAATTTAATTCATATAAATCTAATTGCAGATTTTAGAAGTTAGCGCTATTATTTAATTAACCAAAAAAAAAACATTTCTACGAAAATAGATTTTTTACTTAGTTGTTGAAAATAACACTGTACAAGAATAATCAAATTCTTATTTTATTTCCCCAGACTGGCAGGCTCCCGCTATACTAGGAATAACAAATTTGTTTTCAAAATTACTAGGTTAATTACCCTCTGAAAAGTAAGGAGGGTTTTCTTTTATTAAAAGAGATAGCGTAAGCATTTGCGATTCTGGGGGAAAATTATCGACATATAATTTAGTATCTGAAAGTATAAAACATAATAATAAGAATAAAATATTGCCGCATAGACGTGACATTAAGTACTAATAATTATTCAGGAGAGGTTTAATGTAGGAGAGAATACAGCTAAATTATATAGAGAGAAGAAAGTACAATTGACAAAAGGTAAGAATTCATAAATTGATTCATAACTAATATTAAATTTTACAAATGAAAGCTTTACAAAATGTTTAAAGAAATAGATAGGTGAGAGTTAAAATTATTCACGCTAACTGTAAGAGTCTAGCAGCATTTGAAATTGTTACCTCTGTACAAACTTGGCTGTTCTTTTGATGATTTCGGATTCCCTCGGAGAACTAGATCCAGTTTGTTAAGCAGTTATTCAGGCAGGTAGTAAGTTTATTATTTAACGAACAGGCATATAATTATAGTCTATGAATATCAGAATCCATGGGCACAGATTCCAGGGAAGGCCATCTCGAATGGTGAGAAAGACGACTTAGATTTACTCAGTACACATTGAAAATTAACGAACGCAACTTTTCTTGGTGACTGCTCTCCTTGACTGTCCTCTTTACTCTCCTAAAAATAATTTTGTAATTATCCCATGCCTTGGTATTTTTGGAATCCCTTTCTGATTGGTCATTGCAATCTAATTTCCTAAAGAATTCGTATACAAGCTTTTACCCATTGTGATGGAAGATGCCATTGTTAGATAAGTATTCAAACTTTAATTAATTTTGATAAAAGAAAATGTTTGTAACAAAAGTAAATCAATTAAGTTTAGTTTCTACTTTTGATTTTAGAGAAACTTTTAATTAAAGTTATGTTAGAATATTATACAAGATTACGCTTCTCACCTTTAATTAATTTTGACTAATTACAATCGCATCTTCCATATTGGATTTAAAAGAAAAGTATAGTTTAATGACAAAAAATAATTTAAAAACACAATTTTATAAACTTACATATAACGAACTTTTCCACTAAATATTTGCTCAGTACTTTTGTCTCTCCAATATCTACAGATATCTGAGCTGCAATTAACCAACAATTATTATAACTTTTATAAAACAAATTAATACAGAAATTATAATATATTTTGATATTATAAATCCGTTGTAATTAATCCCCATTCCCTATTGCGTATATGAATTTTAAATGCTATATTTATTAATTTTATTTTGCATGTTTAAATTCAGATATTTATGCCAATATCTTCGTTAATAAATATGTTAGTTAATATAACTCAAACAAAAGGATACAAACAAATGTGTTAGTGAGTGGAATTTATATGCAAGAATAGGGTTTGAATTTAGGTTGGTAGCGGAAGATTGGAAGTGGGCTGTGAAATGCAATCTGAATCTCAGATTCCGCTTCAATATTCCATATGGATCACCTGGTGCAAAACGATATTCAACATCCCACAAACGAATTCCCTTGAAATTTTCTTTAGAACCCTCAGAAAAATTCAAAGTAGAGACAAAATTCTCTCTTCTAAGTTAAGCTATGAGAATACATGGAAACTTTTCAAGAGTCCCAGTGAATAAAGTTCCCTTTTCTCCCACGCTATCTTTGCGGTACCATAGAAGTTTTTTCTCTTCATCTATATTTGACAAGAGCATTAACACTGACAGTTCTAGTTCCCAAGTAAGAAGCTCCTGCTGACACATGTTCTCATCTTTACATCACTGTTTGCAACCAATTTTTTTATTCACTAATAAAGTTTATTTGAAAAGTATAATTAAAACATAAATCAATAGGTTGTGAAATTTTCAATTAAACTTTTCATTAAAAACTTTTTATCTTTATTATATTAAATAGATATCTAAAATACATTAAAGAATAGTAAAAACATGTTTTAGCATGCCATCATTGTTTCTTATTGCTGGAGTTTCAAGATTTTCATTGTGTATTTGGTTTTTTATGATTATGTGAGAAATCTTGAACATGAGTAATCAGAACATTCTTATAGAATAAAAAAAATCCATATTAGTGGTCCATAACCCCTCAGCTATTTAATAATTGATAAATTAATTATCAAAGAAATATATTAAAAATCTCAGAATTGTAATTGGAAAGATATAAAAGTCTATATTATAGAAAATTTTTTATGATAATTTTTATTACATTTTAATACTTGTATAAAAGAAATTATCCTATAAACATTTCAACCATAGGTTGTCAATCTTTATTTGAAGTGACTGTGTATCTAAATAGCAAGTATATATATAAATAAATTTTATCATAAGTTCATAAAACTGCAGGATTATACCATTATATTCTTGCAAAGTTATCTTTTTTCCTGCTTTATTTTAATAAGTGCATTTTATTTATCTGACCATTTCATATTATCCCACAAACTTTAAAATCTAACTAACAATAGATAATATCCGATTACCAAAACTACATTATTAAAATCTTAGGATTATTCTTTCCATTGGTTCTAGCTAATGGAAAAAATAACCCTAAATCTGATTGTGATCTGAAATAATTTCCAAGTTTTACTTTGCCTAAGTTCAATTTTTAAAGTGTAAAAATGCAGGAAAACATGAGAATCATTATAGGTGGGGTTTGTGATAGACTATAACTAATTTGGCATCTAGTAGTATTAAAATATATTCAAAAGTTCGTATAAAAGTGTAATATTATAATTAAAATACTACAATAAAATAAAACTTAAATGTTTTATAATAAAAAAATAATTTGTATAGACATAAATTGGAAATAGTTTTCTAACTCCATTATTTAGATATTATGATAATATTACATTTATTTTATGTTCGTTATTGTTATCAGTATTACAGTTTGCATTGTGGTATAGTGCTTATTAGCCTTTCAACGATATCATTTTCATTTTTATTAACTGTCTAAAAAATATTCTATTTTAAAGGTTTTTTGCAATAATATAATGACTTGCCATCTGTGCACCATTTTTTTTATACCTGAATTTATAAGTTTTATATAACTTTTGTGTTATTACTTAATTTTTGTGTAAAATACAAAATCCATTATCATGAAATGATATTTAGAATTTTTTCATAATATAAATTATACTATAGAAAAAATTTACAAGTTTATTTTTATAAGACTTAATATTTATTCTTAATTTGTTAATGACAAGCAGCAAAATGAAAAAGCATTTTTAAAAATTTGAATCGGTTAATCTATGACTTTGTTTATTTATTTATTTATCTATTAATTTAATTGATGAAAATATTATGAAGAAGAAAATTGCAAAGCTTATAATGAAAGAACATTTACAAAGTGAAAGTTAGAAACAATAATTGACTTGCTCTGGATTATTCAATGAATACAAACATTTATTTTTTAAAAAATTTAACATTAATGAATTTTTATTTTTTTTCTAAAAATAATAAATATTATCCTTATTATTTTAGAAGATCTAGGTTTTTTATTTTTATAATCCTATAATGTATGATGCTTGGTGCATGAACGAATAGATTGAATATCTGATAGATCTGGAATAAAAAAAATCATAATAATAATAATACAAATAATATGAACAAGTATGCTATATATTTTTTTATATTAAAAATAAACTATTTCTCTGTCTTTTCTTTTTTTATAAATTTTTATAACATTACTTGATGGCATCTAAAAAAACCATTAAAATGTTGAAAATATCTCACAGTGTTTCTATCAGTTATTTTTTTGTTGCCTAGTGGAGTTTGCATTTATTACAAAGATTATAAAGCGCTGAAAACTTTGAAATTATTCAAACGGAAGTCAATTTCCGATAATGCACTATTTCTTAAATATTATAAATCTCCGGCGGGAGAGTGCGCGCGGAGATTTATAATATTTAAGAAATAGCGCATTATCGGAGATTGACTTCCGTTTGAATAATTTATTATAATGAACAACTTTTTGATATAATTGTTATGCGCATCTCTGTGCTATTTTGCTTGTTCTATTGTTAGAGTATATTTAAAATGGAGAAACATATACATTTTTTTTTTTATCATTATCTTCCCAAAAGCAAGTTGGCACTTCTCAAATTAATGCTATGCAGTTATTTTTAACTAGTTGTTAAAAGTTAAATAATCAGCAGTTAGGATGAGAATTATCTTCTAATTTTTCATTGGAATAATGGTTTGCATTATTTATGACACTAGTAAAATGATTGATCCAAGATATTGAAGTTCTATAGATTGCTACTTGGCTTTATCACTTTTAATATACGAATATCACATGACCTCACTGAAGATCTGATTTCTTTATTTTTAGCAAAATATGATAAAAAATAATTTGTGCTATAACAGATCACTATAGATTGCTTTAATTTGTAATTAGGATATGCATATGCTATGTCAATTATATAAAAATATTAATATTCTATAAGATGTAAGCTGTAATCCATTTATGATTATCTGCAACAATTTTATAGATTAATAAATGTATATTATTTTTTGTTAGTTATTGTAAACTAACACATACATATAAATTTGAGACAACCAGGATTTAAGTTTCAAAGTTGGTACTTCGGATTACGTATCTTGCAGCTATTTTTAATTTTTTAAATACTATTCAATTAACTTGAAATTCAAAAATTTGTTTCAATATTTTAAAGCAATTAATGACATCTGCTTCCAACTTTGAATTCTAAATTCTCAGATGAAGACAAAACCAGCAAGTGATTTGGTATTTATATAATATTGCAATCTACTTTTAAAGTAATTGCATTGATTTAAAAAAAAGAAAAATGAGTACAAATTATGTATTGTCTATTTTTATTTAAGCTTGCAATGAATAGTTTTCATGTAGAGTGAAAACAATTGCGTTTGGAGGAATATATTAAGACTATACCAAAAAAGTTACTATTAAAATCATACTACCAGTAATTTTTTATTTTTATGGTTAGTAAGTAGAATCTGGTCTAACTAATGCAGATTCATCTGAAATTTTTTTAAAATATATTATTATGATAACCATTCACTGATCAATAATTTATAGACAGGCGGAATTGCTAAATATAAGCTACTAAAAATAAGTCATAAGTCTGCTTATAATAAAAATATTTTTACATTATTTATGCATACATCCAATTGTCAGATAATGAATGCATATGTTGGGTGGATTCATCAACCAAGATATCACAAAGTATCAACTTTTTAAAATTTTTTTATGTGTGCAATGCATTTTATAAGAATGTAATGATTTTACCATGCTAACAAAAAGCTTAACTAAGATAAGCTTAATCATTAATTCATCTTGATTATAAATTATGTTCATAACTGGTACTGATGGCAAAGTTATTGCCAACTGTTGTGCTAATAATTTTAAATTAAAGAAGCATTTATTTATTTATTTTAATTTTAAAATTGCATTACTTAAAGGCAAATAAGTATAATTTTGTAATTTTTTGTTCTAGATTTTAGTCTCTCATGCCAACTTTCTGTAGATGGATTATTAGTGAAACATAGTCATAAAAAGTGAGCTAAAGATAGAAAAATAAAATGCTTATGGGTTAAAAATGTAAATAATGTTTTAATTTTATCATATGTGTGCTTGTATTTTATTAGCATTATAACTCTTAAAATTTAAATAGGATTTCACCTGATTTAGCTAAAATACTAGTGTTACAATACTATAATAAACATACACATATGCAAATAAAACAGAAACTATATATATATATTGAATTAAATGTTTATATGGATTTTATTATATAGATATGAGGAGCATAATATCCATTAAATAGAGAAACATTTTAACTTTTGATGTTACTAAGAAACTATCAATTATTATTAATGGACAATTTCTGAGGCAAAGTAAGTTTTTCTCATAATAGTTTTTTTGTTGGGGATTTGATTTTTATCAGTGTATCATTTTTATCATGTGAGTGTAGAAATGTCTACATATGAATTGTTAACATTTATGAGAGGAAAAAATCCTAAATTTTCAATGGTATGGATGGCTGAAGAGTTGGAATGGATTGAAGCCTCTCAATTAAAGTATGAAGATTTGCTATCTTAATATAAACTGAGCACTGGTCATATATATGTGTGGGAGATGATAATCTGGACCAACTGATGAGTGCTGGTTTAGCACAAAATACATATATTGGTGATTATTTATCTTTTCTACATGTGTGTGGTCATGTGTATCAGTTGTATGAGATAGTGTAGATAGTTGAAGGGTGCTTGAAAAATCTGAGTTCAAATCCCCTATACTAAATATATTTTAAAATTATAAAAATGTAACAATATTGATGATAAACAAATTTTCCATAAATAACATTAGCATCAAAATACCAAAACTATTTTTTTTTTCATGCAGAACTCACTTGAAGTATTTTTAATTATTATAGACTTACAAATAAGTAAGTTTGTTTTACTCACTTTTAAAAAATTAATTATTTAATATTTACAGATGAAAAAGATTTTAAAATATAAAAATTAATGTAGAAATGATAAAAAATTCACAGGTGTATGATGTTGTCTGCTATTGTTTCTTTATTACTATGTTTTTCCTTATAATATTTTTTATTTCAATTTTAAAAAATATTTGAATTAATAGCTACCATATATATAAGCATTTTATGAACTTAAACTAAACACTAATCTGGCATCCATAATAAATAAATAATGGTAGCATTTATTTTCAATAAATGTAGTTTTGAATTATTTACCAATACAAAAGTATCATAGTAGTCTATATTGTGCAATTTGGGAAGAAGTAACATCATGCTATTTTTGAATTTCTTTGGTTTTAAACATCTTCACTTTTATTTCAGAACATATGTTCTTGAGTTGGATATAAGTATATGTGTAGAAGGTGATGAAATATTTTTTAAAAATATAATATAGATTATTATTGACATCAAAGTAGGAATAAACATTTTGCTTTATTATTACCAAGTGTTAGTTATTTTATTTAATTTTTATCTAATATTATTAAAAGGCAAATAAAATTAAATATATTGTAAAGTGGAATATGCTGCAGTATTTTTTTCTAGTTGCAGGGACTTATATTCACATTCTGACATTTGATTATAGATAAAATATAGAAACTGAGCAAAGTAAACAGATTTTATGAGTGTTTAAATTTTTTCAAAATTATAAGAACAAAGCTGCAGTTAAATCTCATCTGATATGATTAAAATCCAATTAAAATATTGGTATTATAATACTACTAACAAGCAACTACCATAAAATAAACCAGAAAAGGGCTTTACAAAACATATATTTTTTGGTTTTTATCCATACTGCACTCATATCAAATACTAACGTGTGAATGTTTGCGTATGAATATACAAATGTCCATCTATTTATACAAAATATTTTTGTTATGCTAAATGCAAAAACAAAAATAAAAACGCGAAAATAAATGAACAAGAAAGCTGTCAGAAAAAAATTAAGTTCTGTAACAAAATAGGTCACATTTGAGAATCATAGAACCAAACTCTTTAAGAGTCCATAAATTAAAAAAAAAAATTATAATTCTGGTGAAGTTAGTTTCAATATTACGCCAGGCTCTTTTTGATAGTGGATTAAAGATTTCTTGTTCCCCACGTACTATTAATAAATTGAAAATTTAGATTTGTAATTTGAAAAGTTTTCACGGAAAATTTAAACTATTCACGCGTTATAATTTGAATATTTGTCATTACGTCTATATTAATGTTTGTGTTATTTGTTTATTTTATTTTCAAGGTCACCCATTTGAAACGTTTTCATAGGATGGTAATCTCATTCTTACGTCGGGGCTTATTAACCAACTATTTTGGATAAAATATTTAACGCCAATGAGAGTCATTTATTATCATAATTTACACCCATCTTACGAACGAATATATATTGTGTTGGAGATGATGTAAAATTTGACTTTTGGCAATGCCAAATGATAATGTAAATATTTGTAGCTTAAGGTTGTAAATCTAGGAAGGATAACAAAAAATCTTACTAGTTTGGCGAGTACTGTATTATTTTTTTTTTTACTATTTCTCGATGATAATCATCCCCAGGCGCCGCAGTAGACCGTTTGAACACTTACCTTAGCTCGAATAAATTGTATTAGAAAGATGTTAACTTTTATTAAGCAATCACTTATCATTAGTTTGGTCTTGGTTACTTTAATCAATATTCATATAGTTAAAAAAAACTTTTCATATATTTTTTTAAAAATGACAATTTCAAAACGATATAAAATGCAGTATTTTTTTTTTTTACAAAATATATTTTTCTTTTTGCTAAAATTGTACTCCCTACCTAAGGCTTTATTAGTTATTTGTGACGTTATGAATTTTTATCCCAGTGTGAAATCATTGCCCGGGGATTTCGTGTTTTTGAAAGAGAAAATAAATTATATTTGTTAATATGGTAAATAGCTATAAGTAATCAACTTCAGCTTTTTCAAACATGGCATATATTTACTTTATCTTAATTACGTTGTTAGTATTCGGTGAGTAGTAATCATATTTTTAAATTAATGAATTATTACTGTATATTCGAATCTAACTTATTCGCTTGGGAAAATAAATTTATAACTAAAAAACAATTGAGATGATATATATATTTATTACTCTTATTTATTAAACTAGTTTATTATACAAAATTAACAAAGCGTATGCCACACTTGAATGAGAAGCTATAAAGATATACAGAAATTATTACACGCTAAGCGCTTTCTAGTTTATATTATAGTTTAAGGCTTACAATTTAATATGTTTATGTAAAGTCATGTTTTTTTTTAAAAATTTAGAAATGTAATCAAAACTATATTTCTTATTTAAGAAAAGAGTAAATTGTCTTAGAAACTTTAAATTCGAATGCCTTACTGTAAATTCGATTTCATTCTTTAATAATTAAAAAATAAAATAAATTGGATGTGTGAATATATTTTTTTCCACAGATATATTATTATAAATAGCACAGATAAAAGCATATCATATCCTAAAAATACGTACTTTTTACTATTTATTATCCACCTATTTCTCTAGTACTGGTTCATTTTTTCTCTTCTTATCTCAATTTAATGAAAGATATTTCAATAGTTTTATTATCTTGTTCTCATAATCTTTGATTTTATTAATATTGGAAATAAAATCCTTGTTTCTACTTCACCTTCGAAGAGGTACAACTTGCGCGTTGCGCAAACAAGTGAAGCTCAATATCAAAAGAATTATAGCCTATCTTGGGAGTATCGGTTTGAGTTCTGATTTTAAACAACTGGGTAGTAATTTATGCAAATGAAAAATCACAAAATGTCTATCATTTTATATGTAAGTTTCTGTCATTCTATGCAATTTATCCAAATCCTCTTTCAATATTCAATAATTCAAAAATAAATGGTCAATAATCTGTCTCTCAATTCGCATAAATTATATCTACAATACAAACGGTTACAGTTAAATTGCACTGCCAAACTAGTTGGCCTTTGATTTAGTTGGGACTTGTAAATTTGGATTGGAAGTTGAGTAATTACTGTTATCATGGAGGTGAAAAGAATTTTGGTTAAATTCAATTATATATAATAAAGATTTTTTTTAAAATTTAAATTGAGTTGAATATATACAAAATAGAAATTCATATAACACTACAACACTGGGAAAAACAATAAAATTTTACTAAAATTCTTCCACAACCATGGTTTCATCTATTAACAAATAGATGTACTTTAGTGAAATGCAACTAAACATACAACATATATAAATATACACACGAACAAAAGAAAATATTCTCCATCATTCACTTCAGCAAATAACTTCCTTGAATATCACAGAATGTCTTCATGAGGTCGATGGCCTAAGATCAAAAAATTTTACTACCAAAGCTTCTTTTACTCTTTTATTCAATTCACTTTTTTCATAAAAAGATAATTTCTGCTTTGTCAAGTAATATTTTATGACAGGTATTCAATTCATGAATATACAAAGCTGAGTTTTGACATCTATTTTTAACTCTACTCTTATGTCTTTCATAAAGATTTAATTTACTCTGACTTATATATAAATTTTATGATAAATTACCCCAGCAATAGATTTGCAATCAATTGGTTGTTTTAAACTATTTAGTAATGAAGTTAAATTCAAGCCTTTCTTCCAGGCCACTTATACCACCAATAAAAAAGTATCATTATAAATCAATTTAGTATTTGATGCCATATAGGGCAAAGAAATAAACTTTTTATTCACTCTATCAATGAAATCTTTATTATTGATTTATAGATATATTTTATTAAAAATAATATTCATAATAAATTTATGATTATATCCTAACTGACTATATTGAGTTAGTATACAATCACGAATTTATTAGGAATATTATATTTAATAAAAATATTTATAATTGTGTACCCTGAATAAAGTGTTTATTTCTTTGCCCTATAAGACATCAATTAATAAATTGATTTATAAAAATAGTTTTTTATTGGGTAGTATGAAAGTAGGCTTGAAGAAAGACCTGAATTTAAATTTATTACTACACAGTTCAAAACAGTCAATTGATTGCAAATATTCCTGGAGTAATTTATATGATATCTTGTAGTTGTCATACATTTATATAAGTCTGAGTAAATTAAATCTTAATAAAAGAGTTAAAGTTCATAAGAATTGAATTAAAAATAGATATCAAAACTCAACTTTATGTAGATTCATGAACTAAATACTGGTCATTAAATATTATTTGACTGATGCAGAGGTTATCTTTTATGAAAAAAGTGAATTGAAAAAAAGAGTAAAAGGAACTTTGATGATAATATTTTTTGAATCTGAGGTGATCAATTTTATTAAGACATTATTTGATGTTAAAGAAAGTTGGTGTTTGAAATGAATGATGGGAAGCCTATTTTATTTTGTATATATATGTTACATGTTTAGTTGAATTTCACTTGAGTGATTTGTAGTTTTGTCTAGTACTGTAGTATTATATAAATTTCTATTTTATTTTTAATTGCTAGTATAGCATGGATAATATAGCATTATGCAGTATTTAATGTATATATAAATTTCAGGAAATTTAATCATTACTTATCTCTACTATCTTTTTATTTGGTTTATTTAAATTTTCCAATTATATTCAACTTTCATTTATCAGTAATAATAGAGTTTAGTAGTCATTAAACCAGTGACTTTTGAATCTATGAATTCTAAATTTAAGGTGTTGGTTTAATGAACTAGATAATTATGCACATATTTTAAATTTTTTTTTTCTTCTACAGTTTCTCAGGTGATAGGTTTAAATGGGCCATGTATTAATGTATGTAAAGTGTCTCCAGGCCCATCAGACCCCATATGTGGATCAGGATTAATGTGTAAATTTAATGGTTGTGGCTACACATGTCAGTGGGATCTTCCAATTAGTAAGTAGCTATTATTGCATACAATAATTTTTTTTTTAAATTTAAAATTATTTTTTGCTTTCCATACTTTTATATGTTTATGTTTATAAAGTGTTTAGATGCAAAATGGATTTACTGATTCAAGTGAAACTTTTAGCAATAAAGTAATAGAAAGATAATATCTTAATTATTTTTGAAATATATTTTATTTTGAGTTCATAATTTTGCATGCATTTATAATTTTCAGTAATTAAATCAATTATTTTATATAATGCAATGTTTATAAACTGTAATATTTAAACAGCATTAAGCTGTTGCACATGCGCTTTGCAGATTTTAACTATAAATGACTGAATACTAATACTTCAAACACATGATAAAGTCTTTGGAAAAGATAGAGTGGCCTCTATCTTTTCGAACCCAAATTCTTTTGTATGGGCAAATCTTAAGTGTTTGAAAGTGAAAACATGAAGATATTAAATAATCATTTTAAACTACTTTTACATGCTTGAATGAATGACGCTGGTGAAATTTACTCGAATTTACGATACGTCATTCTTATTTGAAATTAAATGTATGTAAATAAATCAATTATTTTATATAGCACGATGTTTATAAACTGTAATATTTAAACAGTATTAAGCTGTTGCACATGCGCTTTGCAGATTTTAACTATAAATGATTGAATACTAACACTTCAAACACATGATAAAGTGTTTGGAAAAGATAGAGTGGCCTCTATCTTTTCGAACCCAAACACTTTTATATGGGAAAATCTTAAGTGTTTGAAAGTGAAAGCATGAAGATATTAATTAATCACTTTAAATTACTTTTACATGCTTGAATGAATGACGCCATATAAAATAATTGATTTATTTACATACATTTAATTTCAAATAAGAATGACGTATCGTAAATTCTAGTAAATTTCACCAGCATCATTCATTCAAGCATGTAAAAGTAATTTAAAGTGATTATTTAATATCTTCATGCTTTCACTTTCAAACACTTAAGATTTGCCTATACAAAAGCATTTGGGTTCAAAAAGATAGAGGCCACTCTATCTTTTCCAAAGACTTTATCATGTGTTTGAAGTGTTAGTATTCAGTCATTTATAGTTAAAATCTGCAAAGCGCA
The DNA here is from genome assembly GCA_028023455.1 of Epiperipatus broadwayi. Classification (NCBI taxonomy): domain Eukaryota; kingdom Metazoa; phylum Onychophora; class Udeonychophora; order Euonychophora; family Peripatidae; genus Epiperipatus; species Epiperipatus broadwayi. The sequence continues at coordinate 3,192,380 of JAQFVV010012425.1, read as the reverse complement.
TGTGCAACAGCTTAATGCTGTTTAAATATTACAATTTCCAGTAATGTAAAGATCTTAATTTACTAGTGTTCCTAGAATGCTTATTTTCTGACCATGTGCTGGTGTGGATAGAATACATATTTTATAGACAAAAAAGTAGAACTATGTAAATAAATAAGTAAATACAATATTTAATCAGCTAGATAAACAAACAGAGGGATATGCTGGTGTGAATAGAATACATAGTTTATAGATAAATAAAAAGTATATGTAAATAAGTAAGCAAATACAATATTTAATCAGCTAAATATACAAGCAGAGGGATTGTAAAGGAGAGCATAGTACTACCTGGGTTACTGAAATACATAATAATAACGGTTTTAGATACAAAATAACTATTTCAGGTAAAATCTTAAGTATGTTTGAAAATTATGAAGCTATCTGGAAAATAAAAATTCACATTTCACTTGAGATCAAAGTTCACTTTGTAGCATTTTTGAAAAATGAATTAATATTACAAAGGTCTCAACTAACATAGAAAAAAAGTAAAAATTATATGTAGCTGTCAATATATTTATATCAATATACTTCAGCTAAAATGTTAATTGTTTAAAATTGCTTAGGAATGAATTTAAAAAATGACCCCAATTTTATCTTATTTTAGAAATATAAATACAATACATTGAGATATTTAAAATTCTCCATTAAATGCCTAAATTTAAATTATAAAAACAGAGTAAAGAATAACTTCTTTTGCTTTTCTTCAAACATACTTCCAATCAATTCAATATATTTAACAAATTTTCATGCATAAATGCTAAATGAAGAAATATATAAAGAATTATACCCTCCCATATTTCAGCATATAGCATTTTAATTATGAGGGGGTACTGTTTGTTCATTGAGTGCATTGTAGTACATGCATCAGCCATTAGATTATTCTTGAGGGAAGTCCCCTTGTATCAGGCTGCCAATCATTGTCATTGAAGGAATTCATGGTGCTATGTAGTAAATCATTTTATTTATTTGTCAATTTTTGTATTGGCTGAAAAGTTGGAACAATGTGAATTTCTATTTTCTGTTAGACAAAATAGCAATCTATTTGTAGATTTTTATTACCCTAGAAGTTCATATTTATAGCTTTTATTTTAAAATTGGTTTGAATTTAATATATATATATTAATTTAAAAATTACATCAAATATAAAAATTGGAAATTATATGTATCATCACCATCATCAACCATTATCAACCCACTGCAGAATGAAGGTCTTTCCAAGTTCAATTGGTCTTCTCCAATCTTTAGCTTCTCTTCTCCACATCACCCCTGCACACTTTCTAATTTCATCCACCCATCTCACACTTCTTTTTCTGGGTCTTTTACAATCTCTTGGAATCCAGTTTAAGATTTCAATTGTTCATCTATTATCATCTCTTCTAGCAATATGTCCAGCCCAACTCCACTTCAGTCTTTTAATTTTTTCAATGAGGTCAGCAACACCTGTTTGTTCTCTTACCCATATATTGCATTTTTGATCTTTTCTTGTTACTCCTAACATGCATGTCTTCATACTTCTTTGAGTGATCTGAAGTGTGTATTGATTTTTTATTAAATGTCTACATCTCAGATCCATAAGTAAAAACTGGAAACACATTTATTTAAAAACCTTCCTTTTCAAACACATAGGCATATTTCCTTTTAGTATCAAGTTATTTCTACCTAAAGCACCCCAACCAAGTTTAATTCTATGATTAATTTCATCCATTATGTTTCTATCTGTATTAATAATCTGACTAAGGTATTTGTAACTATTAACTTCTTCCAACTCATCATATTCAATCTTTATTTTCATATTTTGAGAAAATCCATTGAACATTACTTTAGCCTTTTTAACATTTATCTTTAGTTCTATTTTCCTACTTTCTTCTGATAACTCCTGTGACATTTCCTGCAGCTCTAAAGCATTATTTGCAAAAACAACTATATTATCTGCAAAATCTAAATGACTTAAATAATCTCCATTTACTTTCACTGTCTTTAGCTTCCCATTTTAATCCACAAAATACTTCTTGCAGCACTGCTGTAAAATGTTTTGGAGATATGGAGTCACCATGTCTTACACTCTTTTCAATGTTGACTTTCCTAGTATCATTATATAATCTAATTGTTACTGCTGCATTTTTATAAATATTCTTCAAAATATTACAATATCCTGGATCTATACCTTGATGGTCCAAAAGCTTTAATCACTGAAGAAATATTTATAGAATCAAATGCCTTTTCATAATCTACAAATCCAAAGCATAATGTCAACTCATATTTATTTGTACTTCCCATAACTTTTTTCAATACCTGGATATGCTAAAACCACTTAAATCCAGCTTGTTCTTTTGGTTGGTAGAAATCCAATGTTCTCTGTAGATGAGTTGTAAATATCTTGGCAAAAATTTTGTATAAAACTTATAAAAGGCTGATAGGTCTGTTATTTTTAATATCTTCTTTATAACCTTTTTAAAATATTAATATTGCATTCTTCTAATTATCTGGTACATCTTTATCATTTAGACATTTGGTATATCACTTTGCTAAAAAAAATTCTATTTCTTCACCTGCAGCTTTTAATGTATCAATTATAATTCCATCATTACCTGGAGCCTTTCCTTTCTTTATAAATTTAATTGCATGTCTCACTTCATTTAAAATTCTGGGCAATTCAGAAGATATAATAGATATAGGAGATATTTCTTCTTTATTACTGTATAATTTTTGATAGAAGTCTTCTACCCATTTCATGATGTCATCTCTTTTTTTAGTAATAATTCCATCTTTTTTTTTTTATTGCAGATATAAATTTCCTACCAAAAGCAAAATATTGTTTTACACTCTTGAGACTTTTATTCTCTTCTATGGCTTTTCTTGCTAATTCACAATTATACTTTCTTATATCATTTTCAACTCTTTTCCACACCATTTTACAAAATTAGAGTTATTCAATCCCTTTTAATGCATAATTTTTGTATATTTTCATATTCCTTCTTTTTTTTTTATAAATTCTTTAGTCTCAGTAGAAATTTTATTGGTCAATTGCACCTTCTTTCTACTAGTTATGTTTGTTGAAGTTTTTAAAAGTGTATCAGTTATTTTCTTATTAATTTCATTCAAATCTGAATCATGTTCAAAATTTACTAATACTTAAAACTGATTTGTAAGTTCTAATTTAAATTCATTAGAATGTTTCTGAAGATTAGAAATAACAACTGTAAATATTATTTTTCTTAATAATTTTTGTCTCTCTAATTTTGCATTAACACGTATCTTACATCTTACTAATCAATGATCACTTCCTGTGTTAAATTTATTAAGAACATTACAATCTTGAAATATGTATTTTCTGTTAGTCAAAATATAATCTAATTCTGCTGTACCTTCAGTTGGATGCTTCCATGTCCATTTCCTTTTAACATTTTTCTCAAAAAAAAAAATCATAACATAAAGTTTTTTTTTTTCTGCAAACTCTACAAGTTTATGTTATAAGATCTTTCTTATTCATTTTACTACTATTTTTATATATTTTTACTATTTTCTCTTCTATAATAAGCATGAAAAACAAATGATTAGTGGTGAGATGTGCATTCAAACCCGTAATGTCAATCAGTTTCTGTTTTTTTGATTTTATCAGTGAAGCTTAAGATTTGGAGATGGAATTAATGCAATCATGCATTGCCAATCACTTATTGTTTACTATCAAACTAAAAACTAAGTAGTAAATTTTTAAAAAATTATAAAAACTAAATAGAGCCAAAATAAAAATCTATTCTTGTTGTTATTATAATGTTTAAATTAAAGAATCACCTGGTATTTTGTTGATAATACATTTACATTAAGATAATATTACAATGTTGATAATGCAATTATGTTAAGATTCCTATATTACGATATTTGTATTATCAATTTTTATTTAGACCACCCAAGAAACTGTTTACTTTTTGATTATTGTCCAGAGAGATGCCACATTGTGGAAGGATATGGCTGTTCAAAATGTGTATGCACTTTACAAAGGTAAGATTTAGTCTGAAGTTTTTTCATATTAATAAAAAATTATATATTGAAGATATGCAGTATTTATTAAACAACAATAATGAAAAAACAACATTCACAAATTTTAACAAAATATAAATAGCTTTAAAATTAAATTGTTAGTATAGATTATACTAAGATGAAGCAAACAATTCTCAAAATGATAATCCAGTAACTCATAATAATTTCCATTGGCTATTTAATTTGCCTTTGGATAAAAAATTTAGCATTGTCCACATTTGTAGCCATGAAACACTTGAAGTTGACCCTTTTCTTCAAACTCCACTATTGTGAACTATAAAACAGCCTTTTGATTTGCTCTCCTTGCAGTCATATCTTCATGGTAGATTTCTGTCCTGGTCTGGACTATTTTGTTAGCTAGCTACTTCTGGCCACCTATAAATATTGCCAACTGCTTTCCAAAATATTATTAGCCAAAATAAACATTTAATCATTTTATCCATTCTTATATTCATGGGTGTGACAAACACACATCAATATAAAACTGTTTTGTATTAAAAAGTGTTTGTCAAATGTGCTTTTAATTTAAAGCTGCATTTGCAAATTTTATCAAAGATTTTTTAAAATAGAAGATAGAAATTTTTATAATTATCAGACCTATTATCATAATATATGCTTGCTTTTTTAATTTCAAAATCAGAATTCAATAAAAATATTAGACCTTATTAAATGTTTATTTTATAATATAATCTATTTTATAACCAGAACTATTTAACCCTTTAAAATTATTATTATTCCAGGAAGGTAGAAAAATATCTCTAAAAAATTTATGACTGTTTATTTCTAATTTTTCTTTACTTTATATATATATATATGGGAACACAAACAACTTGTATATCATATAACCTAACCGGTTACATTACCCCACTTTTGAAAAAAAAAAAGCAAATAGAAATAAAACACCTATCTAACAATACTTTATATAATATATGTGTATAATCAAAACAAAGTTAATGTTTCAAACTATGTACTCATCAATGTTTTTAGATATCTGACAGGCACCTGACTGCTAGCAGAATGATTAGTGACCTGCAATTCTGCAATAAAGAATTCAGTCATTGGACTTAAATACACAATGCATCATGAATATCAAGACAGCTACCTCAATTTAGACACTATAAACTACTACAACTCATGATAAAGGCAATGCAAAAATCTTTGCAAAGACCTGTTCTCTTGGAGGGGCTGTAAAATACAAAACAATGTCCTGCTTCTTTGAGCCTTATGAGGTGGAAGATATAGAACTAAGCCTTGCTCTTTTTTTGGAAACAGATACTGGAATCATGACAGGACTGTGTTAACTGCTCTATAATAAACAATATTAAATCAGAAATGAGTTAGAGCAAATAGCTGAGATAAAATGCTCCATGGAATTGCATGAAATATTTCATCCTCATGCCAATGACAAAATCATCCAATGATCACCAAAACTGAAAATACAGTTTAACAAACTTCAACAATCAAATACCCAATCAAACCCCAAAATCATACATTTTCTATTTAACTCTAAACATGGAACATTTTTAAACATACATGAAAACTATTATTTTATAATTTATAATCATCAATACTCTGATCACATATTTCACAGTAATTTTTAAAATTAATTCTAGCTAAAATGCACACTTTTTTCTTTCTCAGTTGTGGTTGAGATCAAGTTCAGTGATAATTTTGAAGTGATGATCGCCTGTATGTGATCAGCATCAGCCCTAAGTTGGGTAGCCATTTATAATGGGATAGGGAGGTTTGAGTGAATCTGAGATAATGGAAAAATCAACTCCAGTTCAAAATAAATTTTTCAAATAATGACTTGATATAAAATATAAAGTAATGAGCAAGATATTTTTAAAATAATAAAGGGCAATGGATGATATTAAAGGAATGCTTAATATCACAAATTATATATAAGTAATTTTATATATTCAAGATTTAAATAAGATATTCAGTATGCTATTCAAGATATTAATATTAAAGTAAGATCTAATAAAGTAAGAGATATCAGAAAAATATATAAGTAGAAAGGTATATTATTCTGAGAGATCATAAGATCTCAGAGATCAGCCCAGTTAACTCTCTAGAGTCATTACATTGTATTAACTATAAATCCACCAGCATTATCAATATGTAACAGTAATACCCATTCATCTAAATGATCATCAATAAAAATAAATCAATAGTCAATCTTGTGATTGGATTTGAAATGATCTACTATAGACAACAACTATTTAACCTTTGCCAGCTTGGGCAATTATTTAAACATAATTTGGATGCACCAACTTAAATGCTAATCCATCTCAATATACTTGCCAAAAAATAATAATGCTGAGATACTAAAACATGCTGACCATCATCAATGCTCTGGCCATTTAGCACCATTAATATATTGGCCATTATAATCTTAATTTTTAATAAGTCTAAAATATAATGTAGTGCAGGAGTTTTAAAGAATATACTCTTAGCACCAACCAGTATATCTGTATGCCCCTAAGCACTGAATATACATCCCCTTTTATATATCAGACCATTATGCTCAAATCTTGCTCAAAGAACATTAACTCTATAACTGTATTATGACCAAGATATGACACAACCTATAATGTTCTAAAATTTTACAAGAAAGTTTACTGGAATAATTTTAATGATTGAATACAAGTTTATTAATAACAATAACAAAATAAATTGAAATTAAGTCTCTAGAATAAGGCTATACTCATGTTAGCTTTTTGATTTTGATTAGCATACAATAAAAACTATCACTTTGTGATTTACATGATTAATATATAAAATTCAAGTTATTATATTGATTTACTTTACCTCCTTAAAGGTTTACATAAAATGCATATAAAGATATGTCCACAGACACACATTTTAGAATATACAATGAATACATTTCAACTGACATTTAATGAAATTTAAAAAAATGATTAAATTTTAAAAATATGTGTTCTATTTGATTAATATAAAACAAAATTCAATTTATTACATTGTGATTTACATATATGTTCTAATAGATTTACTTAAACACATATATAGAATTTGTACAGACATGCGATATATTAAATGATTTAATATATAATGAAATTCATCTACATTATGTGAATTTATCACAATAATAAATGACATTAATTTTTATAGCACATAATTAACATATGTTTGTGCACATAGAATTGTATATGCACACTGGCATTTATATATCATATATTTTAACTTGTCAAAACAATACCTATTAAAAATTATTTTCAAGATCAATTCTTTGTTGAATATACATCAATTTCACTACTTTAATAATAAAGGTTTTTCATGTCTTTTAAAAATAAACTCAGTCTTGATAGGTTATAAAAGTTGTTTTTATTAATCAGCTTATTCTTAACTAATTATAAATGTCTTAAAAAATATACTGCAAACTTCTTTTGTTTTTTTTCATTCTGTAAAAGATTTTGAAGTTTTAGAAATGCCTATCAATCAATCATTTCATTCAAGGAAAAGTTACTTCTCTTTTAGAATATACAGGTTTTAAATATTGTTTTGATTATAAAAATTATTTAAGATATCAGTCTCTATATTTATATTACTATCACATTGCTCTTGATTATAACATTTTGAAATTTAGATTGTAAAATGTCATTTTAAGGAATTACTAAAATACTTTAAAATTTTCATTACTATATATTGTAATGGGATGGGGTGGGTGAGAAGTTGTTGGAAATGTAAATGAAACTGGGTGATGGAAAATCATCATCATCCCATCAATTTAAAATGAAAAATCAATAATTTACAAAGTGTATATAAGTAAAATATATTTAAGAATAAAATGAGATTAGAGAATCTCTGAACATTGAGCGACCAGCCAGAAACTCATAAGAGCAACTACAATAATTAATCATCAACCAGCATTATAAAGTAAATATCAGTATAAGTAAATACTTGAGAGAAATAACCATCCATCATCATTATTGATGGGAATAAACAAATTAGTACAATAAATCAGAATAAAATCAACAGACCATCTTGTGGCTGGATTGAAAATGGGTCTTCTTTAGACCAGGCTAATTATTGAGCCTTTGCCAGCTTGGGCAATTATTTAAACATAATTTGGATGCACCATTTAAGTGCCCATCCATTAAAATACACAATAATCAGAAATCGAAACAATAATGCTGGGACATTAAAATATGCTGATCATCATCAATGCTCAGGCCACTTGTACTGGCCAACTATAAACTTAAATTTTTAACAAGACTGAACTAAAATAAAATATAGTGCATGGGCTTTAAAGAGTATCCTCTTTTGTGCCAACCAGGATGATGATTGATCATCTCTGGATGTCCAAAGCACTAAACCCATCCCCATTTATCCATGCATGAATCTAGCCCAGAGAACATGAAGCTCTATTACTGAATGTGAACAAGAGATGATGGAAACAATTTTAACAATTAAATACAAGTTTATTAATAACAATAAAAAAAATAAATGATTAAGATCTTATAAGGATTCTTATTTTGAAAAGTATACATTGAGTTACATGATTAATAAATTAGGTTTATTTAAAACCCATTCAGCACACAGACATGTGGCTTGATACAAAATAAACATGTTTGAATTAACATTTAATTTAGAAAAATGATCAAAATTTTACACATAAGTGTCTATCTGACGCGCATTGTTATTTACAATACAATTGACATATATATGCACAGATTATTTATAAATTTAATTTTGTCAAACAATAAATAACAATAATTTCTACAATTACAAATTCCATTTGCAATATACCTAAAATTTACATATTTGTTATAATGTTAAAAGTTATTTCACAATTATTCTTTTTGTTGAATATAGCATTTTTTTAAAAAAATAAATCCGATTAAATTTTTGACAGATGATTGTTGATTGATTTAAAATGTCTTTTTTTTTTTATAAACGAAATATACAATCGTTTTATAGAATTAAAAAAATATAAATTTCTAAATGTTTTTCTGCTTGATTAGTTAATGCTGATAAAGTAGGCAAGGTGAGAGAGGAAAAGTGAATATGTGAAGTGCAGCTCTTCATGCCATGATAAGTAGAGAGTCAAGTATGGACTAAATACACAATGCCCCATGATGTCGTGAGAAAATATCACATTTTTGAGCACTGCCCCTTCTAAGTACCTAAACAGATCATCCACAAGAAATAGTATCCAGAAAAAAAAATCAGGCACTGAGCCATCCCTGCTCATCTCTTGTGAGTCTTAGGGGCTTTAGAGGAGGTCTATTCATGAGACCAAGGCCTATTCTTGAGGCCTACATATACACTGCTAGACTATCCTGGGAGCTCAATATCTAGGTCTAGACAGTGCCGAGCATATACTTTACAGCAGCATAAACACATTGCATCCATACATCCCTGCCCAATTATACACCCACCATAAACATAAAAAGTACAAATTTACGCATCACTTTCAAAATGTAATTTTACTAAAGAAATTATTTAAAATTTCATTATTATATATAACTCTACTCACCACAGCTGTACATATTTTTATCTGTTTTTCTCTGCCTGTAGATATGTCAGCATATATATAATTATTCATTTAGCAAGCTGGTTCTTTTGATACATTAGAAAAATATAATCCCGGTTTGTTGTCATCATCAGATAAACTTATGCAATCCATGTATAATATTGGTCTCCCATCTGTATAGAACTATTCCAGGCAATCAGCTGTTTTGATTTAATAAATTTTAGACAAGCAACTATCCTCTCTGTTTAAGGCTATAAATTACAGCACAAAGAAGTGGGTCATTTTCTCCAAGTGAATTCAAACTCCTGAGAAGGAAATATTAGCAGCTCTGGATCTGATGTCCTGTCTTCAGCTATATTAATTCATGGTAGATGGATTGCTAACTCTACAGTCAGCTAAAACCAATTGCTGCAAACTTCAACAAGCTGCAACAAAATATTATAATCAACTTTGCAGACTGCTCTCTTAAAAATCACTATCCAGACTGGCTGATATTTTTTATCAGCTCTTTTTATAAAATCATCTGAGGTGTTATTTAAAAACAGAATTTTATTTTTATCTCTCTAATCCCTTGGAATCTATATACATGTTTTTGTTTGGGGATTTTTAATAGATAAAAAAATTGTTTAATTAATTAAAAAATTCCAAAAATAAGTATGGTGTTTTTACATTTCAAAATCAGAATAATAATAATAATAATAATAATAATAATAATAATAATAATAATAATAATAATAATAATAATAATAATAATAATAATAATAATAATACTACTACAATATTTATATTTATTCAGACTTTTTAAAAGTTTCATTTATAAAACAATTTTTACTGTAAATCAGAGTTATTATTTAACACATTACTTATTATTATTTTATTTTAGGAAATATTAGAAAAATATCTAAAAAAATTTATGTCTGTGTTTATTTCTACTTTTCCTTTATTTTATGTATGTATATGCACATACATTATATTAGTGTATGCTATGTAAGTCAAATGGTTACAATGTAATGTTACTCACCATCAGCTGTATATACATTTATCTGTGCTTCTATGCATATAGCAAACACAGTATATGTATAATGAGTTCTTTCGCAAGTTGAGGTTTTTTTTGGGTGTCATCATCAGGAAAGGTATAATCAGGTTAATTGTTGACATTGATCATTTCACTTCTGGCTAGGATTTTCAGACTTCAAGCAAGAAAACTGTCTAGAATTCGACTTCAGGTAATCTAGCTGTTTTGTCCACATTTGTAGTTATGATATACTTGAAGCTGACTCTTTTCTCAATGCAAATTCAAAATCCCAATCATGAATTATAGAACAGCTTTCGATTTGTCCTTCTTGAAGTCATATTTTTATGGTAGGTTTCTGTCCTGATGTGGACTATTTCACTAGCTATCTACTTCTGAACAGCTATAATTATTGCCAACTGCTTCTCAAAGATCATTAGCCAAAGTAAACATTTAATCTTTTTATCCACAATTTTATATTCATCAGCTGGGGTGACAAAAATATATTAATTAAAAACTGTTTTTCTTATCTCTTGATTAAAAACAATTTTAATCATTTCAAAAGCACTTTTAATGAAAAGCTACATTTGAAAATTTTATCAAAGATTCTTAGAAAATTTTCCAATTATCAGATCTATTATCATAATACATGCTTGTTTTTTTAATTTCAAAATCAGAATTCAATTAAAATATTAGATCTTTTAAATGTTTATTTTATAAAAAAATTCTAATTTAAATTCAGAATTATTTAAACCTTTACAATTATTATTATTCCAGGAAGGTAGAAAAATATTTACAAAAATTTGTCTGTGTTTATTTCTACTTTTCCTTTATATGTATATAGGAACACACAACTATGTTGTATGCCACTTAAGCCAACTGGGTACTATATATATATATATATTGCAGGTTCATCCATGTATAATTTTGTTGAATAAAATATTTTCCAAATAGGAGGAAGTTTGCATATGTCATCATGTTTGTTGATACAGTTTGGTCTTTTAACTTTTTAACGGTATCTCTAATCTTATATTGGTAGACAGTGCTATATCTAGATAGGATATTGGCATTAAAGAAATCAATATTGTTATCAGAATTCATAGGATGGAGTGAGTTCTTATGATGATGAGTGTTGTTTAACTGCATTAGCTTGCTTATCTCATCTAGTATTGATGTGACAATTGCTTATATATCTGTTTTTTTATTGGTGAAACTTTAACATTGTTAGAAATCAGTGTTTACGGTGCCTTTGCAATTATTTTTGTAATATCTTAATCATCACCCAGTTGTATAATCAAGCCAAAACACTGATATATTTATAATCAAAATCATACACAGATGATCCCACAAAATATATCATTTATATCTGTAACCCATAAAAATTGTCATATGTATATTAGAAGACACTAAAATAAAGATTATCCTTATAGTTTACATCTGACACTTTATTTTATGTCTTATGATGATAACTAATTTGTTTCTGGCTGTGCATTTATGATAACAGATAGTCCAGTACATTGGTAATATTAATAATCGTAGCATTTTCTGATATTCTTATTTAGAACTTATGTAGGTGAAATATTGATTGATGATTAATAACTTCAGATTTTATATTATTTAAATTAAATCTACCCACAAATGATGACTGCAGCTTATTGATGATTATTGTTGGTGATGCTATGTTTATCACTTATTATAACATATATTTGAATGCTAACTCTTTGCTTATTTTACATGCTCTTTGTGTTCCATTCATATCATCTATTGATGATGATTGCATCAGACCTATTACTTTATTTCATATCATTATTCTTAGACAATTAAAACTTCAGATATAGAAATCATAGGTATGGTACTCAAAAGGTTTATAATTACTGCAGGTAGCCAAAAAAAATCAACATAGATTTATATGCAATTATTGGTCATTAAATGTGTATATTTAGAATAAAACTAAAAAGGTAAATTAATAAAGCTGGCACAAAACTAAAAAACAATCTAATTGACAATGTCTTCTTATGAAAAGTAATCTTATGTAAAGAATTTTTTAAAAAAAAAAAAAACATCGGAAAAGTTATGAATAATATTTCATTAGTGTAATTTTCATTACATCACTTTTATGCAAGGTAGGGAATTGTTTCTATCTACTTTTAAGACCTTATGGAGGGATCAAATCTTAAATATATGACCAAAGACAGGTGAAAAAACTATGAAACCCAAGATACACATTTTACACTAAATTAGCACTCATCAGTTGGCCCAGACCACAATCTCTTACACATGTCTTTATTATTGTTCAGCATTTATATGTATTATACTGAACAGTGATAAAGTTATGTGTAAGAGATTTATGGTTTGGGCCAACCGATGAGTGCTAGTTCAGCATGAAATGCGCATTTTGGGGATCATAAATCTTTTTCACATTTGCTTGATCATATGTTTATTTATATCCAAACCACAAAAAGTTAAAAGTAGATAGAAACCTGTTCTACCTTGAGTGAGAGTGGTATAGTTAAAATTACAGTACAGAAATATTCATTATTGGATAATCTCTAGTCTGATGTATGACTAATAAAAATTATTAATATTGTAAAAATTTTTGCTTTGAAATGGGCTATTTGAAATTATTTTGGTCATAATTTTAAAAGAAAAAATATACACACTGTTATGTCAATTGCCAAACAGATTTTTTATTTAAAATAAAAATTATGTTGTGGGTCTTTGCAATTGAAATTAAATATATTTAACTATTTTATGTGAAGTATAGCTTTAGAAAGATAAAACTACCCTATTATTAAAAGAAAAAAAGAAGGCTTTTAAAATATAAGAAATAATGGACTAAACCCTTAATAATACTAAAGTAATAAAAAAATTAGATGCAATAATGAGAACATTAAAAAGGTAAAAGAAATTGGACTGGATTTGTCTCAAGATGATCTGATGATGAGGAAAAAAGTAAATTATTGTTACACAGTATTTGAATATTTCTGTAATACAAAATACTTTGAGTGTCATGATTAACAACTCCATTATACTATGTTCATAACCTGAACTTCAGATTTTGACTAGATGATCTTTGGGGAATTTTTTAACTACAAAATGGGATTAGAACTTTTTTTTGAGGAATTGCCTAGTAGCCAATCTAATTTAGTTATTCAATATTGATCATTAAGTGGGTATTGGCCTGCAGTTAGATAGAGTCAAAACCTCAGCTTAATCTAGATTGGTCAGATAGTGTCAATATACTGATTGTAGCACCAAAAAATACGAATTTAATATGATGAGAGTTGACATCTGCTGAGAATAGCATTATATGACTATGGCTAGAGCCTTCAGTTAACTTTTTCCATTTATAAAATAATATCACCACTATCAAGATTAACCATTATCAACCCATTGTAAGAAATATCTTTAATTATGACACTTTCATTCTCTAGCTATTTTTATACACTAGTTTAGTCAAGCAATAAAACACCATTGTAATGCTTATTTTTGAAACCAATTAATGAAATTGATTTTAAAATTATTTTACTAGTATTTTAACTTAACACAACATTTTTTCAAGCTTTTATTGACAATCTATTTATGTAAATCATATAAATATTATTATATTTATATCAGATCATGTGTTTTCAGCTAGCATGGTCAACTTAAATTGGTAAATGTAAACTTTCAGTGTAGTTGAAATTTTAAGTTAATATATATATATATATACAGTAATTAGATATATATAAAATAAGATTTGAAATACCAGGCACTCTTATACCTGGAGCCTAATTGTAAACATATGGGATTTGAATTCAGACTTTCAAGCCCCTTCACTATCCACACTATCTCATACTACTGATACACCTGACTACACATAGGCAGAAAAAATAAATTATCACCAATATACATATTTGGTATGTATTTAAATAGATACTGTCTTATATGTGAGGGGTCCGAGTGACTTTAGGCCAACATGGGTATGACAACAATATTGGCATCTGCATGGGATTTGGGAATTCTATCAGATTTTCAATGGTATGACTGGCTGAAGAGTTGGAGGTTGAAGCCTGTCCATTAAAGTGTAAGGATTTGCTATCTTAATATAAACTGAGCACTGATTATATATATGTATGGGAGATGGTAATCTGGATCAACTGTTTAGTGCTGGTTTAGCACAAAATGTATAGCACAAAATTCATTTATTGGTGATTATTTATCTTTTCTGCATGTGTGTGGTCATGTGTATTAGTGGTATGAGATAGGGTGGATAATGAAGAGGCTTGAAAGTCTGAGTTCAAACCCTGTATATTTATATATGTAAAGTATAACTAAAAATTTTATCCACTTAGGAACACTTTCGACTATCTTTATAGTCTTTGTCAACAAACACTTTGAAAGGCTAACCTTCCAGTTGATAGCACTCCTAAGTAGATAAAATTTTTAAAGTTATACTTTAAAAAATATCTAATTACTGTATTTATAAATATTCAATTATAAGATTATGAATATTAATTTGAAAAAATACAGACATCCAATTATATTATTACATATATATATATATATATATATATATATATATATATATATATATATATATATATATATATATATAAATTAACAATTGCATCATACATCAAAACAATCAAACAGAAGTGAAGTTATATTTGCACATCTCTTTACATTGCATTGATATGAGAAATTAGTCTGAATTTCAGAAAGACCTTTGGCAGTGGATAGAAATGATAATATATTAAATTGGCAAGTATACTATTGATATAATTTGTAACTGTATATAGGTAAAGAGGTTAAGGATTCTTTAATGATTGATTTTAGGAAGACAAAAACCTATTCAGATCTTCTCATAGTGAAAAAGAAGATATTACTCAAAAGCTAATCATACTGGATATTGAAATTTTTTCAGTTTTCTTTTTTTGTTTTATTTTCTGTCATTTAGTCATTAGGATGAATATCTTGAAAGAATTCCTAAGCTCATTTGAAAATCTTTAGTTATATAAAAAAACCTTGTTTTATGAAGATTTGAAAAACACATTATAAACACACATATGTAATTCTTATCTAATCTATGATTTATATAAACATTTAGATGGCCTATAAAAATAAATTATTTTTTATCCATATGTAAACACCAAAACAGTAAATGATATTGCATATGCAAAATTGATTGACCAGATAATTAGCCGTTAATTGGTAAATATTTTTTATGACTATCTATATATGCAAAAAATATTACAGTGTTGATGAATATATAATACTTTATTAAGATTAAATTTCAAGCATTATGTATATAATTAAAATGCCCTCAATCTAAATTCCATTTACTTACACTCATAAAAAAACAACATTTATTCATTGGTAGAAATTATGAGAATTTATGGTATCTAGAGGGCATTGCATTTATATATAGCCAAATCTTTGTAACTTTCTATTTAATTTATTAGCCCAGTATTCATATGTAATTTTAATCAGAAAGGAATTACATCCTATACAAATGTGCTGTAATGTTGTTTAAATATCTCTACAATGTTTTGTTGAGTATAAAAAATACTTCCAAACCAAATCACAAGTTGGAGATTTTGAGAAGAGTGCCTGTATTATCTTTGTATCTAAATTCATTTATATAGGTCGATCTAAAGAATCTTGGAATGAGAATGTGAAGGACTTTCTTTAATCATTCTACATTCATTAACTTTATTCTATTAACAATCGCAACATATTCCAATTTACTGCCTGTTAATATTATGAAATATTAGGATCCTAACTATTTAATTTACTAACACAAAATTTGTATATAATTTTAATCAGAAGGGAATTACATTCTTGACACATGTTCTGTAATGTTGTTTAATATTTCTATGATATTTTTTAGGTATGAAGGATACTCTTAAAACAATGCACAAGTTAGAGATTTTGCAAAGATCAGAGTGGTTGTTTTATCTTTGTAGCTAAATTCACTTATAGAGGCCAATCTAAAGCATCTTAAAATGAGAGTGTAAAAACCTTCCTTTAATCACTTTATGCTCTCATTCCAAGACACTTTACTTTGATAGAAATGAATTTAGGTACAAAGAAAAGATGGCCACTCTTTTCAAAGTTTCTATCTTATGCTTTGGTTTGAAAGTATTCTTCATATTCAACAAAATATCATTGAAATATTAAAACAACATTGTAGCTTATGTGTATAGGATATAATTCCTTTCTCATTAAAAAAGCCAATTCTTGTAGACTAATGATTTTGAGGTTATACATATATATGTACACAATAAAAATCTATTAATGGCAAGTAAAACCAAATTTGGCATGCAGTCTTATCCAGTATTTTTTATAAATCATTCTATTTTATAATGATCCAATTAAGTTATTAATTTTATTTTTGAATCTTAGATTAAGTAATTTTATAGAATATTTCTACTCTTATTCAACTAAGCTAGTTTATCATTTTATAATTTTTAGTTAGGTTCTTGAGTTTTTATTATGAGATAATTACCCAGTTTGTGCTTGATTCAGATCATCTTTTTTATATATTTCTATTGTGTTATTTTTAATATTTCTATACTTCCTTGGAATTATATGTAATAGAACTTCATCCTTAATTTCATAAAACTTCATAGCATTTAATGTCATCACATAACTTTTACCATTTATATCATAAGCTAATGCACATGCACTTTGTAGATTTAACTATAAATGAATACTCTCACTTTCCAAACACAAGATAAAGTCTTTGTGAAGTGATAGAATGAATCATCTATTTTTTCGACCCAAACATTTATGTATGGGTAAATCTTAAGTATTTGGAAATGAGTGTGTGAAGATGTTAATCAATCACTTTAAATTACTTTTTACTATGCCTGAATGAGTGATGTTTGCAAAATTTCTAGAATTTACGATACATAATTCTTACTAAATTAAACATATGTAAATAAGATATTTATTTTATATAGCGCTATGTTTTTATAAACTAATATTAATTCATTCAGGCATAGTAAAAAGTAATTGATTAACATCTTTACCTCTCATTTCCAAATACTTATGATTTGCCCATACATAAATGTTTGGGTCGAAAAGATAGATTGATTCATTCTATCTTTTCACAAAAACTATCTTGTGTTTGGAAAGTGAGAGTATTTATTTATAGTCAAATCTACAAAGTGCATGTGTATTAGCTTATTGGCTTATTAATATTACAATTTATAAAAACATAGCACTATATAAAATAAATGACTTATTTATTTATATCATAGTTATTTTATAAATTTAACTAATATTTTTTCTTTTTAAAAAACAACTTATACAAAAAATAATATATTTATTTAATTTAGCTGAGTTAGTTAAAATATGATTTTTTTAAAAAAAAAATCTTATCTTAATCATATAAGTTAATCTTGAAATATTTACATTTTCCTTACAAACTGTTTAAGTGCTGCTTGAACAATAAAATATAAGTGATAACATTTTATATAAAAGTTTAATTAAAACAAATTTATAAAGAACAAACTGCATAAAAACATTGTCTAGAGATGTCTCTGTGGGTTGTCATCTTCATCTTCCTAGCTATGATACTATTTGGTAAGTTGCTAACATTTTGTAATTTGTGAAAACTATAATAATTTATTAAATAATTTGCTGTATGCTAACATTTTAGAAAGAAGAACAATATATACACATCTTTTTGGTTTCTAAATACTGCAATAAATTTTCATTTTGGAGAGCCTCATGGGTTAATCACTGAACAATTTTCATCCATATCTATGATCTTATTGATCAGTACATGAATATCTATCTATACAATAGTCACAAGATAAAATAAAACATAAATTCTTTCATTACATAGCAATTGTCTAAATGATAAATTACACTCTCCTTCACAGTACATTCTGTGAAAAAAATATGTAAAGGCTTTTTTGTAGGAAGTAACTAAAACTTTTATTTTTTTAAATATATAAGAAAAGTATTATGGTGTTAAAATATATTATAAATATGGATATTCAAGTGGATGTCTTACCCAGAAAGTTCATGGCATTTATAAAATCACCATGCTATGAAATCTCCATCCGTATAATATATTGAAAAAAAAATAGAGTAATTGGATGACTAAAATATGAGGCAAGGGAAATAACGATCAATAAATTAAATAGATGTTGTGGGAAAGTGAAGAACTATGGAAAAGTTATGATAAGGTAAAAAGTTAATAATTGAGAAGAGAATATTGAATAAAGTGGCAAAGATCGATTGGGTTGATGATGGAGTCATGATGATAAGGATATCAGCAATGCCGAGGAATATGAGAAAATATATATGCAGGTTACTAATTGTGATAGTGAAGATATTCACAAATAGTTAAACACAAAGAGAGTGCAAGCACATTTATATTGTTACTGAGTGTTGGAAGAAAGACTGTAATAAATGATTGGCTTGTAGAGTTTTGTAGGGCAAATAAATTTATGGTTACAAATACATGCTTCAAAAATCATCAGATTTTGGAAGTTCCTGGGTGATAAAGATATCAGATAGACAACATATTAGAGAAAATATATATTGCCACAAAAAATATTTACAAATAAATGCTGTTAAAATAGAAGTTCATGGTCTTTTTAAGATAAATATTTTTTAAATTTTATAATTAAACAGTTCAAAAAGTCAATTACTACTTTTGAATGAAATTTCTAAAGATTCTTTCAATATGACAGGGATGATGTAAATTCTAATCATATTTTTATAGCAAAATTATTGTTGAATTTATATAGAGGATAGAATTTTTAAAAAATAATAAAAACTATTAAAAGATAGAAGTATATAAATTAATTTTGAATAGATGTTGATGAATGATAAAGAAAGAAATGTTAGAAGTGATAAAAAAATGCAGAAAAATCTGATCAGTTAAAAAAGATCTTGAATAATTAATATTGAAAAGATCAAAGAAATAGAGAACATAATAAAAACAGTGAAGAAGAACAGATTATATGAACAAAATTAATCATGAGTTCAGTGAGAATGCAGAAAGAAAAAAATGCTTTAATTGAAAAAGACTTATAATATTTAATAGATTTAAAAACATACTTGGGATAAGAATAAAGTGAGAAAATAAACAAGAAAGGACTAAAATTAACTGATAAAATGAAATAATTATTTTCAGAATGTGATTACAAAACAAAACATTGGAAAGTATTAATTATGAGATTGAAAGAAAAGAGAAAAATGAAAAAAAAAAAGCAAGGTGTGAATATAGTGAAAGAGGTAGTAATGGTAAAATTTGGGATGATATAATACTTAGAGAAATATTAACATAATTAATAGATTATAATTTGAAATCAATCTTTTTTAACTTTTATTGATCCCTAATTAAGAGAATTAAAGTATCCATGTTTAATTCAGTTTCTTCTATCAATAGCCTCATTTCTCTACATCACATATTTACTTATTTGTCCATACATATTACAGTATTCTCTTTCTATGTTTCTTATAATCTTATAGGAGACAATTTAAAACATCAAACTGTTTATCTATTATCATCTTTTATAAAAATATATAAAATTGAGTTCTATTTTATGATCTCTTAATTCTTGCAATGGATGTCAGTGTTATCTGTTTGTCATCTCATCCATGTACTTCATTTTCAATTTTTTCTTGTTACTTCTAGTATACATCTGCCTATACTCCATTGAATAATCTGAAGTTTTTATTGCTCTTGTGTTAAATGTTCAAAGTAAAAAGCTGATGAATACATCTATAAAAATCCCTTTTCAAATTAATAGACACATTTCCTTTTAATGTTAAAATAATGATATCAAAAGCACTCCATCCAAGTTGAATTATATGATTAACTATATATACTGTTTTTATCAGCATTAATAATCTAATCAATCATTATTAACATTTTCTGTATCAATCTTTTTTTTCTGCTGAAAAAAATAATTAAGCATTAAGTTTTAGTCATACTTTCTTATTTTCATCTAATAAAATATTTTCTGCAAAAGCAACATCATTTTCAAAATGTAAATGATTAAAATAATCATTTATTTTTATTAGTTTTTCATTTTAATTCCTCATTTTAATTCACAAAATACTTCTACAAAAGATTGTTATTAAGTGAAAAAAGACTTTAATTATTTTTAAAGGTTTTAAGATGAGCAGGATAAATTCTTAAGATTCACTCATTATTGTCTTTGCAGCTTTTAATATATTATTTATATGGTAAACTTACACGTTTGGTTATTGTCCATCATGTGTCAGCCATGAAGAGAGTTTACTAGCTATTACTTTTGAGTTTGAGATCAAGATATTTTATAGTCTTCTCAATTGCCTGATAGTTCTTGACTGAAATATGATGGTGAGTTTTTGAAATCAGAAATCAATGTCTGCTAAGTTATATATTTTTTCTTTTTTATAAATATTTACAATCATAACAGTAATTGAATATGTAATATGGAAAATGCTTAAGAATTTTGGGGGAACTGTAATGATTCCAATTTCTAAAAAGGATAAATGCAAATGTGTAAAATATAGAACAGTAAGCTTGATATCACATGCTTTAAAATGATTATTGTGGATTTTAAATTTAACAATAAATACAAGATTAAATATTTTACTGAATAAGAACAATAGAGTTTATAAAAAGTAAGGTTGTAAGAGATGCTATTGTTGTAAAAATAATTGCAAAAATAAATACATTGAAATAGGTAAAGTAATTGATATATGTGTTGTGAATTTAAAAAAAGTATTTATTAGGCTAATCTGGAACAAACCTTTTTTATTTAATATTTGTCAAGAAATGATAAGTAGTTAGATAATAGAAATTTTGCAAATAGAATAGTTATAGATAATAAGGTCTTTTTAGCTGATAATAAAAAGACTCTAATACATGTTAAATATATTGGAGAAAGAATGTATTGAATATGAAATGAGGGTTAATGTGGATGAAACCAGTACTTTGTGGATGGGAAAAATACAAGAGGAATACAATACAGATTAAATTTGATAATAAGTTGACTTAACATGTAAAAGAATTTACATATAGGAAATTTGATTGGGAAATAATTAAAAAAATGAAAATAAGGTTAAAAGAATAATAAAAGTGAGATATTTACAAAACAAATATTTGTGGATTTTTAAAATGAAAGTTGAGAAAAATTTTTTGGAGTATATTGCTATAAGATCAGAGGACACAAATAGATTAAAAGACATTTTTAGATGTGGGTATGGAAAGAATATAGTGAGTTAATTGGATAAATAGAGCAGAAATTTTAATAATAATATCTGTAAAGAAGTATTGATTCGAGAGACTGGACATAAGAAAAAATGGATTGGATATGTTTTGAAAAGAAGAAATTGTTTAATGAAAGATCTTTGGAAGAAAAGATATAGAGAATAAAAAATAAAAGGATTGAAAAAGATTATCTTATTAGATTATATAAAGGATTGGATGAATTATACATGGAGTTAATGATTGTAATAAACAGAATAAATTGAAGAAACAATTGAATTGATTGAATGATTGATTTCTGGACCATACCATATTTCAGATTCATCCATCTATACATTTCTCTTGTTAGAAAAATAGAAATATACTGATATTTTTATATGATCATATTTGTCTACTGGACAGTAGAAGACATTCAAAAAGACATTGCAGAAAATATAATGCAAAATCAGGCCTTATCCAGTTGAAGTGTCTGCATAATGCTAATTATAACAACAAGTAAATGTAGGAATGAATGAATTTTAAATATATGTTTACACCTTTACCTGTTCCTAATATTCATTTATATATGTATATATGTGTGTGTGCATGCAAACATACAAAAGTAGCCCACACCTATTCAACACCAAGAAACATACAATTCAACATGGATTTGGTGCTTTTGAAAAAAGTAATACTACTTTAAAAATGTGTTTTACTATTGTGTATTATATATCTGAAACATGGATTGATAATAGGAGTGTGAATTTCCAGCATGTCTTGATTGCAGATTATGATAAACAAAACATGAATCTGTGACTTTTGAGTAAAACTTTGAAACATCAATCCTTAAATTCAGGATATTATCAAATTCTGAAGAATACATATCAAAATATATTAGTAGTAATGATATTTCATGATGATTCTAAAAAGATTAACATCAATAAGTGTGCCCAACAAGATAATTCCACTTTTCATAATCTTATATAAGTTTTATATAAAGTATTTCATGGATTAAAGTGGGAAACTACATATAAAAATAAAATTTATAATAGGTAATATCTTTATTTTGTCAATAGAGGAAACTCTCAAAGCATGACAATATTGCCTGACTATTATAAATTTCAAGGTGCAATTGATACAGGTTAAAGCTTGTCTTAAAAGTATTTACATATATACTTTCTGTATACTTAATAAATATTATAACTTTACAATAGTTTATATATTTCATGTATAAAGATCATAATATTAACTCATTGTAAATCAGAAGATTTTATGAATGTTAATTTGTATAGGAAATATTGGATGTAAATTGTGGAAAGAATGACAGCTTCATGCTCCCAAGTCAAGATGCTTCAGATTGGCCTATATCCCTTCCTCAGCTTTATCTGGTCTTTTTCAGCAATGGCTTTAGGTCATTGGAAATCTACTTTTTGAGTTATGGAACTGATTTTAAGCTTGTTTTAAAGGTTACAAAAAAGCCCGTAAGTTGCTACCCTCTCTTGAATTATTTTACAAGTAAAAAATCAATATATGTGACATTGAAGTTCTAACAAAAGGAGGAGACAGTCCATTCTAAACTCTGATTGGCTGTTGATTATTTGGTCAAAAAAGATCGCCGGTAAATAATTTTCACTACTGAAAATGAAAATATATGTTTTAGAGTGTTTTTATTATTATTTTTCATACATATTATAAATTATTTTCATAAAATATCCTGAAAATATCATTATTTTACAAAAATAGTAAGATTTTATTAAAAAATTGTATACTTTACATGAATGTAAATTGAAAAAGAAACCAGTGGTAGGAATAATTTTGATATGCCTGTCAAGAGTTTAGATTGCCCCAAGCTGTTTATTTGATTTTCAAATAAAAATTAATATTTTTCTGGCATTTATTTACATATTTTAATGTATTTTGGTAAAATATGCTGAAAATATAATTATTTTTAGAAAAATGCTAAGATTTTACTAAAAAATTCTTAACTTTTATAATAACGTAAATTGAGGAGGGACATCAATGACATTTACACGACTTGTAATTTGCTACAATCTTTTTTTTTTTTTGATTTTTTTACGCTATCAAATATTATAATTATAAATAAAAATTTATTTTTGAAAAAAACTTTTGTTCATAACCTGACAAATTATTAATATACTTTTTACAAACAAAACTAAAATGAATATAATATTAAAAGATGAATATATTTTTATGGCTGTGCTTGTTAATTGACTAATCAAACTTTAGAACTTTTAATTCACTCAGCCAATAATAAAAATGGACAATAAAGAGTACTTAAAAGGATATAAGTGGAAAGTTAGGATAAAGATAAGATGACCACTCATCTTTATAAAAGTTATCTTGTGTCATGGTTTGAGAGGTCCCTCTATCGGCAAAATAAGGCATATTTGATACAGGTTAAAGCCTGTCTTAAAAGTATTTACATAAATCATCTATATTATGAAGATTATGTGCTTGTTTTAAAAATAATGTTGCTAAATAGACTGGAGTAATGTTTATAGGTTTAAAAACAAAATAGAAATTAAAACTATATCATGGTGATCAGGTTAACACAGATGAAAATATTAAGACTAAAGTTAATCATAGAATTAAACATGGATGGGGTTTTGGCAGAACCACCTTAATATTAAAAGGAAATATGGTGCTCAAATTTTTTTAATACATGTTTTCTAGTTCTTATATATGGATCTTGACATGTAATAAAAAACAAAACATAAATATCAGTCCACACGGCAAAGGTGGAATTTGTATAATATAAAAAAGATTAAAAATTGAATACACAGTTGAGAAAAAAAATAGGCATCTCTTCTGTCAGTAAAATCAATTAAGACAATAAAATGTAGTTAGTTTGAATATATTATTACAAAAGATGAATATGAGTGGATGACTAAGCTTAAACTTGTTTCCAAAGATTATTAAAAAATCAGAAAAAAAACACTGTTGATAAGATGAGACATTTAATTGGAATAATATAAAATAAAAAAATTGAAATATTAACAACAACAAAAAATTTGAGTTAAACTTTGAGAGCTATTTATATAGAAATAAATCAAAAATGATTAAAAGATTGTGATAAATAAAAAAATATATTTTCCAAGATTTGTGGAATTATAAATACCTCACTTTATTTGATGTTTCTAGACTATTGTTTAGATTTGCCTATTCATAGATATGGCTCTGTTATCTACAAATAATATCACTGAAGAATAATATTATTGATGTCTAATTTGATTAAAATTATTAAAAAAAAAAAGACAATTTGTTTATAAAACTAATACATTTGTATATTTAGTTTTAAAAAATAAGTCACAGTAGCAATTATTTATATAAAAATTATTTACATAATATAAAGTATAAATTAATCTAGTGTCTGAACCTACTCTGGTACCTCCCTGAGGAGTGCCAAAGGATGAAACCATGGTCAGGGGTTTGGGGGGGGGCGGGGTTCCTGACAGAGATATTTTAAATGCTGGCTCTGGCTTAGCATTTATCACAAAGCTTGTTGAGGAATTGGCAGTCCTCATTGTTTATAACTTACAAGCTTAAGAGAATAGGATCATGTGATCTATGACTCTTATTTTGACTATAAATTAATCAATCTTGATCTTAAATTATGCAAATACACCTTATAAAATTGAAATTCATTAGAAACCTATTTCACAAATTAGAATTTATAAAACAAGCTTATCACACATTCAGACACATACCTCAAAAAAATAAATGTTATTACCTATATTTATATGTCTTTAAAAATAATTTATATAAATATATAATTTATGGATGTTTAATCACATTTTTTTTACAGGCATCGTTGAAATGTCTCCATTCATGTGTCCAATAGCTTGCTTGTGTGGTCCTGACTTATCTAAGTTCTGTGCTTGTCTTCCATGTCCTGGCGATGAATAGATAAACTACTACAATATCTGTAATTACAATTTTATAGAACAACTGTAAATTATATTTTCTTATAATAAAAGTAGCAAAATAAAATGTTTGATTATGTGATACTTATTTATAAGTTAATTTAACTATTACACATAACTATAAACATTATAAAAAATCACCAACATATTTTTAATTTAAAACTACACATTTAAATGTAAAAATATTAAAAAGAGGTTAATGAGAGTAATGTATGATACCATTGTTTTTTAATGGAATCCAATATTGTTCTTTCAAGCAAGATTGTAAATAATAGATATAAAAACATTTTATAATCGATTCTTATTTACTCTGCACTAAAAAAATATTTATTCAATCACAATTAAGGTTTTTATATTTAAATTAAAATAAAAGGGTGGAGGGGGCAAGCAATTAATTAAGTCAATTCCTTATGAAAAATAGAGATTGTCTTAATTATTTTCTGGACTCCCCACACTCTTATTTCATGTTATATATAGAAACTCCAGTTATGATTGAAGAATCGATTTTTTTTTTGATGCAAAGTAAATAAAAGCATTGATTATAAAGTATTTTTTTATATTATTGCTTAGTTTTTAGCATTAAGATTGTAATCAAAGACATTTTTATTTCAATTTTAATTAAATGATCATTACAATACTTTTATGGTTGAACATAAATCAAATTTACAGTATAGTTTTGTTAATGATTTTTTAAAAATAAAATCGACTTTTACAGTTAAAATAAAATTCATATACTTTTTAAAAAGAAATCTATAATTAATATTTGGTAATTTCAATTTTAAAAGATCATTAAAATATATATAAGATGTTTTTTTTTCTAAAAAGTGAAAAATATATTTATATCACGCTGGCATGCATTACTGAAAACGTATTGAAGTAACATGAATGTATTTTAAATATGACATCAAAATATTTGAAATTTCATCTGCCCATTGCGCTCTGTATTTAAAAAACTAGGGAATCTATCTAAAATATTGTATCATATTGCATTGCTAATGATTTATATCAAATGTATCAAATTTGAACAAATTCTATTATATATAAATATATTAAACCTTGATTTAAACATTTTTGTCATCATTCTCGATGATTATCGATCCACTGCAGGATAAAGTCTCTTCAAGTTCAATCCATCTTCTCTGATCTCTAGCTTATATTTTCCACATCACCCTCATATACTTCCTTTTTTCATCCATCCAACCATCTTACAATCTTTTTGTAGGTCATTTACAATTTCTTGGAATCCAGTATAAGATTTTAATTATCCATCTATTATCAAATCTTTTAGAAATATGTCCAGATCAACTTCACTTTAGTCATTTAATTCTTTTAATGATGTCAGTAACATCTGTTCATTCTTTTACCCATGTATTTCATTTTCAGTCTCTTTTCTCCATACTTCTTTGAGTGATCTCAAATCTCTATTGCTTTTTTGTTAAGCATTCAAGTCTCAGATCCATAAATAAGATCTGGCAAAATTCATTTATTAAAAACCTTCCTTTTTAAACACATAGCCATATTTTCTTTTAATATTAAGAGATTTCTACAAAAAGTATCAATCATACTTAATTCTATGATTAATTTCATCAATTATGTTTCCATCTGCAGTAATAATCTGACTAAGGTATTTATAGTTGTTAACTTCTAACTCAACATTATCAATCTTGTTTTTATCTTTTGAGAAAATCCATTGAACACTAGTTTAGTTGTTTTAACACTTACCTTTAGTTCTACTTTCTTGTGTTCATTTTATAACTATTGTAACATTTCCTGAAACTCTAAAGTATTATTTTCAAAAACAATTATGTCATCTTCAAAATCTAGATGACTTAAATAATTTCCATTTACTTTTAGTTTTTTAGTCTCCCATTTAATCCATAAAATATTTTTTGCAGAACTACTAAAAAAGTTTTGGAGATATGGAGTTACTCTGTTATATACCCATTCACAATGTTAATCTTCCTAGTATCATTATGTAATCTAATTGTTTCATTGCATTTTTATAAATGTTCAAAATATGATAATATCCTGGGTCTATACTTAGATGATCCAATTGCTTAATCACTGAATAAATGCTTACAGAATCAAATGCCTTTTCATAATCTATAAATGTAAAAATATAATGGCATCTCATATTTGTCTTTTTGATAACTTCTCTCAATAGGGATATGATCCACTGTGCTGAAACCTCTTTTAAATCCAGTTTGTTTTTATGATTGTTTGAAATCCAAAGTTTTCTCTAAACGACTTGTAATTATCTTGGTAAAAATTTTGTATAGAACTGATAAAGTCTGATAGGTTTGTAATTTCTAATATTGTTTTTATCACCTTTTTAAATATTAATTTTATAAAAGGCATTCTTCCAATTATTTGATACATCTTTATTGTTTAGACATTTGATATATAACTCAATTTTTTTATATCTTCATCTGTTTCTTTTAAGATAGCAATTATAATTCCAACATTACTTGGAACTTTATTTTCTTCATAAATTTAATTGCATGTCTTGCTTCTTTATTTAAAATCCTGGGAAATTCAGAAGATATACTAGTTGTAGGAGGTACTTTTCTTTGTTTTTTATTACTATATACTTGATAAAACTCTTCTATCCATTTCATGATATCTCTTTTTTAGTAATAGTTCCATCTTTTCTTATTGCAGAAATGTTTTCTACTAATATCAAGTTGTTTTATACTCTTGAAACTTTTCATTCTCTTTTATAGTTTTAATTACTATTTCACAATTATACTTTCTTACATCATTATCATATGTTTTTCACACAATTTTACAAAATTCTAGATATTCAATTATTAATGCATTATTTTTATGTATTTTCTTTTCTTTTCTCAATTCTTTTGTCTCAATAGAAATTTTACTGATTAATTGTATGTAAAAAAAAAAAAATCAAATCAGATGTCACATGACCTAATTTAAACAAGCTTGTATTACAAATGTTATATAAAGAACTCACAAATAAGCTCTTAACAAGCTTTACAGAATATCTCTAACCTCGGATGGGTTTCTGCTACTGGCTTCCTCAGTGAGGTGCTAGGATATTCAAGCATTAGATTAAAAATACCAGGATAAGCCCAGCACCCATTAGATAAAGTGCTGGGCTTATCCTGGTATTTTAAATCTAATTCTTGAATATCCTAGCACCTCACTGAGGAAGCCAGTAGCAGAAACTGATCTGGGGTTAGAGATCTTCTGTAAAGCTTGTTAAGAGTTTATTTGTAAGCTCTTTATATAACATTAATAATTATATGTTATCTTATTGATTTAATTCAAATCTGAATCGTATTCAAAATCTGTTAATATTAGAAAATGATTTGCAAGTTGTTAAATTCATTAAAATATTTCTGAAGATTAGAAATATCAATTGTGATTACTGTTTTTATTAATAATTTTTGTCTTGTTAGTTTTGTAATGACATGGATCTTACATCTCACTAATTGATAATCACTTCCCATGCTGAATTTATTCAAGAACATTATAATCTTGAAATACATATTTCCTGTTAGTCAAATTATAATCCAATTCTGTTGTACCTTCATTTAGATGCTTCTATTTCTGTTGAGCATTTTTCTAAAAAAATAAATAAATCATAATACAAAGTATTTTTTCTGCAAAATCCATGTCTTTATCCTCTCTCATTTTTATCACATAAAATTCTCCTTTTTTTATTTTTTTATTTTGTTAAATTCCCATAATAATTTTAAAATGTTTGTCTAATCAAAAGCCTATTGTGTGTGTTATATATATATATATATATATATATATATATATATATATATATATATATATCAACTACTACTTAATCTCTGAGAACTTGTTGGGGCCTAAATCTGAATTATCTGCATTTGGTAATTGCTATTAAGTTGAATAAGTAATCGTGCTAATCTGTTTGATACATGATCAATCTCAGCAATGACAATGTTGCTCTTCCACTTTTTATTTACAATGAATTCTACTCCACTAATATTTCCAATATTTGTACCTTTGTATTTAGTACATGTTCACTTTTTAAAATAATTGCCTCTTCATCTTTACTTCTAACTACACAAAATTCAATAATGTCCCATTTAATATAAGACAATTTTTGCAAATTTTATTCCTTCACTTGAATGTGAGCTGCAGTTGTAAGTACATAAATAAAAAGTTGTCATCAAATAGTAGCATGGGTCCACAATTCATATTTTTAGCACCCTCCACCTCTAATCATCAATCACTACCTTGGTTCATCACATTACAGTTTCTTGGAAATAATGGCCATGATTTATTTTTGTTTGCTATGACTGTAAATATTAGACAAACAAATTTTATTCACACATTCAATAAATTCACCATACTGGCTGATAAATGTTGGTGAGCAGCCCATCCATGTTCATATACTGTATGAATAATCATATAGTAAAAACAGATGCAATACAATGACAAGAACATACAGCTCCAGAATTTGTCCTGCTTGTTTTAAGGCCTCCATGAAGAATCAGAGTCTCCTTTTAGTTAACAGCAAACTTTTTATAGCCAAACAAATATTCATAAGCTTTATCTTTTCAAAATAGAGGCACTGCAATGCAACATTTATTTGAAGTAACAAATATTACATGTAAGCAAAAATATATTTATCAAATATAAATTATATTTCGAAACAAACAAAAAAAAAAATCAGCTTTAAATCACACTAAAAAAATGGGTTTTAGAAAAAAGAACCCCATTTTTAAATGTTTTGATTTAAGATAGAAATTTTGTTTGTTTCAATTAAAAGCTTTTAAATTTAAGTTAGAATACATTTTTTGTTTCTAATTTAAAAATAAAAGCATTTAAAAATGGAGTTCTTTTTTCAAAAACCAAATTTTGCTTAATGTGTAATTTAAAACTGGATTTTTAATTTTTTTTAAAAAAATATATAACATTTTTAATGACTAATTTTTGCCTACATGTAATATTTGTTGCTTAAAATAAATGATGAATTCTGATGCCTCTATTTTCAAAAACTAAACTCATATGAAACTTTTAGTGTAAATAAAAATATATATATAATTGCTATTTTACTTTGCAATCTAAAATTTCTATCTTGGGAATAAGCAATCAAGGCATTTGCATAAAGTTTGGTGATTCAGACTTTATTAAACTCACAAGAAATATTTCTGTCAAATCTCAAGACTTATTCTATAGAGGTGATTTTCTGAGCTTTCAGATATTGGAAGAAGAGTTTCGCTACCAAAAATCTTTTCAGTTAATCAAAAAATTATGGTGTGAAAAAGGAACTTCTGAAGTTTGATTCAACAATAAAGCTATTTGATTTAATTTTTTTTATACATTATTGAAGTTTCACTTCTATGGTTATTGGAATTATATGTTTTGTTTATAAAGTGAATGATCTCATCATAGATTTAATAGCAACTTACATATCTAGATATGAGCAAATACAAACCATGAATCACATAGTCATTAAAAGGCAGAACATAATATAGCTATTAGAAAATTTATTCTGGTTGTAATCTATTTAAGTAATTTTATTGTTAATAGTTATGCTGTCTAAAAAAAATCATACGCTTAAATTTAAATATATTTTTGGTATATTGAATTCAAATATATGTTTATAATGATTAGTGAGCCTATGAGTAATGTAGTTCTGCTGGCCATTATCATTACATGTCTCTTAGTATACTTTCCACACTATGATACCTATCTAATTTAGGAGTCCATGTCAGGCAAAAATTCTATCAATGTTATAGTGTACAGGATTGAGTTTGCAAAGACCTTGTAATGAACTTTTATGTCATAATAGAATTATTATTAAAAGCAATATCTATTATTTATTTGAATAAACATTTTATAGGTGTTGCTAATATTCTTTAAGCTTTATTGATAAAAAAATCAATCTTTAACAACAAATTGAAAATAATGGTTGTTTTTAAATAAGAGTGGTGTAGTCAAAATCATACTACAGAACTATTATTTATTAAGTGGATAATCTCTAGTTTAATGAATGACTGAACATGTTATTAATATACTTCCATTAAGTGGTTTGTGTTAAAGTTGTGAGAGCAGCATATTTGACACATTAGAGAGCTTTAATAGGTTTAGTAAAATTAAAAGAGGGTAATGAAGAAGGAAGCAAAAAATTAAGTGAGGAAGGTAAAAAAATTGAAGAAAATAGAGAAAGTAAAAAAGACAAAGGGAAAAATTAAAAAAATATCAAATAATTTCCAAGGTGTGAAATAAATTTTAAGCCTCAAACACAGAATGACAAACACATGAAATATCTGGATATAAATCTATGGAGAAAAAATAGAATATTTATTTATAAAATGATATTTAAGCTTTTAACTGTCTATGGCTTTATTGCTTTTGACGCACACATTTTACTAACATTTAATTTAACTGATTGGAAAACATTGTTTCAAAATAAAATGTTCTTTAAAAAGACGTGATAATTAGAAAATAATTCAAAATTAATGAACATAGTATATAAGAAAAATCATACATTTTAGACATTAATAAGGATTTATGATTCAATATTCTGACATCAAGTCTCAGATGTGAATCAAATCTAAAACAGTAAACCTGAATAATGTTTAGATTCTAGATATTTAAAACATTTTTTTTTCAGATGGTTGCCTAATACTAAACTTAGTTAACAATCTACTATTAATTATTAAATGAATATGATATATTCTTAGCTCTATAGTAGAACAAGAATAAATAAATGTTCAAACACCTATCACTGATTGTTGAAAAGTATTGTGAACAATGCTTTCCCTTCCACTATTCCTTAATAAGAGATTATTAGACAATCATTTGTCTTGCAGAGGGCTATTTAAAGGCTATTTTTAAATTTTATAGGCATAAACTTTTTTAAGCAACAACAAAAAACCCTAGTGATATAAAAATGTTGATTGCATTATTAGATATAAATAATAAATTATATATAAGAATCATATTATACAAATTGTGCTCGGTGTATATTTTGTAAAATGCACTTCAAATTTGCATTAACAAAAGTAATCTATTTACATAATTTTATTTTATATTCATCTATGCAAGTTGGTTTAGCATGAAATACATATATTGGTGATTATTTATCTTTTCTGTGTGTGTGTGGTCATAGATATCAGTAGTATAAGATAATGTGGATAGTGAAGGGGCTTGAAAGTCTGAGTTCAAATCACATATATTTACAGTTAGGCTCCAGGTTCAAGAATGCCTGGTATTTCAAATCTATGCAAGTTCAATAAATCTCATTGAAAAAATAATCAGTTATACATACAAGTTTTTGATTATTGCTCTTCACAGTGAGAGGTCCTGAATTGTATATATTTATCCAGAAAAAGTTTATTTTTCTTACAGTTATTCAATTTAAATTACCCACTAGGACAGTCTATAAATGCTTTGCGAATTTCAGTTTATGTTTTTGAATCAAAACAAACGTATCTTATTATTTTCATCATATAATAAGAAGTATTGAATGTCTTTAAAAAAATTAACTTTATTTAAATATTCCAATTACATTTAACTGCTAGTAAAAGCACACATGTTACTACATGCACAACAGTTCAAGAGGTATTCTTCTCTCTTCTTCAAGTATTGCTGTCTGACCAGTGACAGTACTAGCATAGAAATTGAATTTGGACACTGATATTCTTGAATATTGAATTTTAAAATAATACTCTAAATAGCTAAGTAATCCTGCCAATGAAAAAAGTCAGAAATTTCATATACTTACTAATAAGATTCCTCCTGATTGCTACACTTTTCCTAAGAGCAAAGTTATTTAGTGCCTTTCATACATTATGTAAATCACACTAGGTTGACTTAGGAGTTATCCACCATTGTCATGTGAGCAGCTTCTTTGAATTTTTTTCTTTCTATCTTTTCCTCTCTATTCAATATTTTTGTATTTTTCCAATTGAACATATGTTCATTGGTACATACATACTCTGCTATTTTAGGCACATCTATTTTCTCTCTTCTAATCATCAGTTTGTGTTTTTGAAATTGCTTTTCAATGAGGTTACTGGTCTCACCAATATACATTCTTCCATATTCATATGACATTTCATAGATGCAGTTTATGCTTTTCAGCATTTAAGTTTAGGATTTGAAGATGTTAGAATTTCTCATAGTGTTGTATGCCTCTAAAAAGTTGTTCTGATGTTATACAAATTGCAGATTTTTCTTAATTTGTCTGCTATTTTTGGTATGTATGAATACTCTATAGTACCACTAATTGTTTTGTTTGATGGTTCTTTTTATTGTCTATTTAAGTTTTCTTAATAACAGCTGATGGATAACCATTTTTCACAAAAGTTTATTGTACATAGATATTTTTTTCAAAATTGCTGGTTTCTGAACAAATTTCTTTTATTTCCATTCCAGAGTAATAGTATAACTCTGTTTTGTGTTTCATGTATAATTGGATAAACATATGTTTAATTAGGAAAATATAAAAACATTGAACAGAAAGGAAAAGGTACAAAGAAGAAAATTTGGTACTGTTCTATTAGCTCATGTCAACCACTTGGTGGCATTATTTATATACAAAAACACAAATATGCTGTTTACATGGCAACCACCATCCTTATTTCTATGCAAAAGCAAAGAAAGAGGCTGTTTTTCATGTCATTCTAGCATCCAGCCTGCTGCTTCATGTTACACATTTTATCCCAATGCTCAAATTTTACTACAGTATTGTGTGAGGGTACCTGGACTTCAGCATGCCACAACTCTTCAAATATGCTTGTCAAAGTAATTAGCTTACAAGCCTTCTGACCTACTATTACCTTCTAACAATTGCAAACCTGTTGCCACACTTCTCTACTCAACATGGAACCTTCACAAAATTTGGAAATGGTATGTCCAAGCAAGATTTTGACCAGATCATGTTTGCACAAGAACATGTCTATGACAAATAAAATGGCTGACTATAAAACTGAGCCATTCAAATTGTGCCAACTGCCATCTACAGAAGCTGGTGTGGTGGCATTTTTACAGAACAACAAGTCTTACATGCCAAGAGATGTGTATATGATGAAATGAGGAGACTAGAGATGTCCAAAATCATATCATAGTTCAGATGCAAGCCCTGTTCCTGTCAGCGAAAGTGTTCTCTTCAAAAGGAGACCTGATTTAATGGCTCCAGAATCCCATTCATTTTGAAAGCCTTAGTGTAAGCCAGGTTCAGGAATAAAGCATGCTTTGATAGATTATGTCCATTTCTTTGGTTTGCCCATTTAAGAGGAGTTCACTCCAGGCATCTCCAGTATTTAAGGTTTGGCCAATGAAGTATTCTGGAAAGCAATAAAAGAATGTAGACATAATACCAAGTGGTACACTA
Organism: Epiperipatus broadwayi; assembly: GCA_028023455.1. Taxonomy (NCBI): domain Eukaryota; kingdom Metazoa; phylum Onychophora; class Udeonychophora; order Euonychophora; family Peripatidae; genus Epiperipatus; species Epiperipatus broadwayi. The sequence continues at coordinate 3,157,319 of JAQFVV010012425.1, read as the reverse complement.
TTGAAGATACAGTCAAACAACCTTATTAACATTAACATATAGGTATATCATTCCATATGTTACTATGCTATAAAAAATAAAACAATCCATTATGAAATGAATAAAAAAAACCTTTTCCTTAAAGAAATTTAATTGATTTAGATGCGAGTATTGTATCAGCATTTTATTCTTTGCATGAGTTATCATCGTTGAACTATTTATGCACATAGATCTGATTCTTATTGAATATAGAAATATATGAAAAAGATCACATGGTGCCTCTCTATTCCAAATATTAAATTAGCAGACGTGTATATAACTATTACCTTCTAATGTGTAATTAATTAATACATATCTAGTTTGATTAAGTATACATATATAATAAATATAACTTGTCTAATTTATTTACAAATGAGTTCCACCTAACATAGCAGGATGAGAGTAAAATTTGAAGACAACATTGTTTTGATCATTAACTAAATAACATACACAAACATGTTGATTTTGTAGATACACTAGCATACATTAATATATAAAGATATTAAAAATTAATTTTTATGCTGACAGTCCAGTAATGTTATTTTTCTGTGTTTTTGCATAGTATCAATGCCATCAAGCAGCTGACACAAGCTAATAGAACAATACTGAAAATTCAAAGAAGCTGCTCACATGAAAATGGCGAATAACTTCATATATCAAATTAGTGGGGTTATACATAATATAAATAAACCACTAATCAACTTTGCTCTTATCATGGAGATATCAGGAGGACCCTCATATATAAGAATATGAAATATCTATTGTGTCACAATATTTTGTCATGATCAATTTTGAGTATTCTTTATCCCCAAAAATTACAACCAAAATCACAGAACAATTGTGGTATTTTTATTTATATATGAATGGTGACTTAAAATGTAATATATCAAAAAAATGATCGGACTAACAAAAAAAAAATTAAATGACTTAAAATTTTAAATAACAGAATTAAACAAACAGCACTTTTATTTTTGAATTATGATTTATTTATTCATATAACTATTATAATTACATCCAAGTTTTTCTTTTTCTTTCTTCACTTTCCCCAATTCTTATTCCCATTTCAACCTTCTTACACTTCCCCTCTATCAATCTTATTGCCAGTTTAACATATTCTCAAGGAATACACACTTTCACTTAATACAAGTGTATTGTAAAACTTACAAAGAATAAAATGAAGGAATATTCTTAAAGGCGACTTACTATAAGAATGTGTTTAATAACACATTCTAATTCTCTCCTGAAAAAGTTAAACCTGATTTTGAAGCTCTGCTACTCTTTCCAATTTCTTTTTTATTAATCTTAACACAAGGATATATTATTATTTCTGATTATATATCTTTACTGTTAATCTAGGTAAGAAAAGCAAATATACTAAAATATATTAATTATTTGCATTAACATAAAATAAGTAATCAAAACAATTTAAATATCCCTTTTTATTTGTTGAAACTTGTTTTTTTTCCTCTGAGGGTGTAAGGCATTTCACCACTCTATTGTGCTATTATAGTTTATATATTATATCATGAATACCACTTATTAAAAACAAACAAACAAACAGTCTATTTACCCTGATTGATCAGTGTATTGATTCCTTCTGTGATAATAAGGTTTCCTTTATTCAAAGATTGTTTGTTATTTCCATTCTAGTCTTATGCACTCAGCTAGCTCTACAAGTACTCCTTTCTTGGCTCATCATTTCCACTTCCATTTCTGGTCATGTCCGGCAGAGACATTCCCAATTGGGAACGTTCTATGATCTATTTGCCACTCAGCTTATTCTCCGCACTTTCTAAAATATTATTTATATTTTATTTAGCTTTTGCAGTTTTGAATAAGTCTGTACTGAATCGAACTCAGGAAAATGGTCATGACTGGCAGCCAGAATATCAATACTTTTAAACAAAATATAATCCCACAATTTATAGTCTTTTTTAGTCTCTCAAAGTCTGTATTCACACTCTTTTAATCTCATAGCAACATTCCAAGTTGGTGAGCACAATAGATAACAAAATATCTTCCCTAATTAAAGTTTCAACAATAGAACTATTGAGAAAAAGAAAAATCTATATTTCTTTTCTTTTTCCCTTTTTATTTTCCAGAATTAGAAACAAAAGAAAACTTTGCCCTCCATAATATAATGTAATATTTCAGCATTGATCTGAATATATAATCTGATTTTGTACTTATATAATCTGCATAGAGAGCCTATTGCAGCTCATTAGATAAGATTAAATGATCCTTTATTAAATATTATGGTGATACATTATCATTCTTGCATTGACTTAACAGTCACAAACCTAATAGGTCAGGTGTAGTAAAATTAGGGCATGAAGAAACCATAGATTATTAAAATTGTAATAAACTCTTTTGAAATATTGTGCATCAGATGAGATACTGTCTTCAAACTTGCTCATCATTGTTTACACCTGAATGTGTCCTTCAATGCACTTTTGTTTATTTAATTTATATTTATTAATTAAAATATAATAAATTATAACCACTGTGTTGCGTATTATTCGTAAGCCATCCCAAATCTTAGTTAAAAATTTTAATATTAGTGTTAATTATTGATATATACATTATCTAGCCAGCCGTAGATGTGTGTATTTAAAATATTAGTAATTTAGTTAATATTCCCAGAGTCTCTTGCTCCACCCTTTGCTATTGCCAGCACATGAACTAAGAAACTCTGAGTGTAGCCTCATATATGTCATTCATAGGGTAGTAAGTCATGGAGTGTTGGCAAACAAGCTGAGGTGCGATTGATTCGAGGTCTCAACCCCTCATCTAGCTCAGTCTTGGTATAATTTCCCAGGACTCTGGATTTTGTTGCGTGAATGTATAAATATGAACGTTACAATATATATATATATATATATATAATAAATGTTTCAAATTACAAGGAGATATAATGTTAAATTGTTCATTTATATTTGAGAATTTTATCTACATCTTATAGGTCTCTAAACTGTAAGGTTGATATTAATTTTAACTTTAATAAAATAAGCATTGTAACAGTAATAAAAAGAGTACATTTGTTTAATTTTTTATAATTTTATCAATGCATATAGAAAGAGATCCAATACTTATTCATATTTACTAACATTAGTTCCAGATCTTAACATGAATTTTGGAAACTAGGGACAATAATAAACAATATAAATACATAGACTTCTCGTAAAATGTAATCAGAAGAGTATAGGAATTCAGAGATTAACAAAAATAACTCACAAAGAGAAATAAATAAAATAAAATAATGCAACCATGAAAACAATATATGAAAATAAAACTAAGAGACAGTGACAAAGTGAGAAAAGAGAATAGAGAGTAATGACAAGCTGACTGAAAGATAATTTACTATGACAGTCACACAGTTGGATACTGACATAAAAAATATGAATGAAAATTTATAAATTTTTTATTTAAATTTTGGCTAACTGCAGTCACTGATAGTGAGTTCTAAATATGAGAGGAGGATACAGATATACTTACACCATTATATTTACAATATTACCATCTATGCAACACATGCTGAAACATTAATATATAATATATGATGATGATGTTAATAATGAGAAAATAAAATAACCAATGTTCTAAGTTGAATTACATAATATTTTAAAGAATTTAGAAAAATCATATACGGGATAGATGAGATAAAAATTGCTCGTTGCACATGGAAAAGAAAAGCTAAGAATGGGAAATATTGAGAAAAAAAATATGAATAAAAATCTTTATCTTTCAATAAGTATATCGATGAAAATGATACTAATGATCACGATATATTTATAAAAGTATAACATTTTTTTCTGTTAATACTATTTTTATATTTATTTTACCTTTTTTTTCATTTAAACTTTAATTTTAATCTAGTGATCATTGTTTGCTTAATCTGCAGATATTCTCATCCTTCAAATCAGATGACTAATATGATATTATCTATTAGACTGTTGCAGATATTGCAAAAAAAAAATAAAAAAATCTTCAGATAAAATTACTGTTGGATACTATTATATAAGTTTGAGATTGAACTTATTGCATCTTATTTAATTTTAAAGGAAAATGATTCGGTTTCAATTTCTTTTCGTATTGTTAATACTACTCATATCATGTAAGTATATAAACACACACATATTAACGTAGTTCTAATTTAATAGTAGATTGTTTAAAATTGTTATCATTTTTTCTTTCAGCTTTTAACCCGATCTTTAAATTTAATAATTACATATTAAAATAAAATTTATCATGCCAGCAGATGTCAAAATGTATATTATCTGGGTTCATCTATGCAATTAATAATTATATGATATTTTAATTGGATCGCACTTGCTATTGGTGGCAATGATTTTTACTCAATACATGATATAATATTATTGCTAATTATATACAAATAAAACAGAATTATATGTAACAATCTTAAAATAATCAATGGTAGCAGAAGGGCATATCAGACAGCCTTTCACAGAAACGGTAAAGAAGATAATAGTTCTGTTATTTTCTCAGTTTGTCTTTTCCATTATTGTCTTTTTACTATGAGTAATAAATATATATTCATCATCAATATTGAATAGCTAGCTAGGTTGACTATGGGTTAGCATATCAGAAAAAAATTCTAAACCTAATTGGGATATACTATTTTATTTTTTAACATTATTGATTTTGAATATCAGGTTACGGGTTTGGCAAATGGATGCCCTAACCAATGTTCTTGTCATTGTAGTTGTCATTATTATGCAAATGTTCTAATGGCAAATAAAGGCAAATGGACTGCTTACTTTTATTTATGAATTAAAGACCAAGAACCACTATGTTTTTTTTTAAAAATTCCTTATAGCTTTTGAAATAACCAAACAACCACCTGTTATTTTTTCGCTTAGTCGGGTAATATCGTTTTATATAGCCTTAATAAGAACTTAAACGATGAAAGTGATTGGCAATAGTGTTTTTTATATTATTTTTAAATTTCTTTGTTTTATACTATAGACTTATTGTTATATTGTAATAGCTTTCAATAAAAACAGTTTTTATATACACCTGGGTCTCGCTTTATGTGGATTATTTTAATGCGATTTTGAAGTTATGCGATTCATGTTTCTTCTTAATATCTTTCATATTTCACTATATTTATTAGATATCAAAAAATTTAAATTATTAATAACTTATTTTGACTTGAAATACTTTTTTTTTTTCAAAAATATATCGTTATATTAGCAGCTAACATGAATATGGCCTGAAGCTGTATTTATAATTTTAGCTTCTATGTAAATAACCTATTTATACTAATGAGTAAATAATAATAATAGATTTATACTTACATATAAAAATATCGCAATAAATATAAAAAAATTTAAATTTTTAAACCGAATTTTATTATATATAATAAAAAAAACCAAGATTTTATAAACTAAAAATAATTTTTCTAATGATAATGTATAATTTTTAGTTTTGATTGCGATGTCATTTTTTTAATATAGAAACAGAAAACCATTAACACAGCACAAGACGGAAAATGGCGCTAGTTGTACATCACATCACGAATAAAAATAAAGTGGCTAACAGGTTTTTCGGGGCATAATTGCTGAGAGATTCTTGATTTCGTTTAAGGAGAAGCCACAATACATCACATCACATCGAATCTGATTTCTTACCTGATGTGATGTGATGACTTTTGGCTTCTCCTTAAACGAAGTCAAGAATATCTCAGCAATTATGCCCAGATAAATCTGTTAGCCACTTTATTTTCCATTCCCCACTCTAAGTCTTCCCATATTCTGCCCCATCCTATTTCCACAATATAATCTGTGTCAACTCTATGGCCTTTATATCTAAATCCCTCTTATCTTTTCACAAACCCAACATAAAAAACAATAACTCACTTTCTGTATAATCACATTGTTCATATCTATTCTCCCATAACTTCTTTATCTGTACCCTTTCTGCTTTCAAGCATTTACATTCAATCAACAGATGCCTAATATTTTCTATGCCTTCCTTACACAATTTGAACACTAAATCACCCATAGTTTTCCATTTACATGTATATTCTCTTGTTGCTAAGGATCCCATTTGTGCCTTAAACAATAAACTACTTTTCTTACTATTATCATAAATTAACTCGCATCCAATGTTCCGTTTACTTCTATATATATTTAAACTCTTCCTATCCTCCATACTAGTTCTCCATCTCTCCAACTCCCTATTTTTTATTAATGCTTCTATTCTTTTAGCCCATTCCTTACCACTATAACACTCAACAATCCTCCTAACACAATCATGCCATCTTTTATACAAGTATACTGATATAAATTCTTTATCCAAATCTTTTGCATACCGCATTACCTTTCTTACCCATCTTGTTATCTGCCCTTTTCTCATAACCCAATTAAACACTACTTTGGCTATTCTTTTACTATCCATAAACTGCAACCTACCAAACATTTTCCATTTTACTTTTTGCATCTCTCTATAAAAACTTGACCATCCCATTTGTCCTTGAATTGCCTCCTTTGCTGTCCACATCTCTGCATCCAATGCATGTCTTCCTACTTCCCTTTGCACTTTCTCTAAATAATCTAAAACCTTTTTACTAACACATAATGCATCATTACCATATGTTAACACTGCTACTGCAACTCCCTTCCATACAATTCTAGCTACATCATACTTATTATATGAAAATACTGTTAGTTTCTTTACCAAACCCTTTCTTTTCTTTGCTTCATTAATCAATTTTTTCTCCCATGCATCCAAGCAATTTTCCTGATTATATAAGATGATTCCCAAATACCTATATCTATTCACCACACTTAACTTTATATCCCCCAATAAAAATTCTACATCTTCTCTTTCCCCAGTATTAACCATCATTATATTTGATTTTTCTTCACTAAATTTAATCCCCATCTCTTTACCCACCCTTGCACATGCCCTCAACATAATTTCCATATCTTCTCTTCTTTCTGCACACAAAAAGATATCATCTGCAAAAAACCCTGACAAAGTATATACTCCCTTGCCACCTATTAATGGTATCTCTATCCCTCTTCCTAGTCTTTCTATTGCTTTCTCCATTTCACTCAAATACAACAACAAAAAATAGGTGACATAGGGCATCCTTGCCATAATCCCACCCCATTTTTAACTTTAAAGGATTCTATATCCCCAATTGGTAAATATAGTAATTTTTTTCACATAATTTCTTAATAATATTTACTAAAGCTTCATCTATTCCCAAATTTGCTAACCTTACCCATAATCCATTTCTATTTATTCTATCATATGCCTTCTCTATATGTATAAAACTCATATATAATGATCTACCTGAATTCCTGCTCATCTCCATAAGTTGTGTAACTACAAACAAACTATGTCCTATATGCCTATCTGACCTAAAACCTCCTTGCATTTCCCCCATTACATTATTCTCTTCCATCCATTTTACAACTCTTCCAGCTATCATATATGAGAAAACTTTATATAAAACTGATGTTACTACTATCGGTCTATAATTATTTAACTTTCTATGATCCTTACTCTTTCCTTTAAATAATAATCTTATTTTTGTATTACTCCAACTACCCAGGAAAACTATCTTCTGTGCCATCTTATTAAAACATGATAATAACTTTGCTTTTGCTCTATGCCCTAAATTCATTACCATCTCGGCTGCCAATCCATGTAAACCTCTCACCTTTCCACTTTTTAATCTTTTCCTTGCCTCATTCAGTTCATTTTTTGTGAACACAATTTTCCCATTACTAAATGCTTTCATGTTTTCTAACACTAAGTCCTTCACATCTAATATCTTTTCTATATCCATTACATATCTATTTAAGATTTTTTCTAACTCATCTCTAGAGCTACACTCTATTCCCTTATCATCTATTAATACTATCTCTCTATCCCCTACATTTCTTCTTTTAATGTAATTCCAAAATTTTTTACTCCCATCTCTTCCACTTTTATTAATATCCTCCAACAATTTACTATTCAACTTCATCCTCTGTCTATAATTATCCATTTCAGCCAACTTCTTTTTTTCTAAGTACTTTCCCCATTTAGCATTAATATCGTTTTCACTTTCTTTGTTCTTAATAGCACACTTATATTCTTTGCATGCTTCTTTCCTCTCTTTTACACTTTTACTAACTCTCATTTTTATTACTTTTATTCTTCTGCATAATCTCAACTAAAACCCTATTTGCACTTTTTCTATTTCACCACATCAGTCCTTATACTCATCCCCAATCAACTGTTCCATGGTTTCTTAAACTTTTATCTTATACTCTTCCAACTTAGTCTTATCATTCACTCTCCATCCATATCTTTCATTATTGTTTCTACCTTTATTTCTATCCTCCATCACATTACTAACCATTTCTATTACAATAAAGTTATGATCACTATTACATACTCTCTCTTCATTATCAAACACCTTAATTTTCTGTATTCTATTCATTCCTTCTTTCTCTATACCAATACATAATTTATTGTGTAAAATATATTATTCCTAGACCATGTGTATTGTCCCTCATAAATATTTGATAAATTCCCAATGGTCAAATTTACTCTTTGACAAAATTCCTTCAAAAGCTGACCATTCTTATTATCTACATCATCAATTTCTTCAATATATCCATTCATATCCTCTATAACCATTATTCTCTTCCCCTTTTCTTTAAAACTCTGTATATCCTTAACTAGGCATTCATATATATTACTGTTCCACTTCATTACAGTTTAACTATCTCCAGTGGCTATATACACTACAGCCACCATCCATTCTTTTCTACCCAACCTTATTTCAAACCACAAATGCTCTTGACATTTAACAATATTTTAACATTTTTTCAATTTTATACCTATACCACTGCCCCTTTTTGTTTTTTCTTTTCTATTTATACCCTGGCACACCACCTCTTCCAAAATAGGTTATTCTTCTTCTCTTAGATGAGTTTCCACTACTGCTAATACCTCAAGCTCTTCATTTTCAATTGCTTTATTTAATTCCATCCACTTTTCTGGTCTCCTACCACCTTGCATATTCAAAAACCCAATTTTAACAATTTCTTCTTTCCTAACTACTCTTTTATAAATTCTTTTGATTCTTTTTTCTCAATTACATTTATAACAAATCATTAATCTTAGAGAACTATTCCCTTTCCACATCTACACTTATATCTAAATCAACCATCTTTTGCTTATTTCTTATATCCCATCAATTTTTCTTCTTTTTGATAATATTATAATTTTAAAGCCCACCCCCCTTTAAAAGTTTCCTGAATTATATTCTTTAAATATCAGATTCCCTAAAACTTCACTTCCTTGTTTTCAATCCATCTTTACTATATAACCCCCTCTTTCCAATAAACCAATCCCATACATTCTCTCACACAATTTTTTCGATCTCTCATTTATAAAGCATGCCCTATCTAACAAATACCTCTTGTCAAATCTTGGTAATACTCCAACTACCCCTACTCTTCCTTTAATCTTCCTCAAATTCCTAATCAATTCTACATACTCATCCATTACTCTCTCTGATGGCTCTAACAAATTATTAGTCCCTACCATAACATATACATCTCTACTATCTTGCTTTCTTACTTTATCTGCCACATCCCTAATTTTAGCTCCAGGCAAACATACTCTTACATATCTTCTATTTTCTCTTGCAATTATATCCACACGTTCTCTTATTAGTGAATCTCCTATAAATATTGTCTCATATTCTACTTTCTATACTCCATCTGTAACCTTTTCTACCATATTCTGGACCTTCTTATCCATTTCTTCCTTATCATTTCTACTCAATAATTTCTTTATCTCCTCACACTTCATCTCTAACAATTATAATTTTACTTCTACATCCTTCACTTCTTCCTCTATCCTACTTATTCTCTGGCTAACCATCTCCATTGCCTTATTATTTTCTCCACCCATACTTCCCAACACTCCACTAAAACCATACTCTGTTCTATCTTTTTTAACTACATTTTGCTCCTTCTCTTCTGACTTTCTCTCTAGACTACCTACATTTAGAAACCACTTTCTCACCTCTTTAATCACATTTACACACTGACTACATAACCAGAAACCTGTTACATCCTTCCTATTTTTGTGTGATTTTTTTAAATGCGGGTTTTCTGTGGAACCTATCTACCGCATAAAATGAGACCCAAGTGTATATTTAAAAGGAAAATAAATATGGCAATATGTGTTTGAATGTTCATTCTTTTTTACATTTGCAATCATAATATTCCAAAACAAATTATGGCTGTCATATCACAGAAGTTGTGAGATTATCAGCCATCATAGTGTTTTGTTCAATATCTCTTAACACAATATTATTTTAAATCAAAAGAACTCCATTTGAAATAGAAGATAAAGGTTTAATATTAAATGGGACATTATCAGACTTTGTAAATTTAAATGAAATGTTGAGGAAATTCACTGACTTGAAAATGTACTCTACTATAAAGACATATTGAAACATGAATGAAATAGGATTTATTATAGAGAATGATACCATAAAAAGAGAGGAAAGATTTTTTTTATTCATAGAAAGTAACATACTCAGAGAATTTAGGTTCATGTCCCATTGAAAAAATCTTTATAAAGCTGCACAAAATGATTTTGATCCCACCAAACGACATTTTAAAATTGTTATGTAGATTTTAAAATTTTAATTCAAAAAATAATTGATAGATAAATATTCGCAGGTTACATTTAAATAAGAGGAATAAAGTTAAAGAGAGAATAACCAAGTGAAGTAAGAAGAGGATTGGATATTATTATTTGAAAAAATTCAAAGTGGAAATAAACATGGAAACATGCTAGAAAAGGTCCATCAAAATTGGATTACATTTTGGCTAATGGGAAAAAATATTTCAATACTATATTTTAAATAATAGATTCAAAATAAAAAGTAATCATACAGAAGGCATTTGTAAAATGATAAAAGCTATTAAGAAAATAGGATTAATAGTTGCTCTCCCTAGCTTTTATAATTAGCCAGGAAAACTATAGAATAGAATAAAATTCCAAAAGTATAAAACAATATCTTACTACTATTGGTAAAAATGTGCCACTATTAAAACAAAGGGGGAAATATCATGAAGTGAGATGAAAGCTTATATAACTAATTATATAATAATATTAGAGATTAAAATTTGTTTATATTAAATGCTTTTATTTATGGAACACTAAAAAGTAAAAAAAAAGACTTTCTTCAACCACAATTGGGATTTTTAGATTTAATTTGAAATAAAAGTATGAGGGATAGAGATCAAGAAATTAATTAAGTCAATTTTTCGTTATAAAAAATAGGGATTCACTATTAATTTTGGACCCCCTGTGCTTTTATTTTAAGCTAAGTCTAAAAACACCTACTATAGTTAAAGAAACAATTGTTTTTTTTTTTTAGTGCATCATAAATAAAAGCAACTAATATATAAATTTATTTTTATCTCAATCATTTTGAAGTTTTTAGTATTGGCACAGCAAATAAAAATGTAAAGCTATATCATATTTTAAAGTAACTGGACACTTATAATTAATATATATCGAAACAGTAAGATTCGTATTCGAATCTTAAGTTTCACCTTTTTCTGTCATCTCTCACTGACCGGTCTATCCCGCCCAAATTTAAACTTTTTGGTATCGAATTGTGTGTGTAGCAATATTAAAAATGTATAAATATATGTAGAATTCAGCATAAACACGCACACATTTCGATCTCAAATTAAAGGCAATAAATAGGGATAAAATAATATAATTTAGATTTTTTTTAGTTATATAATTTTGTATAATTTTAATCATTTATTTTGGATTATAAAGTTCGTATTTAGTGCTTTGTTTAAATTTCATTTAATAATAATTCTAAAAAAATCTAATGTAATATTAAAAGTTAAAATAATCTTATGTTCCCTTTTCGTCTTTGAAATTTAAAAGCATTGGTCAGTGATAGATAATGGATTAATTAAAGAAAAATTCCCCAAAATATAATTAGTAAATGTAAAATGTAAACAATAGAACAGCAGCTTTCTTTAATTAAAAACCAACAAAATGCATTGATTATCCTCAGGGCAGATTAAGTAGAACCTAAAAATATCTTAACAAAAATGTGAAAGATCAAGATAAAAAAAGAGGCCATCTTAGACTTGCTGGAGACATTGAATTAAACTTTAGCTTTGCTCTCGATCACTGAGAGTCTCCAAAAACATAAAAATAATTTATTCCTGCCAAGGTATGACCAAGTAAAGCACCTAGATTATTCTCCATCAGGAGATGGCCTATCAGATGCTGAACATTCCATTGCCCATCATAAATTCACCATGAAGATCTGCTGCCTGAAATAAATGAAAAAGCTGCTGCTGCTGTGAAATTAAATGAAATATCTAAATACAAGAAAGAATTGCCACTCGTGAACCTTTTGCTGCTAAACTAATGGAATCAGAAAACTTCTTATAAAACAGGTACCTGTCTGTGTTCAAACTCTAGAGTACTCTAATAATATGCTATAGCTCTTCTTCATACTACTTATCTAAATTATAAAATGTAAAACTACCATATGTATAACTAAAACTGAATAATTAACTTAATGTGTAAATTTCTCTACTAATCTAGCTTACCTCATTCTATCTTGGGTGCGTATTTTTAAAAACTACATTTTATCTATATTTATTATTTAATTATTGCATGCTCATAATTATCTCAATTTTCAAAGTTTAAATCTATGATCGTTTGAAACAGTGAATGTGTGTCTCATTTTCATTAATATGTACTTCGTCGGGCCGAGGCAGAGACCAGCTTGACATTCTTATTTCCTTAATAACTTCACTTTTATATAAATCGACACACATTCAGTGCATCATTTATTGTAATGCAGGGTCTACTACTTCACAAATGGCTGGCATATTAGTTGTAATAGCTCCCAGTTTATATATGTTTTGTATTTATTAAATCTAATGAATAATTCTAGAAAATCACATTTCTTTGAGAGTCACCAGAGTTCTTGAGTAAATGTTGGTAATGTAGGGCCGAGTCAGAAATCTATTTAAACCTCATCATAATTGTTTATACAGTATACATGTGTTACATTGTAGAGATGCGATGACCCATTCCGCCGTGAAATTTCCGGATTCTTCAGGGTTGAAATTAACCCCAGTCATCCTACACAAGCGGGCATAATGGGTGCTCCTGTAGGACTTGACCACATCATGCAGCCAGCCGGCAAAACTGCGACACAGACCGCTTGTCCCTGGTTATGCTTATGTGACACCTTACTTCGTCGGGCCGAGGCAGAGACCTGCCCGACACTCTTATAAACCCATTCGCGGCATTGCAGTTTCAATATACTGCCATTCCATATCGCCTTTCTAAAGCGTACCACATGTTCCTTTACTTAATTTTATTATTCTATATATCACTCCACCTCTGCATTATCTTCATAATTCACTCTCAAATAATTGTTTGCCCTTAGTTATAAATAAATATTTTAATTAAATAAATATATGTCTGCCATTACTCTAATAACACATACTTTAGACTCTTGCATTGCAAAGGTATAAATCCCTCCAGGCATGCATTAGAAATACTTACTTGAGAATTTTAGGTAGCTAGATTACGCCTTCAAATAAGTGAATTCCTTTTGTAAACATTTCAGTATTGGAAATACCGCTACTGAAATCCTCAATATAAAATAATGTCTAAATAAATAAATGTATTCTTTAACTCTTATAATGCATGACTCGTCTAAAAATGAGAAGATTTGACATCACTCTAAATTGGCTACTTTTTATCCCACGTATACATATAATATGTCATTCGAAAGAAAATCAATAGTTCTGTAAGATGGTGCCCTCTTCAGATTTATTTTACAAGTAAAAAATCAATAAAAATGACCATATATGTCAAACAAAACCAAAACACCACCTCCTCACCAACTTTTCTTGAATCTTATTGGCTGTCCCACTTCTGTCAGAAAGGGAAATGGCTGCCAAAAAGTAAAAAGTTACGTTCGTTTTGATTTTTATTACGAAAATTATAAACGAATGTTTACAACATTTTAAACAATATTTGAATTGAATTACAAATTATTATTGATAAAATAATGCTAAAAATCAAATTATTTTAGAAAAATAGTTAAGATATTACCAAGAATTATTTATTTATTGCTACATATTGATCGTAACGTTAAAGTGAAAAAAAAAAGATTGCGTCAATGGTTGGTTGAATAGCGGTTACTTTTATTTCACCGCAATTGAATATTTTTTAAATTATAAATCAAATTTTATTTTTGAAAAGACTTTCGTTTGTTTCATAATCTGACAATTCAGTAATATACTTTTTACAAACAAAACTAATGTATTTATATTATTAAAAGTGATCTATTTTAACAATAGATTTTGTTAAAGTTGTGAGTTGGCCAATTACAAGTTTTGATTTTTAACTCATTCGGCCAATTAAATAATAATTGTTGAAAGGGTTAAAATATAATCATGTCGCAAATTTCGCTACTGAAGCTTTGAATCCCTAACATATTATTAGTAAATGATTTTATTAAAATGTATTAATAAATAATTTAAACTATACGTCTGCAGTTACGTTTCATTTATTCGATACCCATTCTATATTATATTTTCTCGATTATGTAAATATGAATGTTTAATTAATATTAGTTTGATTATTGGCTAACTCGAGAATAAAATCATGAGTCTCTTGCATATTCCTGACCACCGTGCCTAAGGAAATATTTACTAATGTTGCATCAGATGCGTTGTTTCATGGATTGTATTGTGGAACCGATAAACTATGTTCAAACTCAGTACCATGGGTGGCTTCACTACTTGATGGTGCTGCTGTGCTGTATGGTGGTCGAATTCTGCACTATGTTTACGAGTCACACGTTTTTTGACCGTTACATAGTTAAATTTTTTTTTTAGCGTTTGGCGCTTTCCAACGTGGAGCTTTCGATAGAAAAAACCCATATATACCCTGAGCACAATTTAACGCATATAAATTTCTTTTAGCGTTCGTTACTCGAGTTAGCTAATTATTCTATATATATACGATTTTGTTTTGATAAAAATAATGAAAAAAATTGAGTGAAATAATGTGGTCGAGTAAATGAAAGGACAGCAGGCGTAATAACAAATTTAAGGAAAGCAGGGATGTGTGTGTAATTTAAGAAGGAATGAAAATACTCGGATCTAATGAAATATTTTATATATATATAGTTCAAAATAAAAAGTAATCAATCGTTAAATGAGAAAGCAAGTAGCATTGAATTTTTTTTATTAAAACACCATTATATATATATAGCATAGACAGCAGAAGCTTGTTATATATGTTAATAGTAAATATTTTGTTAAAGTACAAATATATATATATCATAGACAGCAGTGGCTTATTATATGCGTAACCAGTAGTTCGCTATAATATAAATGTTAAATATGTTAAACGCAGCAATATAGAGATAGGGCAATGTAGAGTAGGTGAGGGCAGCGAAAGAGTGTTATAGGGCCAATATACCGGTGGGGAGTAGTCAAATGCTAGTAGTATAAAAAAAATAAATCATATTAAGAAAATGGAATCAGAAAATATTGATATACAGCAAGAAGATTTATCTGAAGCTTTGGAGTCGACACCCAAGCGAAGGGAAGCTCCGCAACAATACAGAAGATCAATGGACTTTAATTTCAAGTTCATTGAGGAAATACTCAGACAGAATATGCAAGAAATAAAGAAAATGTATGAGGAGGAAATGAGAAAAAGAAGAGATGAAGAATCAAAACAGAGACAAGAAGAAGAAAAGATAAGAGTGAGAGAATATCAGGAATTTAAAGACGTTATGTGGAGAGAGTTAGAAGCCAAAAAGGAACATTTTGGAATATCCCCAGCTAGTAAAAAGGAAGAAGAAATTAAAGATATGGAAAAGGAAAGGGAATTAGAAATACTTGACAAACCGATGATAGTAGATGAGCAAATGGACCTTATTCTAATAGATGAAGGCCCACAAGAACCGTTGAGTGAAAGCAGTAAAAAGGAGACAAGCATGGACGGGGACAAAAGAATAGGACCAAAAGTCATGGAAGAAAACATGAAAACGGACAGTGGATATCAAATCCACTTAACAAAGATGGTCCACATTAAAATATTTAGAGTGGAAATAAGGAAAAAACCTCAAACCTACCTAGAGAGCTCACAGAAGTTCTTAAAATTTCATAAGAAAGGGCCAGATGTGCAGATAGCTATAGCTAGTTACCATCTGCAGGGATCTGCCAAAAACTGGTGGAATATGGGGAAACGGAAATTTAGAACAATCCAACGTAGCGTGCCGCTAACCATCCAACCATTAATGACAGGCATTCAAATAAAAGATATAGGAGAAATGGTTGAATTTCTCACTACCTTGGATTTGAACCATTGGGCCAAAGAACCACCCGATAAAAGGCAACGATTAGAAAACCCAAGGCCGCAGTCATCGATGACGAGAGATCGTTATTATCCACCCGACCTGGGGTTGTAAACATATTAGACTGTTAGGACGGATTAAATGTATATGAAAATATTAAAATGAACTTGATATAATGAACTTGGTTGAATGGATTGTACTTTAGTCAAATAGGGTTTTAGATAGAAATTTTATTATATATATTATTGTTTTAATTACTATTACTTTAAAAAAAAAATTTTTTATATTATATTAACTAACCTTACTCTAAGAATTTTTTTTATATAAATATAATCAGTTTAACTAACATTACTATGATTTCTACCAGACACGGCCAAATTAGGCCATTTTAATTAAACTATAAATTCTAGATCCAGGTATATTAATTGTTCGTTGCTTCATGTAATCTCTGCTTTCTATATTTCAATATATCTGTAAAAACAATAATAATGTTTTCATCTTTAAATTATGTAATGTAAAATTGTTTTTCTCTTTCTTGCCTCCTTTGTTTTCCCTTAATTGTTCACAGGAAGTACGGGGAAATGAAACAGTAAGATTCGTATTCGAATCTTAAGTTTCACCTTTTTCTGTCATCTCTCACTGACCGGTCTATCCCGCCCAAATTTAAACTTTTTGGTATCGAATTGTGTGTGTAGCAATATTAAAAATGTATAAATATATGTAGAATTCAGCATAAACACGCACACATTTCGATCTCAAATTAAAGGCAATAAATAGGGATAAAATAATATAATTTAGATTTCTTTTAGTTATATAATTTTGTATAATTTTAATCATTTATTTTGGATTATAAAGTTCGTATTTATTGCTTTGTTTAAATTTCGTTTAATAATAATTCTAAAAAAATCTGATGTAATATTTAATTAAAAGTTAAAATAATCTTATGTTCCCTTTTTGTCTTTGAAATTTAAAAGCATCGGTCAGTGATAGATAATAGATTAATTAAAGAAAAATTCCCCAAAATATAATTAGTAAATGTAAAATGTAAACAATAGAACGGCAGCTTTCTTTAATTAAAAACCAACAAAATGCATTGATTATCCTCAGGGCAGATTAAGTAGAACCTAAAAATATCTTAACAAAAATGTGAAAGATCAAGATAAAAAAAAGAGGCCATCTTAGACTTGCTGGAGACATTCACTTAAACTTTAGCTTTGCTCTCGATCACTGAGAGTCTCCAAAAATATAAAAATAATTTGTTCCTGCCAAGGTATGACCGAGTAAAGCACCTAGATTATTCTCCATCAGGAGATGGCCTATCGGATGCCGAACTTTCCATTGCCCGTCATAAATTCACCATGAAGATCTGCTGCCTGAAATAAATGAAAAAGCTGCTGCTGCTGTGAAATTAAATGAAATATCTAAATACAAGAAAGAATTGCCACTCGTGAACTTTTTGCTGCTAAACTAATGGAATCAGAAAACTTCTTATAAAACAGGTACCTGTCTGTGTTCAAACTCTAGAGTACTCTAATAATATGCTATAGCTCTTCTTCATACTACTTATCTAAATTATAAAATGTAAAACTACCATATGTATAACTAAAACTGAATAATTAACTTAATGTGTAAATTTCTCTACTAATCTAGCTTACCTCATTCTATCTTGGGTGCGTATTTTTAAAATCTACATTTTATCTATATTTATTATTTAATTATTGCATGCTCATAATTGTCTCTATTTTCAAAGTTTAAATCTATGATCGTTTGAAACAGTGAATGCGTGTCACATTTTCATTAATATGTACTTCGTCGGGCCGAGGCAGAGACCAGCCCGACATTCTTATTTCCTTAATAACTTCACTTTCATATAAATCGACACGCATTCAGTGCATCATTTATTGTAATGCAGGGTCTACTACTTCGCAAATGGCTGGCATATTAGTTGTAATAACTCCCAGTTTATATATGTTTTGTATTTATTAAATCTAATGAATAATTCTAGAAAATCACATTTCTTTGAGAGTCGCCAGAGTTCTTGAGTAAATGTTGGTAATGTAGGGCCGAGTCAGAAATCTATTTAAACCTCATCATAATCGTTTATACAGTATACATGTGTTACGTTGTAGAGACGCGATGACCCATTCCGCCGTGAAATTTCCGGATTCTTCAGGGTTGAAATTAACCCCAGTCATCCTACACAAGCGGGCATAATGGGTGCTCCCGTAGGACTTGACAACGTCATGCAGCCAGCCGGCAAAACTGCGACACGGACCGCTTGTCCCTGGTTATGCTTATGTGACACCTTACTTCGTCGGGCCGAGGCAGAGACCAGCCCGACATTCTTATAAACCCATTCGCGGCATTGCAGTTTCAATATACTGCCATTCCATATCGCCTTTCTAAAGCGTACCACGTGTTCCTTTACTTAATTTTATTATTCTATATATCACTCCGCCTCTGCATTATCTTCATAATTCACTCTCAAATAAATGTTTGCCCTTAGTTATAAATAAATATTTTAATTAAATAAATATATGTCTGCCATTACTCTTATAACCCATACTTTAGACTCTTGCATTGCAAAGGTATAAATCCCTCCAGGCATGCATTAGAAATACTTACTCGAGAATTTTAGGTAGCTAGATTACGCCTTCAAATAAGTGAATTCCTTTTGTAAACATTTCAGTATCGGAAATACCGCTACTGAAATCCTCAATATAAAATAATGTCTAAATAAATAAATGTATTCTTTAAAATATAATCATGTCGCAAATTCCGCTACTGAAGCTTTGAATCCCTAACATATTATTAGTAAATGATTTTATTAAAATGTATTAATAAATAATTTTAAACTATACGTCTGCAGTTACGTTTCATTTATTCGATACCCATTCTATATAATATTTCCTCGATTATGTAAATATGAATGTTTAATTAATATTAGTTTGATTATTGGCTAACTCGAGAATAAAATCATGAGTCTCTTGCATATCCCTGACCACCGTGCCTAAGGAAATATTTACTAATGTCGCATCAGATGCGTTGTTTCGTGGATTGTATTGTGGAACCGATAAACTATGTTCGAACTCAGTACCATGGGTGGCTTCGCTACTCGATGGTGCTGCTGTTCTGTATGGTGGTCGAATTCTGCACTATGTTTATGAGTCACACGTTTTCTGACCGTTACAATATATATATCACTATATATTTCTGCTATAAAGTAAAATATATATATAATAATATGTGTACACAAGCAACCAAAAATATGAAATATTCTTTTAAATGAAAAGTATTTGACATTTTGTTAGTTGTTTTTTTAATTGTTTTTTTTTTATTTATATAAAAAAAGCTAATTATATTAAAAACAACTTTCTTACACTTAAATAAAGCTTGCAATTGTAACAAATAAAATCAATAATGAGCATTATTTAAAACATTTCTTCATCATCATATATTTCTGCAGTAAGTTAATATATGTACTCTTTATGTACATATCATATTAACTATGTATATATAACTATATATTTATAATAAATCAGTAACTAACTTTTCTATTTAAAATTGTTAGGCAGTTATTTTTTTAAAAAAAATTGTTTACAAAAAAGCTAAACAAAACTACATTTTTATAAACAACTTCCTTATCACTTAATGAAGCTTACAATAGTAACAAATAAAATCGACAGCAAACATTATTTAAAACATTTCCCTCACTCTTTCTGTATAAAAAAACTAACTCACATTAAAAAAATTAATGTGTCATATCACTTTCATAGATAGATATTTTAAACAAATATACAAAATTTCAACAAGTTATAGTAAACTCAAGTCTATTAAGTATAAATTTTAAACTGTTAAAAAAGTGTTATTAAATTAAAGATAAACATATCTTTACCCCACCCTCTCACAAGCCTTTAAAAAACAAATGTAAGTTTTTAATTTTTTTTTAACTATTATACATGAAATTATTAAATACTTTTAATATTTTCCCTCCCTCTATTTTATATCTAAAAAAGTACAGTGATCTACTGAAAAGATGAATGTTCCATATGGATTAGTCTGGTATTACTTAGTTGTATATCAGATTTCAAGCATTTATTTTGAATTTAAACATATTAAACTTAAATTTTGAAATTTCATTATATCCTGAAGAAAATCAAAATTTAACAAAGAAACAAATCAATTTTTCACCTTCAATAAAAGCATTTAATTAAAATATTAAAAATAATTTCTTTATTATCCTAACAACATGTTTTGAAATACTAAGCATTTAAAATAAAGAGCTGAGACATACAAATAAATTTATAAAGAAATGAAAGACCCTTTAAAATAATAGAATGTTACAGATGTTTTGAAAAAAGCAGATGAAAATATATAAATAAAATGTTGGCAAAATAAAACATATTTCTTAATGATAATAAAAGTACTTAATATAATGATTAGAAAAATCCTGCAGAAGTAAAACTGTTTACAAATTTAAATGTTGTTAGAAACTACATACTTAGTAGGTTTTTCTTAGTTCTATATAAGAACACTGCTAAAATTATTACAACTCATCTACAAAAAAACTTTGGATTCAAACTAACCAAATGAAGCAACTGACCTTGAAAGTATTTATAACACAATAGACCATTTTCAGATAATAAGAGAAGAGATAAACAGAATTCATAAGGAAGAGTTAACATTTGCTGTATGTGTAGATTAATGCATAGATTACCAAAGAAGCTTTTGATTATATAAACCTTTCCACTATGAATAAAACTTTAAAATAATATGACTTAAACTCTGGATATTTATCAAATTCTGAGAAGATTATTGTAGAATGAAACCTCACAGATTAGATTATAAGAAGGATTCTATTTTTTTTAAAAAAAAAAAAAAGAAAAGAAGCAGTATTCATGCATGAATAAAAAATAAATGATGATTAATTATGTTATATATATATATATATTTCAGACAATAGGGTTATTTGTTTTTGAAAACAATCTTCAGAATTTAAAAAAATATTCAAAGATTATCAGACAAAAGAAAGAAGATATGACTAAAAATAAAAGTTTTTTTAAGGAGAAAAGGAAGATTGGTAGTAATAAATTAGCTTGGCCATATTTTTAATATAAATGGAAAAATAACAAAGTTAATTATAGAATGAAAGTTAGATAAAATATTTTTAAATAAATGAGCTTAGTTATAAAATTGATATTTTAGAACTTAATAAAAAAGAAATATAGAGACTTTATAACATATATGAAGTATGAAAGATGTACAATGAGAACAACATGGTTGAAAAAACAAACAAATATGCTACATATATATGAGAATAAACTGATGTCAGTGACATTACAAAACCAATTGAAACATGAAATGGAGCTACAATAACTAGCAGAGTTTACACAATATAATCAATGGAAGTCTTAAAGTAGATCAAAAAGATTGTAATGGTATAGATTGATGGTTGAGACATGGAAGTTTTCTGGCATGATGTACAGTAGAAAAGCTTGAGATGTAAATAACTGGATTAAATTTCAAGAAATCCTCATCTTCCATGGATCAAATAATATATATATATATATATATATATATATATATATTATTAAAAACCAATCAACACTTAGATGATCACAATAACAATCAACAATTTCAAGCTGTTATCAAGGCAACCTCCTTTTAGCTTATGCCTTGTTTCTCTTTATATATTTACAAGTAATAAAAAAAGTTATGTGAAATAATTTAACTTATCCATCTATATAAATTTTATGATCAAGCAGAATATAAAAATTTCTATAAATTTACATTAACATACGCTTTTGCTTTTTTTTTTTTTATGTAAAAAAATAATTTTATAGATATTTAGCCACTATATCATAGAGTTTAATTAATTTTATACTATTGATTAGTGGAATATATATTAAGTGCTATCACATACAAACCGTGAACTAGCATTCAAAATTTGTTGCATTTCCATGTACTTTTTTATCACTTAGATGTGTCAGATGACATTTTTGGTCATTTTTCAAATTCAAAATAGCAGAGATTGCGTATTAAAAAAATGAAGTAATCTTTATTTAATTCCTAATAAAAAAAAGTTTGAGGTCATGATACAGTTAGTGAATTTTAATTAATGTGATCAATACAGAGTTTGACAATCATTGTTTCAGAAGATAATTAATTGATTAAAGAAGATTGTAGATCGTTTGCTAATAAGATAGTTCATCAACTTATTAGTTGATTTTTTAATGATATAGCTGTACCTGGGACAACTGCTTGTAAGGCTGTTGTGCTGACCTCTTGACCACCAATGCTTGATGACAACACTACTTTTTGTAGATATATATTATCATATATAGGTGAATAAAGGTGCAGTATTGAGAAAAGATTAAAAGAGCATGAATTGTCACACAAGCATGTGAAAAGTAAAAATAATAATGATTTAATGACTACTTTAGTTTTCTTGGACCAGGAAAAGATGTAAATATAAATTTAAATTTCATCTTGAAAGTATTAAGATTCTTTATGAAGAGAGACACCATAATGAAAGAAAAATTAAGGTGGCAATTTTAAAAAATAAAAATAAAATCAATATAATTAATAGACAAGCTGTTAAGATTAAAATTTGGGATTCATGGGATTTGAGTTGATGACATTTGCTTCCTTCCATTATGTTTTTTAAATTTAATGGCAGTTGAGAAGAGTTAAGGAATTAACCAACTGTGAATTGAAAGACTGTATATTACTATTATATTTATTATTATTACAAAAGTTTTTAATTAATGGATATTTGATTGTATATTATGCATTTTACTGATTTATTATACTGGAAATACAAACAATAAATAATAAATTTTAGTGTAAATTTTATATGTATCTGTCAATTAATACTCTTGAGGCATTTCCATTGACTGTTTCTAAACTTTTGCACCATAGTTAATAAAAAATAATCAACTATTATTAGTGTTTGATAAATCATGAGATATTCAAGAATCAAGAGTGGCAGGTTAAACCTCAAGATAGCTTTAGTTCTCATGTCTGCTATTTATTTACTACATTAAACTGCACAGGGAAAAATAATTGATTAATTAGTTATTCCAGAAATTATGTGATATTCAAGCAAAAAATTGATCTTTGATACAAATATTTTTAGGACATGATTCCACCATTGCTCTAATTTAACAGGATAGCCATTGCTAAAATTTAACCACAATTGAACTGTGATCTATAAAGTTGAATTTCAGTAGATTACTTGACAATCTATATGTAATCCACTGTTAAATTATTTTTCATATTCTGTGGGTTACTTTCTAAAATTTAACACTTTTACAACTTTTGCACAACTGATGCAATACTATATTTTTATTTTTAACAATTTTTTAATACTATATTATTATGTATAAAATTATAAAAAATGTTTTAATATAGGAGATTTGAAAACAGACTTACAAGCTCCCTTCAGGTATCCATTCTATTTTGTACAACTGATATACATGGCATGTGAGAAAGATAAATGATCCCAATATATGTATTTCATGCTGAACAAGCACTCATCAGTTGGCCCAAATCATCATCTCCCACACATATATATAATCAGTGATCTGTTTATATTAAGATAGAAAATCTTCATACTTTAATGGATAGGTTTCAGTCTACTTCACCTTTTAACTCTCCAGCCATCCATACCATTGAAAATCTGAACATGGAATGCCTTGTTACTTCCAATATTATGGTTATGCCCATGTTGATATCTTAAGTCAATCTGACCC
Organism: Epiperipatus broadwayi; assembly: GCA_028023455.1. Classification (NCBI taxonomy): domain Eukaryota; kingdom Metazoa; phylum Onychophora; class Udeonychophora; order Euonychophora; family Peripatidae; genus Epiperipatus; species Epiperipatus broadwayi. The sequence continues at coordinate 3,133,127 of JAQFVV010012425.1, read as the reverse complement.
CTCATATATAGAAACTCATGTATAGGAACATGAGGGTTTGACTGACTTAGGCTCAACATGGTCATGACAATAATATTGGCACCAACAAAAGATTTGGAATTCATATCTTCAGATGTTCAATGGTATGTATGGCTGAAGAGTTGGAGGGTGGAGTAGATTGAAGCCTGCCCTATCTTAATGTAAAATCGAGCACTGATTATATATATATGAGATGATGATTTGGACCAACTGATGAGTGCTGGTTCAGTATAAAATATGTATATTGGAGATCATTTATCTTTTTCACATGTATATGGCCATGTGTATCAGTTATGTGAGATAGAATGGCTGGCTGGAGGGAGCTTGAAAGTCCAATTCTCTGTATTACATCTAAACTCCAGATATATAAAATATACTACAAAATGTTTTAATAAATTTAAAATTTTGAATGTTAATTTAGTTGATATAAATATACAAAAAGTCTTATGGAATACTGGATAGAAATACATTGCAATGCCCACCATCTGTGATTTGAATTCAGGCCAAGCAAAAACAGTAAATTTATTTATAATAAAATAAGTTGTATGATTTTTTTAGGTAAGGTGTCGATAATCAATCTAAATGAGCATGAAATACATATATTGGTGATTATTTATCTTTTCAACATGTGTGTGAACAGGTCGGTTAGCAATATGAGATGGCTTGGAGAGTTCAGGGTTGTGTGAAAGTCTGAGTTCGAACCCCTATACACTAAATGATTATCCTAAAATTGAACAATAAATTATTATCTAGCTATTATTAATAAAAAATAAAATAAGAATGAAAAAATGCTAAATCTTCACCACCTGCAATTCGAAATCCTAGTATACATATATACTTTTCATTTTTAACAGAAAACTGATTAAATGCTGCGTTATAACATCATTATTATTTTACTCCGTACATATATCATTTCATCAGTTATTCAATTCTATTTGCAGCTTCTCTACTCATTAAATGGCTTTTCTTTAGTATACACAAATATCGAGTTTTTCTTTTTATTAGATCAATGCCAACTTGTTTGGATGGCTTTATAAAAAATGAATATAATTTAATTGCACACATTTATTCTAAAGAAATTTTTTATTTAACATTTTCGTTGAATGATGTTTAGATATGAACCATGACAGGATATTGGCAATGATATATGAACTTGAAATCGATATTCAAATACTTTTTTACCGCAGATTTATTTGTTAGTTTTTATATTTTAAATTTACTCGTTACAATATATTTTTTTCCCCATTTATTTTTTTGGAAACCATCAATGTGACTTAAAATTATTTAGGCGATTGATTTTAATGATCCACTATGGATGGAGCTATCGAAACTAGCATATTACTATTATTTTTAAAATCGAATAATTAGAGCTTCGATTAATGATCCTTTATAATTTATGCACGTTAATAGAGCGCTATAGTAAACCGTCAATACTTTTTTTGTTTTTATATCATATTAGCATATCCCCTCTATTGATTTCCGTAAGCACTGTATGCTTACGCCCTCTACTAATATAAAATTAGTTTAAAATTAATAAAAACTGGCAAACAAATCAAATAAATGCAATTCTTAAAAACATTCTTTATCATTTTTAAAACAGATATGCAACTGATCCTTTTTTTTAAATCATAAGTTTTTATAATTACCACAAAGCGTTCACTTAATTAATGAACACCGCTTTCTGATTAGGTAATAACCGATTGGAAAAAATGAAGTAAAAAGTAAAACTATGAGGAATCTAAATATTTTTATTTACATATAAATTTTATTAATTAAATGACAAAAGATCATCGGCCTGTTCAGTTTTGTGCAATGATAGAATATACATAAAACATATTTCGTTGCTAGAGCAACTACCGCAATAAGTTTTAATAAAGAAATATTTCTTATAAATTAAACAATAAATATTTACAATTAGAATGTGTTTCTATGAATAAAAGTGATTTGGAAGTCTAAACATCTACATATGTTTTATTAATTATCATGACAAAATGATGTCAGGCTAGTCAGTTTAGTGTAAAGTTAAGAATATATGTATAGTATATTTAGAGCTTGTGCCTAAAAATCTGGAGCCTATGTAATAATTATCACAAATAAGTGTAAGTAAGGAAATATTTATTTTATATTTAAATAAAAAATATTTACACTTAGAACATATTTCTAACAATGAAATGATTCAAAAATGTAAACAATTTTATTTATAAATAAAATTTACTAATTATCTTGGTGTCTTGGTGTGTCAGTAATAAAGCATCTTTGTGCCCTACATAACCTGCACATCCAAGACACAGTGGCCCTGTGTAAACACATCATCATTTAGACTATGTCAAATGCTTATTCATATGTTTCTGAGAGCAGTTATATACACTGTACTCTTAAACACTCGAACAATCAATGGATACTAGATGATATTTATAAAAATAAACAAAATTCTTAAGACTATGAAATCATTTCAAAATTATTTCAGCTACTAAACCAGTAGGGGAATAAGAATTTTATAGCATACCCCAACTTATGTTTATTAATTACTTGAGCTTATAATACATGGCTTTAGAATTCAATATTTGCTCTTGGAATTATGTATATATTTAAATAATAGGCCTTGTGCCATAAACTATAATGTAAGTCCACCAGTAAACAAATCTTGAATATTTTATTTAAGTGGTAAGCAGACTTAATTTTTTTAAAAAAATAAAATAATTCAGATAGATATCCTGTAAAGAGCACAAGCTACAGGTTAAACTGAGTTTGGTAACTAAATATCAAAGTGTGGACTGTAAAATAAATATGTGAAAATAATATGCTGCAGTCATCATTATCAATAGGGAAAATGTTATCATAAAGCCTGTGAGACAATAGCTTACATTGATCTTTTATCGATTTAGACTATCATGTCTAATTATTAATATACATCTGAATTCAAATCTGAAATTAATAATTTATAAAAAGTAATAGGCTTAATATTTTTTTTTTTAGATAACCAAGTCATCATCATTCAACATCAATCATTAAATGAATATTTTAACTATTCTCAGCAAGAGAATAAAACAATAGTTGAAAGTGAAATTTTTACTAGCTATTAGAAAGTGAGCTGGGTGAAATTGTCTGTTATTTCATTCAGTGTTTCTCTGTAAGAGATGATTTTTTCCTGTGGGGCTTCAAATGCTGTTTCCTGATCTGTATTCAACCTTTACATTTTGCAAGTTATAAGCAAATGCATTTACTGATAGGCAATAAAGTCTTTATATATTTATTAAATTTGAAAATTGCATAATTTATGATGTAAATAAATTAAAGTTTGGGGTCACTTTCATATATTATAGATTCAAATGTGTTTTTGCAATAATATTGCTAAGAAAATATCAAATATCATTGATAGTTTTTTAGACTAAACCATTTTTTAAAGTGTATTGTTAACTAATAGTTTTTCTTCATACATTTAATTAGAAATAAAAAAAAATCTCTTTTATTTCTAATCCAACTTGCTATATGAATAGCCCTATGAAATTATAAAATACAGTTAAAGGGGATTGAGAATTAATTTGATTGGTTTCCATACTTGGGTCATGCATAGAGTTTGATATTTACATATACATCATTTAAGAGTGAGGTGCAGTATTTAATAGAGTAATAAATATGAATCATTAAACATCACATGATCACCATTTCTTATGCTTGCTCATAACTTATTAAAACAAGCAAAACTCTCCATAATATCTAGGTGCAGTGCTCTCAGATCCAAGGCTTCTCACTGACAAAAGCTATAATCTACAAACTTGTCTGGGGATATTGGATGAGTAGGCACTAGATGGGGATTTTATGCACAAGCCTTCTATTATTCATTGATTATTCTGGCTTGCATTGAGTGGCACTACTGTATGGAGAGTTTTGCCTGTTTTAGTTATAAATATGAACCAAAAATATTTCCATCACTTGTAAGAAGTTGTTAATTTACATTAAAATATTTAATCAGATGTACTTACCTTTTAAAATCACCTAGGACACAATCCAGATATTTATATCGAATGAGACATTAATCTCTAATGAGATTTAGCATTTAAATACCAAGCTCATCTGAAGAATTTAATGAGTGGAGTTAGTCTGATATATTTTCATTGCATTAATATCTGATAATCCTGAAAAATTGCGGAGTGCAATTTAAAGGTGATGAGAATTATTTTGATTCGATATCTATAACATTTTAAATAAAAAATGCAAATAAAGTTAACAAGACAAATAAAATGGATAAATAAAAGTACGCAGTTATTTTTAAATGTGAATTCATAGGTATGGCAAACAATATGTTGTGTAGGAAACAAAATAATTGACTTCATTTTTATTGTTTAAAAGTATTTTTAATCGATATACTTTATAAATATACATCCATTTTTTAATTAAAGCAAAAAAAAAATCTGAAAATAAAACTTGTTTATGGCAAAGTATAGAAAATATTAAAGTTCAAAAATCATATTAGTTTTGAAATATTCTTTTAGAGTAATATATAATAGGTTGTTTCTACAAAATTATAAATAAGCTTTAAATAATATTTTCTTTATTAATTATTATTTATTGAATTAGTTAATATCAATATATAAAAAAAACACATAAAATGTAGTATCATATGTATTAAAACGCAATAATTCACTTTATTAATAGAGCCATCTACCGGCGAACTACCATAATCAAAGATGAAATTGTAATGTTAATTTAATACATTATGAATAATTTTCTAGATTAGGGCATTATCAATCACAAGTGGATTCAAAAGCTTAGAATGTTTTTATATTTTAAGATATTATCTTGATATTGTAAAGTAATTAATTATGGATGTTAGTGTTTTATTAACTTAAAGTGCTTTACTGATAAAGAATCACTACGCAAAAACTAGTCTGTATATATAAATTATAGTACTATTTTCTAATGGCCACCGATTCCTCAAATTTTCAGAAGATAACTTTGAAATAACCTAAATTGTATAAATTATTGTTTTTAATGTAGTAAAAATATAAACAGAGAAAGTCGTATGATGTTTTGTTAAAGGTGTCAAGATAAAAGTTTTTATTTCTTTAAAATATTAAAACCTTTTCAAAAGCTTAAAAAAAAGTGTGTTAAAATAATAATTATTTACAAAAGATTAATCACACATTTAAGATGTTAAATAAAGCCATAAACATTAAAAAATAGTTAAAAACACAAAACTGAGTTTAAATTAGTATTAAAGTAATGTTTATTAATTAGAAAAAAAATTTACATCAAATTATAAATCATATTAAATTGTAAAAGATAATACAATTTTTTTTTTACTTCCAAAATTGAGCAACATATATAAAATTTTTATATCAGAGATCGCACAAAATTTTAAACATTAAAAATATTTCTCAAACTTTTAAATAAATACTAACCATTAAATATTATTTGTTAAACAATTTATGCAGTAAACAACTTTAAAATTGTTTATTAATACAATAAACATTGAATTGATAGTTAAAAAATAGAGAACTTATTATATGGTAAAACGAACATTATATGTTAAAACATCAAAAATATTTTTTCTGAAAATTATAAAAAATTTCACATTAATATTTAAAAAAAACAACAACATTAGACTCATTACACACTTAAAACCACCAATTAAAACTAAATCTACGAATTAGATGTGATATGTTGGACTATTTCCATCATCTATGAGTGAATGTTGAATGTATAGAAAATTTTTTAAAACTTTATTTAAACTTTTTAAATACAAAGAGCTTGTTAGTAATAACATTCAAGTAGTATTATTCTTCACTCTTCTTCAGGTCATGCTAGTCTGATATGAACACTGGCAGTATTCACATAGATATTGAACTCACGTCTTTAGATTCTTGCATATTGAATTTAAAGCAAATACTCTAACCAACTGAGCTATTCTATCATGGTTAGAGCATTTGCCTTAAATTCAATATTCAAGAATTTAAAGGTGTGAGTTCAACTTCTATTAGCTAGCAACACGTGAAGAATGGAGAATAATACTACTTGAAACATTGTATAATTACTAACCTGTGTTGTCTATTTGTGTGTTATTACTAACAAGTTGTTTGTATTTGAAAAGTTTAAAAATTTTCTATACATTCCACATTCACTCATAGATGATGGAAATAGTCCAACATATCACATCTAATAATATACCATCATCACGAACCAGGCAAACATTCACAAATTTATTATAAAAGTCAACACAAACAAGTATAATCTTAACTTTTTTAGTGATTCTAAAAGTTATGCTAACAAAACATCACTTAATCTTTTCTTTTTACATTTGACATATACATCTGGGTCTCATTTTATGTGGATTTTTTAAATATGATTTTGATGTTATGCAATTCATGTTTCTTCTTAATATCTTTTGATGCAGGTTTTCTTTTTTGCAATAAAGAAGTTCAGATTTCACTATACTTATTAGATATCAAAAAATTTAAATTATTAATAATTTATTTTGACTTGAAATACTTTTTTCTTCAAAAATATAACATTATATTAGTAGCTAACATGAATATGGCCTGAAGCTATTTAGAATCTTAGCTTTTGTGTAAATAATCTACTTATACTTATGAGTAAATATAATAATAATAGATTTATACTTATGAGTATAAAAATATTGCAATAAATATTCAAAAATTTTAAACTTTTAAAACACATTTTGTTATATATAACAGAAATAAATATTCTTTTAGATTTTTAAAGTAAATAATGAATTTTTTGTTGATTTTGTAAACTGAAAATAATCTTTCTAATGATAATGTATAATCTTTTTGTTTTGATTGCAATCTCATTTTTTTAATAGAAACAAAATGTGAACATTTAAAATTTATTTCAGTAGTAAACAAAAATATCTATCAAATGAAGACAAATTTATTTTCTGATAAATAAAAATCATTTAATCATAGATTTTCCATTGATGTGTGAGACAAAGAAAAATGTCAGGAAATGCTGAAATCTGAAAGAGTTTGCTGCAATGAACAAGCTCTTAAATTCCAATGAGGGCTAAATAGTTATATGTCTGGATATCACAAGCTTTATAAACAATTAGTAAAATCATCACCTCAAAGTTTAATCACTGATTACATTGTCGACAGAAAACCATTAACACAGCACAAGACTGAAAGGGACACTAGTTGTACTTTCTCTTGGGATGAATCTAATTTCTTACTAGTTCACAAATGAACTGCATGTTGTCAAAAAGCAATAATGCTTAGAATATGTATGAAAAAATGTAAAATTAAATACTGTAGTTAATAAAAAAGTTTGTATTGTGTCAATTTTTTTCAAATATTTAAAATTTTTATTAGACATACTTTATTTTTAGTATTTTTTTAATGCAAAATTTAAAATAATTTTTTCTTGTTGCTTTGCTTTTATGCGATTTCTGAAAATTTCAGAATGTATCCCCCATTTTTCAAGGTAAGTTAAGTCTATTTTTGTGTGATTTTTTAATGTGGGTTTTCTGTGGAACCTATCTACCACATAAAATGAGACTCAGGTGTATATTGATTTATCAGTATATAATATTTTAATTAAAAATGAAAATAGTTAACACAAAATTGAGATCACTGAAATATATAGTTGCTAATCTAAAGTCATATTTTTATAAATATATGAGTGAGTTGTTTGTGTTTAAAATCTTAGGGTTGTTTAGATTTCAGGCTACTTTCTTGATAGAACAAAAATAGTAAAGATGGATTCCTAGATGTGTAGGAACAAGTAGTCATCTTTTTAATGATGAAGACAATTAATAACAAACTAGTCAAATGATATTGACACAACACTACACTTTAGGGTCCATTGATTACTCAAACTTAAAGCAGATGATTTTGGAATGAGTGCAAAAGAGTGCTAAAAAGTATGAAAAAATTATATAATTATTGGAAAATCTTTTTAAGTGATGACTACTGAAAGTAATAACAGTATTCAATATGAATTTGATATCACTTTATGTAGACAAATATTAAGTCTGTGGAAAAGATTACAAACATTTGTTTAAATTTAACATAATGTACATAATTACACTGAAGTTATGATATGTGATGTATTAATATACACTAATTCATTTATACTCTACTCAAACAAAATGTAAATAAACAAAAATACAACTTTAAAATTAATAAATTTAATACATTTTATAATATAGCAGAAGCTACTTTTTCATGTTGGAGTATTGTATAGAAGTACTTTTATTGACAAGATTTTCAGCTTCCACTGAAAGCTCATATTTATTCCTAGCTTTATTTTATTTTATTTTTTTGAAATTCATGTAGCCCAGGGGTGGGCAATTGTTTTGGCTTGGGGGCCACACAGGTTGGTGAAGGGCCACATTGGGAGCCATTTTGTGGCAGTAAAGGTTAGTGGAGGGCCGCACCCTTTTTTCATGACCCAATAAACACACTGCTTAATTCCCTGTTTTACCAAAAAAATATTTGTTTTGTCCATTCTTCATTAAACACATGACATTCATCACCGATTTTACATTTTTTTGGAGGGTTCATAGTTTCACTAAAGTTGGAAATGTATATATTTGCTAATGCAAAGACAAAATTGAAATTAAACAGATCAACTGGGAAAGCACTGCACATTGTATCTACACTGCGCATGTGACATGGCCATCCTAGTGAAAAATATGAGACGAATCTTTGGTTGCACATGGGAAGGAAATCTCAGTTCAAGGTGGATTTTTCTGATTGTCTTGGCAGGCCACATAAAAACTCTTAGAGGGCCACATGTGGCCCTCGGGCCACTATTTGCCCACCCCTGATGTAGACAATATTTTATGTAATATCAGATATTACATTTGACTCAGAAAAGAAGAAAATTAGTAACAATTTAATATTTTATGCAATTAACTATTTTTAAGTTTAAAGCTATAAGTGTTACAAAATTTAATAAAATTTATAAAACATATTTCTTAAGTAATAAAATGAAAATTTTTGATGTAGTAAATGGGAGAAAAACAAAGTAAATCATAATTATTTTGCATCAGAAAGTTTGAAAATTTTAAACAAGAATCTGAATGGGTGACAGGGATATGTATAAAAATTCTAAAATTGAAACAAACTTAAAAACACCAAAATAACTAAAGAGACCATATTGTGCTGATAACAAACTCTTATTGCATTTCCATAGAGAAAAAAAAGATATTGAAAAAAAAAAAAGGATATTGTCCACAATATATTTGACATTTCATTGTTCATTTTATTTAAAAATAAAGATATGGTACAATAAGTTTGTTATGATTTTGATTTTTTGAGTGAATGTATTTAAGTGAACACACACATAACAAATATGTATATAAATGTGCTCTCTTAATTTATTACTAATAACTTCATTATTATTTTTAACTAATTCACTGGCAACTTTAATAAAATCCCATAATTTTAATTTTTCACCATCTCTCAGTCATTTTTGGTCACATTTAAATCACTTTATGCTCATTTTATGACAAATTTCAAGCTTAATCTATATTTAAAATTTTAATTCCAAAAAAATTCACATTGGCAGTATTTTAGCAAAAAAAATTGTTTGCCATATATGGTAATACAAAGAGCTGACTATCCATTCTCTTTTACATTATATGGTGCTTGAAAGCACCAACTGACAATTGTGGCCATTATTGACTGCAAGTTTTTAACTCAATGTCAGAAATTGCATGCAAAATGTTTTATGTTTTTGTAATAGATTTTGAAAGTAAATAAATATAATTTCCATAATTACTTACATTCATAATTAATTTTTTACAATATTGTACCTAAATATATACTTTTATTCAAAATTTTTTAATTTTTAGAAGAAAAATAATCAAGACAAGTGAATAACGTTCTTCCATTATTTGCATATTAATGACATTTGGTGTCAGCTAGCAAATACAACTATTTTTTTTATAAATATTTACATACTTATAATTATTATCACACTATATTGACTAAAAATGTGGATAGATTTAGATTTTTATTTAAAATATTTTATTTTCAATGAAGAAAAGACAACTGAATAATCAGCATTTTTAGTTCTAAGATAAAAGAAATCAATGGTGATTGCACATTATAATTTGTTGAAAAATAATTCTTTTCTTTTACTGCAGGCTATTTTTCTTACATTTTTCTTCAGTTATTAATTTTATTTTAAATTTTTCGTTACATTTAAATAATTTGAATGTAAAATAATTTAATTTTTAGAGGCTAAATTAAAACAATTCTGATTATTTTACATTAATATTTTTTATGAATAGAAATAAAATTGACAAATAAAAACAAAAAATCTTTTCCTCAATCTGAAGAATAAGAATTCCCACATGCAAAAAGATTAAAAGATAGTTTATGTTATAATCTTAATTTATATATGCATTCTTTATGCATAGAAAAGTATCCATATTATATATATAATATTTAATTATATGTATATTGTCTATACTAAACTTAATATATAGACAATTTACATATATTTACATATTACATATTCAGCCTGTATTTTGCCCATCACTCTTCTGTATAATTAAATGGACATATTAAGATCGTATGTGTGAGGGGTCAGATTGACTTAAGATCAACATAGATATGACAATAATATTGGCATAAACAAAGGCTGTGAGCATTCCATTATTAGATTTTCAATGAAATGAATGGCTAAAGACTTGGAGAGAGAAGAAGATTGAAGCTTGTCCATTAAAGTTTAATGATTTGCTATCATAATATAAACTGAACATTGATTGTATGGTGATCTGGTCTAACTGATGAGTGCTGGTTCAGCATGAAATATGTATATTGGAGTTCATTTATCTTTTTCAGATATATATATAGTCATATGTGTCAGTTGTATAAGGTAGATTTGATAGATATAGGCATCTTGAAAGTTTGAGTTCAAGTCCTTTATATATATATATATATGTGTGTGTGTGTGTGTGTGCGTGCATTCAAATGCTGAAAAGTATTGTACATGGGCAATTTAGTAAATAGAACATATTCTATTGCAAAAAAACCTTATGAACATAATGTGATATATTATATATGATGCACAATTTATATGAAAGGAAATTAGAATAATGGACATTGCATCTCCATTCTATAAGCACTTGTCAATATTAATTCAGGCAATCAAAGTAAACAATTATTTTTTTATTTTTATTACTACTTTCTTAAAAACTATTTCATTCCCATGAGACCATATTCGATTGTTTTTTTTTTTTTATTTTTTACATTTAGTTTATGTTATTATTTTTATAATATTTTCAGGTTACTGTGTGCATATATAATATATTATTACATAACACAAAATGCAATAAACCTGAAAGTAATGTAGTTATTATTATAAAATAAAATTTGAATTTTTTTAAAATTTACAAAATTAAACATAAAATTTTTAATTTAATATTCAATAATTGCGAATTTGATAAAGAAATATTTAAATTAAACTTATGGCAACACTTTTATTACACTTCCCATAAAATCACAATTAAAATTATGTATACAAAATCTTAGGTATGGTATTTTATAACATCATTTAAAACACAATACATTCTTCAATATCTCTTACTATATATATATGTATTTACATAAAATCTTATTGCTTTTACCAACAAAAACAAAATAACAAATACATTTGAGGACAAATTATTGCATAGGCATTAAATATAAATATTTATTAATTACAATTATTGAGAATAAATTTATATAATTTCTATATTTATATATATACACATATGAATAAATGCATAGACTGCTATGATATTTGCATTTCATTTGATGACATTTTCTTTTATTTACTAAAAATTGATATATATATATATTCACATTAATTTAACTTATTCTATTAGAAGTACTTTTGACTATATTCCTTGTAGTCTTTATCAACTATATAACATTGAATAATTAAAATGAGACATCATTTCATAATTCCCATAATTCAATTCAGTTCTCCCACAATTCTGTTATTTTAATGTTTGATGGCTCATTTTAATTATTCAATGTTTTATAATTGATAAAGATTACAAGGAATATAGTTGAAAGTATTTCTAATAAAATAAATTAAATTTATGCGAATATTACTATATTTAATATATATATATGTATAAATTTGAATATTACATATATTTTGGAAAGAATGCAGACATCAAACTTAATTTATTACACACACACACATATATATATATGTGGATTTACTTTTAACCTTTGCATTTTTAATTATGAAACTTTCTCAGGCAGAAATTAAAAAAAATGTATTTGCATTTTTTATCCTTTATTAAGAAATTTTGTGAGCCTCATTTTTTTACAGCTTTAAAATTTACATATATATTTTTTCTAATATTTTAATTTCAAAAAAATTCAAAAGAAATCAGGATAACAGAATAAATAGGTCTGGTAGGGACTAATAATTTATCAGAGTCATCAGAGAGAGTAATGGGTGAGTACACATAACTGATTAGGCATTTGAGAATGGTTAAAGGAAGAGTAGGAATAGTTGGATTATTACCAAGATTTGATGAAAGGTATATGTTAGATAGGGCATGTTCTATAAATGAGAGATTGAAAGAATTGTGTGAGAGAAATGATGTTACGTTTGTGGATGTGTGGGATTTTTTTATTGGGAAGAGGGAGTATTTGGTAAAGATGGGTTGCACTTAGGGAAACAAGGAAGTGAAGTTTTAGGGAGTCTGATTTATAAAGAATATAGTTCAGGAAACTTGTAAAGGGGGTGGGATTTTAAATTGTGTTATTAAAAAAAAGAAGAATGGATGGGATGTAAGGATAAATGTAGATGTGGAGAGGGAATGGGTCTGTAAAATTAATGGTAAGCAAGTTATTTATAAGCATAATGGAGAAGAAAGAAGAAAAATTTTTTATAAAAGAATAGTTAGGAAAGAAAAAATTGTTAAAATTGGGTATTTGAAGATGCAAGGTGGTAGGAGACCAGAAAAGTGGCAGGAATTAAACAAAGCAATTGAAAATGAAGAGCTTGAGGTATTAGCAGTAGTGGAAACACATCTAAGAGAAGAAGAAGAACCTGTTTTGAAAGATTTGGTATGGCAGGCTATAAATAGAAAAGAGAAAGAAAAAAAGGGTGGTAGTATAGGTGTTATATCAAAAAAATATTTAAATACTGTTAAATGCCAAGAACATTTGTGGTTTGAAATAGGGTTGGGAAAACAAGAATGGATGGTGGCTATAGTTTATATAGCTACTGGAGATAGTCAAACTATAATGGAATGGAACAATAGCATATGTGAGTGCCTAGTTAAGGATATACAGAGTTTTAAAGAAAAGGGGAAGAGAATAATAGTTATAAGAGATATGAATGGGCATATTGAAGAAATTGATGATGTAGAGAATAAGAATGGACAGCTTTTGAAGAAATTTTGTCAGAGAGTAAATTTGAGCATTGGAAACTTATCTAATATTTATGAGGGACAATATACATGGTCTAGGAATAATATATCCCACACAATAGATTATATATTGGTAGAGAAAGAGGGAATGAATAAAGTATGAAAAATTAAGGTGTTTGATAATGAAGAGAGAGTATGTAATAGTGATCATAATTTTGTTGTAATTGAAATGGTTAGTAATGTGATGGAAAATAGGAATAAAAGTAGAAACAATAGTGAAAGATGTGGATGGAGAGTAAATGATAAGAATAAGTTAGAAGAGTATAAAATACAAGTTGAAGAAACCATGGAAGAGTTGATTGGAAATGGGTATGAGGACTGGTGTGATGAAATAGAAAAAGTGGCAAATAGGGTTTTAGGTGAGAATATTCAGAAAAATAAAAGTAATAGAAAAATGAGAGTTAGTAAAAGTGTAAAAGAGAGGAAAAAAGCATGCAGAGAATATAAGTGTGCTATTAAGAACAAAGAAAGTGATAAAGATATTAATGCTAAATGGGAAAAGTACTTAGAAAAGAAGAAGTTAACTAAAATAGATAATTATATAGAGAGAATGAAACTAAATAGTAAATTATTGGATGATATTAATAAAAGTGGAAGAGATGGGAGTAAAAAATTTTGAAATTACATTAAAAGGAGAAATTTAGGGGGAAGAGAGATAGTATTACTAGATGAGGAGAGAATAGAGTGTAGCTCTAGAGAAGAATTAGAAAGAATATTGAATAGTTATGTAATGGATATAGAAAAGATGTTAGATGTGAAGGACATAGGGATAGAAAATATGAAAGCATATAATAATGGGAATATTATGTTTACAGAAAATGAACTGAATGAGGCAGGGAAGAAATTGAGAAGTGGTAAGGCAAGAGGATTAGATGGATGGGCAGCAGAGATGGTAATGAATTTGGGGCACAGGGCAAAAATAAAGTTACTATCATGTTTTAATAAGATAGCAGAGAAGAGAGTTTTTCCGGGTAGTTGGAGTAATACAAGAGTAAGATTATTATTTAAAAGAAAAGGTAAGGATCATAGAAAGTTAAATAATTATAGACCAATAGCAGTTACATCAGTTTTACATAAAGTTTTTTCATATATGGTGGCTGGAAGAGTTGCAAAATGGATGGAAGAAAATAATGTAGTGGGGAAATGCAAGGAAGTTTCAGGTCAGATAGGCATATAGGAGATAGTTTATTTGTAGTTACACAACTTATAGATATGAGTAGAAATTCAGGTAGACAGTTATATATGAGTTTTATAGATATAGAGAAGGCATATGATAGAGTGAATAGAAATAGATTATGGATAAGTTTAGCAAATCTGAGAATGGATGAAGATTTAGTGGGTATTATTAAGAAATTATATGAAAATAATTATTATACTTATCAATTAGGGGATATAGAATCAGTTAAAGTTAAAAATGGGGTGGGACTGAGGCAAGGATACCCTATGTCACCTATTTTGTTTGTGTTATATTTGAGTGAAATGAAGAGAGCAATAGAAAGTCTAGGAAGAGGGATAGAGATACCGTTAACAGGTGGCAAGAGAATATATACATTGTCAGGGCTTTTTGTTGCGGATGATGTCTTTTTGTGTGCAGAAAGAAGAGAAGATAAGAGAATTATGCTGAGGACATGCGTAAGAGTGGGTAAAGATATGGGGATTAAATTTAGTGAAGAAAAATCAAATATAATGATGGTGAATACTGGGGAAAGAGAAGACAAAGATTTCTTTTTGGGGGATATAAAGTTAAGTGTGGTGAATAGATATAGTTATTTGGGAATCATCTTGAGTAATAAAAAAAATTGCTTGGATGAATGGGAGAAAAAATTGATAAATGATGCAAAGAAAAGAAAGGGATTGATAAAGAAATTAACAATGTTTTCATATAATAAATATGATGTAGATAGAATTGTATGGAAGGGAGTACCAGTAGCAGGGTTAACATATGACTATGATGCATTATGTGTTAGCAAAGGGGTATTAGATTGCTTAGAAGAAGTACAAAGGGAAGTAGGAAGACATGCATTAGATGCTGAGGTGTGGATAGCAAAATAGGCATTTCAAGGAGAAATGGGATGGTCAAGTTTTTATATGAGGGATGCAAAAAGCAAATTGAAAATGTTCGGTAGAATGCAGTTTATGGATAATAAAAGAATAGCCAAAATAGTATTTAATTGGGTTACAAATAAAGGGCAGGCAACAAGATGGGTGAGAAAGGTAATGCAGTATGCAGAAGATTTGGATAAAGAAGTTATGTCAGTATACTTGTACAAAAGATGGGATGATTGTGTTAGGAGGATTGTTGAATGTTATAGTGGGAAGGAGTGGGATAGAAGAATAGATGCATTAATAAAGAATAGGGAGTTGGAGAGATGGAGAAGTAGTATGAAGGGTAAGAAGAGTTTAAATATATATAGAAGTAAATGGAACATTGGGTGTGAGTTAATTTATGATAATAGTAAGGAAAGTGGTTTATTGTTTAAGGCTCAAATGGGATCTTTAGCAACAAGGGAATATACATGTAAATGGAAAAATATGGGTGATTTAATCTGCAAGTTGTGTAAGGAAGGCATAGAAAATATTAGGCATCTGTTACTTCAATGTAAATGTTTGGAAGCAGAAAGGGTTCAAATAATGAAGTTATGGAAGGTTAAATATGAACAAAGTGATTATACAGAAAGTGAGTTATTGGTTTTTATGCTAGGTTTGGGAAAAAATAAGGGGGGTTTAGATATGAAGGTCATGGAGTTGACAAAGATTATGTTGTGGAAATGGGATGGAGCAGATTGTGGGAAAACTTAGGGTGGACAATGGAAAAGGAAGGTAAAGTGGCTAACAGGTTTCTCTGGGCATAGCTGCTGAGAGACTCCTGACTCCATTTAAGAAGTCACAGTACATCACATCACATCACATCTACAAAGTTTAGGATGATAGTACCTATTATGTATTTGACAATCTCAAACTTTGTGAGATTACTTAGAGAAAATGTTATGTTAGTCTAAAATCTTGATTTTTTGAAAAGTTTATGAATTATTTTTATATTGTAATTGTGTAATAATTATTGGAAATAAAAAACATATATTATTATATATTTATTTTTTTACAGAAGTAAAAGATATATTCTTCTGAATATTTTTACCATAGAGATTATGGTTGTAGAAAATACAATTGTCTAGAAATGTCATCCTACACAGACTATTAAAACATTTAGTGATATTGTAAAAATTACAAACTTTTTTTAAACTTTTTCTAGCATAAATTGATAGATTTACTAGATATTATAAGCTTGTTCAGATTTTTAAAACAAATATCAAACAAAAAAGATTTTGTTCATTTTGAAAATTGAATCTGCTCTACATGAAATTTGATGATGAAACAGCACTTTGTTTTAACTAAAATCTAATTTTTAAAATAATTCTGAAAAATCAAATGTGACTTTTTAAAATTTATTTAATTTCTAAACAAAAATATCTATCAAATGAGGTCAAATATATTACATTTATATAAATAATAATGGTTTAATATTAAAGTAAAAATTGAAAAGTTAATGTAAATGAGAACAAAGAAATCTGACAGAATTCTAGTGTAGTAAAAAAGGGTTATTGTAATATCTTATAAAATAGAAATACACATAGAAAAGGTAGTTTTTAAAAATAATATTTAGTTTTATTACTGACTAGCATGCTTTCAATATATTTTTATTTTATCATATTAATATAGTAAAAATATATTGAAAGCATGCTAGATACTAATAAAGCTAAATATTATTTTAAAAAAAGTATTTTTTCTGTGTGTATTTTTATTTTACCAGATATTACGTTGGCTCAGAAATAAAGAAATTTTAATAATGTAATATAATAAAAAAAAGTTCTCATCCTTTTTTTTCTTTACAAAAGCATTTTCAATATTTTTTCAGAAAATTAATAATTTCTTCTTTAATTCAAAACAAAAAAAAAAAAATAGGTTGAAATAAAAGCCTTGTATTTTAAAATGGCAACTTAAAACAACTTAGGTGATAGGAGAAATGACATATTTAGACATAATAAAAAGTAATGTATTTTAGAAATCGAATTATAACTATTTTGCAATATTTTTATTTTAATAAAAAGAATATCTAGGAGTATTTAGAATATTAAAAATATCTTGAAAGTAATTTGAATTCTTTTTTAGAAATGTATCTTATTTGATCAATATAAGATAAAAAAAATTAAGCAAGCAAGTATTTTAAAATTGTCATAAAGCTGGTAATTTTCAACTTATTGAAAAAAGAGGGATGAATTATAAAAGATAATTTAATATATAATTATATAACATGATTTTATATTTTTAATAGTTTTTACACAAATTGGAATGGAAGGTCATGTAAAAAAAGAAATTGTGTTCAAATGTGTTCTATTGATACAAACAATGTGTTGTTTTGGCAGCTATTTCTAAGTTATAAAAAAAGTATTCATAAATAAGAATTTTTCCACATTAATTCTTAGAATACTTTGTAAATTTAATAGTAAATCATTAATGCTAATTTTGTTGGAACCATTATTATAATATTTATGACCTTGTTTATTTATTTATTTTTTAATTCTGTTTTAATGAAAGAGCTTACTTTATTTCTTGTATGTTATTTTTACCTTTATAAATATGTTTTTTTAAAAATGAAGATAATCTTTGAAATTACTTGCAATTACATTTTTTTATATATCTATTGTAATTTATAGGTGAACACATAAAACTGTTTATAGTATTGATTTTTATTATAGCTTTTATTTTAAAATTGCTAGTTATATAAAATCAATTACTCTAATTACAGTTTAATGGTATATCTTTATTGCAGATACCTTGGCTGCAATTCCACTTATTAAACGTGGATGCCAAAGATTTTGTGACTGTGGAACATATTCCTATGTAGGATGTGATTGCGATTGTGATTAGTAAGTATAAATTATCATTATCTTTATTTTTATTCATTATTGAATCACTGAAAGATAAAGTCAAACTTAAATCAGTTTTTCTGAATCACTCCCCCTCCCCCAATCAATTCAACAAACTGTTTTATTCATCCATCTCACAGAGGGTTTTTCTACATCTTTTAAAATATTTTGGAATCTTTACACCAATGTATTTTTTATTGATCTAACTTTTCTATTTCTAAACATGCATGTGGTCTGAAATATCGAAGTGTTAAGTCAATACAGAAATACTGATAAAACATGTGTGTGCTTGTCTGTTTTTAAGCTTATAAAATTATGCTTCAAAATTGCTAAGATCTGAATTCTACTGTTGAATTATTATATTTCAGAATACCTTTTTGAAATATAAATAAAATTATTTGTATGTAAAACTAATTTTATATTTCAACTAGAACACTGGTTTTCATCAGAAAAAAAGAAAACAATAAAATGGTGATGTTGAAAAACTACATATGCAACATATATGACAAAATAACCTTATTGGTTAAAAGATGTTACAAAAGAAATTTAACCAACCAATGGGAAATTTATTTTAGTGTACACAAAAAAACTGCATTATTTACTAATCAACATACACAAGAAATGGCAAACTTAATTTTTAAAAATACACATGTGACTGTATAAATAACCAAATGTATGTGTATATAGAAAAATTATTCTGTCCCCATTAAAATTTGTATAAAAACTAAATGAAATACTTGTATGCAATTAAATATTATAGATAATATAAATTAAAATGAGATGTGACAATTTAATATCTGGTATAACCATGTGGTGTCACCCCACATAATTAAGCATATTTAAGCTAACATGTGTGTAAATTTCAAGCTGATAAAGAGAGTTGTTAGTTAGCTATTGATAAGATAATACATATCCATGTGTACACTTTGGTGCAAAAAAAGATGATAAAAATTTTGATCAATGTATTAATATCAAAGTTTGTTGAAAATTGGCAAATGTACTACTGAAATGTTACAACTGTTGCATGTAGTATATAATGAAAATGTTATGAAAAGATCAAGTGTGTTTGAGTGGCATGAATGTTTAAAGATGGATGATAAGATGTTACATATGATCTCAGAAGTAGACAGCAAAAAATTACAATGATTGATTTTAATATTACCAAAATGTGAGATGCAGCCCATGAGATGATTAAGTGTGGATTGATTGCTAAAGAATTGCAGATTAATCAAGAAAAAATAGGCTAATTTTAAATAAAAAATTAGGCATTAGAAAGATTTTTGTAAAGTTTTTGCCTTAGATTTTGACAGATGAATAGAAACAAAGTTGGTTTGATGTTGCAACCAATCTTTCTCTTAAAATTCATTTGCTTCTGAAAGTAATTAAGGAAGATTAAAATTTTTGCTTTTAGTATGACCCAGAAACATTATGTCAGAGCATGAAATGGAAATCCCCAGATTCATCATGCCCTAAAAAGCCATGCATGTTACACTCACAGTTTAAATCATGCTAGTGTGTTTTTTTGATCACAAATGAATACTATGCTAAGGACTTATTGAACAGGGACAAACAATTAACAAACAATGTTATTTAAAAATACTTCAGAGGTTGAATAAAAATATCTGAATTGTGGCTTGACATGTGGATTATTCATCATCACAATGCACAAAGTCATAAGTGTACTCATTGGGAGATACTTTTTGGCCAAAAAAATCAATTACACACTTATATCATTCTATTTATTTATCTGATATAGCTACCTATGATTTTTGATTATTTGCAAAATTAACTGCATTGAAAGGATTATTTTTTCCTATAACTGATATCCAACAGAAAGTGAGACATCTATTCAACTGTATTCCTAAAAATGAGTTTCAGATGTGCTTCCACAAATGGCGACACCGTTTTAATTGGTGTATAAATGCACAAGGTGATTATTTTGAAGGTGACAGTAGCTATTAGTGTACACTTCTACATGTACATTTCATAAAGGTGCATTCCAGAATTTTTTGTCATGCCTAATTTATATATATATATATATATAACCCAAATATTAAATCTCTTGTACATACATCTCTGATACTCTCATAATATTAGATTAATATATTGGTTATTGTTAAGATATAAAATTTAATTCCAAATTAAGGATAATACATTATTTTTTAAGAAATTAAAGATAAAAGTATCATTAATCTAATTTTCTTCTTCTGGTTTTATGCTTACGATTATTATTATAATTAATGATATTAAGAATTTTTTTAGGAATGAGAAAATGAAATCACTCTGCACCATGATTTTAAGTACCAATGCTTTATGCTAATTTATCAGCATTTGACAACAAAAAGATAGTAATAATATTAATGTCCATGTTTAATTTAATTCAGGTTTTTTTCTTATCGATAATATATTTTTACATCCAAATTTGATTAAATGATTAATTTTATTCATTAAGTTTTTATATGCATTAATAATCTAACTAAGGTATTTATTGTTATTAACTCTTAATTTATTAATATCAATGTTAATCTTCTTAATGTTATTTTTGATGTCAAAAAATTTAATCAATAAGAAAGTGCTTAGAGAATCAAATGCCTTTCATAATCTACAAATCTAAAGCAAAATAGTAACTCATACTCATTTATTTCTTCTACAATTTCTTTTTACACTTCTATAACTGCATTTAAATCCAGTTTGGTTTTTGATTGGGCTAAAGTCCTCTGGTCATGAGGTGTCAAAATTGTAGTAATTGTTTTATATCTAACTTATTAAGATTTATAGGCTTGTAATTTCTATCATCTTCCTTTCCACCTTGTTTAAATATCACTATCATCTTTGCAAACATCAATCATATATTTATATATAAATGTTAAATAACATAGCATTTTTAGACATTGTACCAGTTCAAACTCCCATTTGCCGTACATGTTTGCTCCATTTTCTGTACTGGTTCGAAGCCTTTATATGCCTTAACCATTAAAAAATAATACTATGTCTCTGTGTACATCATGAGCATGAAATGACGTATACATTTTAAAATGGGAGATCGATAATAATCTTCGATAATACCCAGGGTTAAATACAAATGAGTATTACTTTACTAATTATTAGAGAAAAGAAATTTAATTTTAAGTAAAATCAAAATCTTCCCTTGTTAAACTATTTACACTTCCACCCCAATATCTATTTGCCCGGTAGACATTTTCCCTCACTCTTCACATACCTTTAAAAGATTGTATTAATTTAAAAATTCTTAGCACCAGCCCCAACATAATAATAGAAAGCAAAAAGTTAAATACTTTATCCTTCCCTATCTGTCGAGAGAGTATGCAAGAGGAATTTCTTTTCTGTTCTTACACATACATTTAATTTGAATGAAGGAAAACTGGGTGAAAAGTATATTATAATTCAACTCCCCAATATAATATCCCGATGGCTAGCTCAAATATAATTCCCTATCTCAGGTACTTTGGGTAAGTAATTCTATAATCTTTTATAGCTGTGGTAAGCAAATATCACAAATAGGTGATTGCATTTTATAATTATTATTTTTCTTTATTCTACAATAAACCAACAATAAGCAAATAAAATATGAGATATACCTTTTTATTTAAAAAACAACCCTCCACCACATATATATTTAAACATTATAATATTGAGTCATAAATTAATTATACTGCTTTCTATTTCAATTTTATGATTCTACATATAATCACACAAGAATATTTAAATCCTTATATTCAAGATCTGTATTTTGTTTCAAAAATATATTTATTAATTACTTTGTGTACAAATTAGAAAGAATATATACAAAGTTAAATGAGGTTATGCTAAGTTCTGAGAGTTCTTAAGAGTGGTTTAGTAGGCCAGCATGTTTGTTGTTCTGTTGTTATTAGTAGGGAGGGTGAATAGGTTCCAGGTATCCTCAAAGGATTTTTTGGGAGAGATGAGCTCATCTCATTTCCTGATTTTCTTTATTGTTTTGCAGAACAACAGATCTGGGTCTAGGCAGGGCAGTTCCATTATCAACTTGCAACGTACTACCCAGATTGCATAGAGAATGAAAATGGATAGTCCAATGATAGCAAATGTTCCAGTGTGGATCGCTTTTATGGGCAAGAGAATTAGGTCCCATCTGATATTGGAGTTGGTGAAGATTATATCTCTGACTGTTTTAAGGTTTGGACAGCAATATATGAAGTGCTCAATGGTTTCCTCTTCATGAGAACATAAACTGCAGGTTGGATCAGTGTTGGAGTTACCTCTTCGGTAAAATAGGAACCAATTTGTGGGAAGCACACTAAGATTAACTTTGATGATGAAGTCCAGATACTTGGGCTCCAGACACCATCTTTTAAAGTGGGTAATTAATTTTTGGTTTGTGAGGTTGAGGCTACTTTTGGGAGGTTGTGGATGTGATTAGGTGATGCGCATCCCACAAGGTGATTTTAACGTTGAGATTGGTGTCCATGATTGGTTTGTATTGACTTAGAAGATTGATAAGGGATGATATCCATGGCATTTTCCCTGGTGGGGGTTGATCTGTTGGGGAAATCTTTTCAGTGATGTTGTTATAGCCAAAGGAATGTATCAAATTATGTAGCGTATTGTGTGGTTTTTGGAGGATGGCTGCTTGAATAGAGTGGAAAGACAAGCCATTGAATCTCTGAGGCAGCTGGATTTGTCGGAGGCTGATGGCCACAGTCTTCCCTCTCCAGAAGAGTTTGGTGCATAGGAGATTAATCTTGTTCTGAAACTGTTTGGTTAGTTTGATGAATGGCAGGTAATATGTAATTTTTGGTAATATTGTCATATTCAGGAGCCCTACCTTTCCATATAGTGAGAGATAGACTCTAGAGAGAGATGTGGTGATGTGCTCTGTTGTTTGGAAGATACCATCCTGTATTTCTCTGGCCATTGCCATTGATGATTTGAAGATGGGAAACCTCAAGAATCTTTGTGGTTTGGCAGTATAGGTAGATGGTATTTGTTTTCCTGACTTTATCTGCCAGATAGCTGATTTGTTGTGATTTATTTGTAAATGATATTTTGCAGAATATCAAATTAAAATGGATTGTAGTTGGGGAAGGTATTTTATGGTAAGTAGAACAATCATGATGTCATCTATGTAGGCAAATGAGTTGAGGTGTTTATTGATGGATGGAATGAATACCGCCGGTAGATTTTTTTCAATATCCATCAGTAAAGGATTTATGTATGCTGTGAAGCATAGAGCACTGAGGGGGGAACCTTGAGGGAGAGATTTAAAAGGTTTGAAGCCTGGTGTGAGCTTGCCATCCAGTGAGACAAAGATTTCTCTGTTGCTTAATAGATTACTGATTATTTGTATAATGGTGACTGGAACATCATACTCATCCAGCAGATTCAGCAGGATGTCTATGTGCACTGAATCAAAAGCCGCAATGATATCCAGCTGGACAGCAATGGGTTTAGATTTTTTTGTATTCTGATATAATCAATGAGATCCATAACATTAGCCATAGCATGTGAGGTGGAGGAGCCTTTTTTCCCATATTGATTAGGAGAAATGTGTTTAAGGACTATAGGTTGAATTTGATCCTTGATGACTGACTCTGTTATCTTGATCAGCAATGGGGTCATGGAGATTGGTCGAATACTGGTTAGATCAGTGAGTGGTTTTTGTTTTTTCAAAAAAGGCACTAGTGCTACTGGATACAGATCAGCTATATTTTTGTGCCCAGTAGCTAAGTGTTCAATCATTTTGACCATGATGGGAATTGTAAACTGACTTAGGTGATTTAGAAGAACTTAGGTATGCCATGTAGACCTGGATGAATGCTATCTGGGAAAGACATAAATTTTCTTTTAAGTAGAGCTTCTGTAATGCCATGCTCACCTGGATTCCCGGCTTCCAGCCAGTCTGGTTCAGAAGGAGGGCTATCTGCTTGCATAAGTTGTTGATGATGCTGACTGATGAGTAACATCATAGGATAACCTATGAGTGTGTTGCTGTTACTGGTAATTGATGATGGGGTAACTTGTTGTTTATTTGTCCCTAGAGCCCATCTGAGGTACCCTCTTGTCCAACAATGTTGTTGAGACAAGAAGAATTTAGACCTCCTGATGGATATATATTCTGCAAGTGATTTTTGTTTAATACGGTAAAGGTTTTTAAGTGATAAGTTGACTTCTATAATGGGAGGATTCTGTTGCACCATTTGTAGTTGATTTTCGATGTCTGTGAGGTCTCTGAGTAGTCTATTTGGGCCTTTAATTTTCCTGGTGTGATGGTTTAGAATGGATTGGAGAATATTGATATATGTGAACCAAGCTTCTTCAGATGGAAGGGAAAGGATGTTGATCTTTCAGAAATAAATGTAGGCCTCAGAAACTATGGCTTCTGTCATGCTGGACTTTGTTACCATACACATAGTTCTGCCAGGCCCCACAGCAGGCACTGGAGCTGCAATAGCTTCTAGATGGATAACTAGTGCCATATGATCTGAGAAAGAGACAGGAACTAAAGCTGCATCAATATAAAAGTGGAGGTCTGGTGTATAATATATCAGGTCAATCAGGGATCTTCGAGTTCTGATGTAAAAGGAAAAGGCACCTGGGGGAAAGAAGTCCTCTCCGCACATCAGTATTTGATTTAAGTAATGGACGAATCTAGTGTTAAACTTTTGATATGTGGTATTGAAATCTCCCAAGAAAATTGTCAGACTGGTTCTGTTGCTGATGATGGCATTTAGCATATGGATTATGTGGTAATATTGAGTTGTGTCATTGGCCGTGTACACATAGGCAATGATAATAGGGTAGCCCCAGCAGTCAACCTCAATGATAGCCATGTTGTTGTCTAACAGTAGAAGATTAAAACTTTTGGGGGGTATTGCATTATTAACCAGGATTCCAACTTTTCCAGAAGCCGAGGAGCCAATAGAAAATCTGGTATAACCTGATGACGAAAGCAGTGCTAGGATTTTATGATCAGTGTTCTGATGGTATTTAGTCTCTCCCATTAGGAATATATGCGGGGAGTTGAGGGCAATCCAATTTTTAATAGCATAGGCTCTACCCAATGAGTTGATGCCATGAACATTGACTCCAGCGATTTTACAGTTCATAACAATCTAGTTTTATGTCTCTTTGACCAGCAGCTCTGAGTCAGTGGACGACTCATCCCAACCAATGTCATCTGGATCTTCTGCAGCATCCACTTTCTCAGAGGGCACCTAAGAAAGAGAAGAAAGGGTTGGTAGAAATTCTTGACAGTTGTTTAAAATTGAAGTGGGGGTATAATTTGTTGGGGTGTCTTCCAATGGTTCCAGGGGATTGGATGCCGGAGGATCCATAGTTTTTTTCTTTTTTTCAGAAGATTTGAGATGTTTAGCTGGGGTTAAATCTGTTGATTGATTGTTGGAGGGAGGTTGTAAATCATTTGGAGGTTCAGCATTCTCTTCATCTGAGCTGGAATTGTCTGAGAGGACCGACTTTCTTTTGTGTATCTTATTAGTTTGATTTACAATTACAGATATATCTATAGTGTTTTGATGTTTTGCTTTCAATTTACCATCTTTTTTAGGTTTTTTGACTGTCGAAAGTCTTTGCGAGTTATTTTCCTGGTTTTCATTGACCTCTGAGCAATGCTCAGATGGTGGTGACCATTGGGTAGCTTGAGACATTGTCCATTAAACAGTTTAAGTTTGCAGACACTTCTTTATTGTTATTTTGGGTTTGCAGGGATGTTTTGTGAGTAGTCTGCTGATTGTTTTGATTGCCTTTTTTGGACACAGAAGGAACCAATGGACCTAACTGTTGTGATAACAAAGAGATTTTTTGCTGGATGGAGAGGGATTTGGATTTTATAGTGGTATAGTTGCTATCTTCAAGGTCTATTGGGTTTGAGAGATCCTTGCCTTCCTCTGTGTCTAGGTCAGTTTTATTAAGATGAGTGATGGCCTTATGAACTTGTTGTGTGAGATTTTGGTCAACAAGATCATCCCAGAGGTTTGTGTCAACTTCTATCTCCATTTGTTCTTGAGTAGTATTGGTTTGTAATGATGTATTGGTGATTGTGAAATTTGAAGATGTCTTTTCAGGTTTGTTTGGAATTTTTGTTGAGGTTTGGGTGATATGGACCTGGGTAGAGTTATTGTTTGCAGTAGGATTAGGTGTTGCTTGATTGATGTGAGTTGATGTAAGCCCTGGATCGCTAGATTTTCCACTACAATGATGTATTTTATTTTTTTTAAAACCACAATAGTTGCAAATTTGAGTGGTGCAATCTTTTATGAGATGTTACCTTTGGAGGCAGTAAAAACATTGGGGCCGTACCCCTCGAAATGATAAAACCAATGGAGAACCTCTGGCAGTTATGATGGTGGGGATGTCAGTGGGGGAGATGTTTTTTCTTTAGGGTGAATGAAAATATCACAGTGTTAGACAAGATTTGATCTTCAAGATGCGGATTATTCACATAATTGAACTTATTAATATTGCCATAATTGATAAGTATATTTTGCAATTCCTGTTCAGTGAAATTTTCAAGACAGTTATTGATTTTTCCGGATAGTGTATCTGGTCTGTTCATGTCAATGTAGCACAATATATGATTCCCTAATGCTTTGAAGTTCGATCTAAAATTCATTCTGTCTGCCCAGGTTTTGAACTCAATGCCCACATAATGGTCATTGGGATGGGTTAGAATCTTGTGAATTCCTTTTACAAGTTGCTGCTGGTTGATGAGGGCATAGAGTTGATCCATGGGAAACTTGAAGAGAGAACAATTTTGATTTGTAATCGCTAGTATTAGCGATTTGTCATTATAGTAGTTTAAGAATGACTTATAAAGAATGTTTGGTATGGTTTTATTGAAATTTTTAGTGATTGTTTGGTATATTTCTTCATTTAGATTATTGATATCTATTGTATCGTAATCAGAAGTGCTATAGTTGAGGTCTGAGTGCTGTTCTACCTCATAATCTGTTAGATCTAAAAGGAGTTCGCATGAATTAGCTACCGTAACATTTTCAGTATTATTTATGTTTTTGCGTGAACCCACAGCATTAGTGTACGATAATGTTTTTTTTTTAATTTGCCGATTGCAAGAGGTTTTTTTCATTGGAGTTAGATAAATTTGTTATTATATCATCTGTAGGGTAATTAGTATCATGTAATTGAGTGTGTATATCTTTGAGATTATGTTGCAGTTGTTTAAAATTTATTTTAAAATCTCTCTGTCCACCATTAGAAGCATTTTTGCTGGCCCCTAGCGGATTAGAGAAGTTTTCACTATAATTGTTTTGATGGTTATTCTTATTTGTCACTATGTAATTATTTTCTCTTTTGTTTGAAGCATTAGGGGATTGAAAACTGGGATTACATTTCATGAATATATCCTCAGCAGAAATCTGTGAGCAGATATGGGTATTGTTATGTTTTTCTGCATTTTTTGTGGTGGTATTTGTAGTTTGACCACAGGCTATTTGGCCATTTGTACTAGAATTTGGGTCATAGATATTATTTTTTGAAGCTTTTTGGATATTAAAAGATGTTGAAGGTTCATTATTATGCAGTGAAAGAGTTTCGGACCACTTGGGTTGACAATCTTTGCCATTTGAATTTAATAATGAGCCCAAAATATCACAAGAATTGTCCGCCATATTTGCTTTATTTTCAAATGTTAGAGTTTGTTTACTTTGACTATAATTAATGTAATTATCACTCTCCAATGTAACTAAAAAAAAGTTAAAGGCTTACCTAACGTTTGGAGCTCAAGATTAGAGCTTCCACTCTCTTTCTTTTCTCACAAATTGAAAATTAGTTTGAGCTTCTAATGGATGATCAGAACTGGTCAAGACTGGAAGCACAAAACTGTATTTAGATTGAAACGAACAAAGAAACAAAAAAAAAACAATTTTCTAACTTATACATAAGTTAACTTATTTGCCATAAAATACAAATGGTCAAAGATGGATGACAATAGGTGTGGTCTATACTTCCCTCTCCTTGTACAAAATGACGAATACTTCATTTTGTAAATCCCCCAAAATAATGAAATAAGTTACACACACATCTAACCCCTTGAACTTTCCCCACTTGCTCATATAAACTTTTAAGATTATATACACCTTTACATTTAGGTATGTAAAGTAATAATTTACATATATATTATTTTTTTTTTATATAAAAAATAATTGGAAAAAAATGTATAGGCTGCTGCTATATCACTCCACATGAGGTGACACCTCCATAATTAAAAATTAAATAAGATGTAAAGGTAAAAAAAAATTGAGGGGAAAGAACAAGAAAATAATAATCCTATATTTAATGGATTTGAGTGAGATCTATGTATAAGCAATATTATTTTACAATATTTTATATAACAAACAAAATGATTATATCTTATAATATGTTAGTAAATACAATATGATTATACTTGTTATAACCACTCTAATAATACAAACAGTAAGCAAAAAAAAATTATTAACATTTTCTTTTTTTTGTTGTACTCATCTTTATCTGCTTGCTCTATGGGTTCAAACTTCTGGGCGGATCAACTAAACTACCAGAAAGGATGGTGACGTTCATTTTAAATCTTTGCTATCCTTGTAGAGTCCTTCAATCAGGCTTCACTGGGTCTATAAAACATACATCTTGGCAATTACATATCTGAACAGGTGGGTATACTGCTATGGTTCTTCTACTGAATGGTTTTGCGGGCAAGTAGTTGAAACTTGGTTATCATTTTAGTAATGGCAACCCAAAATATTTTTCTTTCCTTTTGATTAATCACCGAATGGCGTATGATTAAATGATTTCCAAAATCATATGAATGTTGGTAGCTTCAATTAATATCTACGCAAACCTCGAGGAAAAACATTCAACATAAGTTTATGTTCGTTCATAACTGGCAGGCCCCATAAACAAAAAAAAATATATGCATCAAATTTCTTTTTGAATTAAAAAAAATATATACTCCACAATCTGGCAGCATATTTAGCCAAAAAAACCCTACATCTCTCACAGATAGTTTCTTGTAGCTCTCTCAGTCCAATAAATAAATTTATACCACATATAGATTCATGTAGCTCTCTCAGTTCAATAAATAATAATTTTTTTTACACCACATATAGATTCATGTAGCTCTCTCAATCAATACTAATCAATAACTAATAACTCCTACACCTCACAGGCAGGTTATATATATATCCCTGTCTGCTTACAAGTTGCAATTGCTTACATCCCCCTTCGAGCTATTTCATCAGAAAATTTTTACTTTTAGTACATTTTTTTTCTAAAAATTATGTTTCAAAAATCTCTCTTTAGGAATTTCACGATATTGGAGTAATAGACCACCCACATTCTTTAGATAACACTTGTAATTTGATTTACAAATTAATTAAAATTTTTACTCTGCCTGATTACATACAAAAAAAAAAGTAAAAATAAAAAGACAAAGATTAATCAAATCCACCTTTTAAATGGGAGATTCTTTTTACACATAGAAAAAAAATATTTTATTTAAAAAAAAAAAACATTTTAAAAATTATCAAAAAAATAAATGTACAGAAATGTTTATACATATTCGTATTAGAACATTTGCAATAAATATGATACATATACTAATAAATACACACAAAGAGATAAATACATAAAATATTCCACCACATAAACAAATGTTAATTCTCTAATTTCTTTACATAAATTTAAAAATACTTTTATCCAAAGAATATACATTCATAGTGTGTGTTAAATATTTCAAAATAAGTCATATATAAGTGTTAGTTATGTATACAAGGAGATGGGAATCTAGTATAGACCAACTCTCATTGTTTATTCATTTTTTTATTTAATGAATTCAATAAAGTTAGCTGTGCCAAATTGTTGGTTACAGCCATCTTGTGCATGGACATTTTATGGTCTGGCACAATATATATGTAATTGACGTAAATGCAAACTACCTTTCACACATGCGCTATGAATTATAACCACAGCCGACCGAATTTTAAAAATAATAATTAATGAAAAGTACTCACAAATTCATAGGCATGTTTGAAGGTTAGTTTGTTTCCATTTAAATTACACACACACGTAATAGAATACTTTTATAAAAAATATTGCAAGTACAATGGGAATGTTCATATGAGTCTTCAGTTATAATGGAATTAAATAAAGAAATAATTAAAGCTGGATTGCAAATGGAAATAATTTATCTGCTAACAGTCCTATAAAACTCTTTGCAGGAGAGATTTGTTTACTTGTGAAAAATATTCCAGTTTTTATACATATAAAATATAGCGAACTCTTTATCCATTGGATATGCATATATCATTTTGCAGTGTTCTTCATTTTATTTCTTTAATCATAAATTCATAGTCATAAAAATAAATTTTATGGAAATAGGCATTCATTATTTTTGAAACTGTTATTTTTTTGCCATCTATTGTCAGCGAATCACTTATCCATGGACATCTTTTTTTAAAAAAAGATTGAATTCCTATTTTTATTTTGTTAAAAAAAAAGCCATTCTTTTTTTTTTAAATTGGTATAATTGAAACACACAGTAAAATGATTTTTCTAATCGTTTTATAATAGAAATGTTTGTTTTGTTTAATTTAAAACTTTTTACTAAAAGTTGTAATCTTTACTGTTGGTAATCTGTTGCGAATGAAAAATAATTTTCTGTAATAAGTCTTTTTTACTAGTATTTGTAATCAAAATTATTTAGTCAAGCGTTGGTGGCCAAGTAGTTAGCACAACCGCCTTACAAGCAGTTGTCCCGGGTTCGCTTCCCGTCCAATGCTTTGACACACGGGGAAAAAAATTTAATATGTTATGTAATATATAGGGTATATGAGCACAGACTTTCACACGACCTACGACTCTCCACTCCATCTCATAACCCTGATACACTTAAACACATATATGTTGAAAAAATATATATAATCACCAATATAAGTATTTCATGCTAAACCAGCAATCATCAGTTGGTCCGGATTATGATCTCCACACATATACACAATAAGTGCTCAGATATATATTAAGATAGCCAATCATCAGACTTTAATGGTCAGGTTTCAATTCACCCCACACTCCAACTTTTCAACTGTCCATCCAATTGCAAATCTGATGATGGAACACTCAAAGGTCACCCTGAGGCCGAGATTTTTGTCGTACCCATGTTGATCTAAAGTCAATCTGACCCCTCATGTACAGGACATAATCCATTTAATATATATATATATATATATATATATATATGAAGGATGGGCAGATATCTCTACAATGTAATAACTGAAATACAGGCAGGCTTATTATATATGTAATATATAGCGTATATGAGCACAAACTTTCACACAACCCATGACTCTCCACTCTATCTCAAAACACTGATACACTTTAACACATATATGTCAAAAAGATAAATAATCACCAATATATTTTATGCTAAACCAGCAATCATCAGTTGGTTCAGATTATCGTCTCCACACATATATGCAATAAGTGCTCAGATATATATTAAGATAGCCAATCTTCATACCTTAATGGACAGGTTTCAATCCATTCCACACCCCAACTCTTCAAACACCCATCCAATTGAAAATCTGATGATGGAACACTCAAAGGCCACCCTGAGACTGAGATTCTTGTCATACCCATGTTGACCTAAAGTCAATTTAACCCCTCATGTACAGGACATAATACATTTAATACATATATGAAGGATAGGCAGACATCTCTACTATGTAATAACTGAAATACAGGCTTATTATATACCTGAATACATTGATACAGGTATATAGTAAGCCTATATTTCAGTTATTAATATGTTATGATTTATTTTATAATTTTTTTTATTAAGTTTTAATTAATTTTTATTTTTCTATATTTTTTTTAGTTTTATAAGATTTATTTGTGGTTGAATTTTTTTTTTTTTAAATAAAGATGTGTTGAAAATTTAATACATTTTTTTTACTATTATTATCCATTGCTTTTGTCAATAAAACATTTTAAATAATTATAAAAAACAGTGTTTTGTAAAAACTGGTTTATTATAGAGCAGATACTTCTTCAGAACTTCGTGAAAGAGAAATGAATAAAGAAGACAGTATTCATCAGGTTCAAAATTGTTGGGTAATGAGGGTATAAGCAGTTATTTATCCGACTAAGTATAACTAGATATCTATTTATTGGTCAATGTTGGATATTTAGCTAGATGGCTATTAGCCAGTACTGAGAAAAAATTTCTAATCCATTTGAAAATGTTTTTGGGTCGAATTTGAATTAGTCAAAGAATTGATATGCCAATATACTATTTCTGCATTATGAGAATATTTTAAATAATTTTAAAAGATCCAGTTTTTAAGGCTTGCTTCAAGCAAAAAAATTGATTGATTCAATCCTGATTTTCTTAAAGAAAACCAACACATGATGCCTATTTTATTTTAAAAAGAGATTTAAAAAAGTAAATTTTAAAAATGTAATTTTTTATAAATTCTATGTTTTATATAGATATGTTTTTATTTTACATTTATTTTATCAAATTTGGCAGATGA
The DNA here is from genome assembly GCA_028023455.1 of Epiperipatus broadwayi. Classification (NCBI taxonomy): domain Eukaryota; kingdom Metazoa; phylum Onychophora; class Udeonychophora; order Euonychophora; family Peripatidae; genus Epiperipatus; species Epiperipatus broadwayi. Next base: position 3,100,236 of record JAQFVV010012425.1, on the reverse strand, counting down.
GTTCTCAAAATACCTAATAACAAAATGCAGTATAATTGAAATTTGGATTTTATCTATATCAAGACGCTTGAAACCTCAACTTATTTTTTTGAAATAAATCACGAAACCAAAGATAGCCCATAGTGCAATTTGAGAAATGGTAATTTTGATGAATTGTTAAATATTATCGGAAAAATTCAAATTTTACTTATACTCTTTCAAAAATTATAAAAAAACTTCAATAATTAAATAAAGTTTAGAAATAGACCAGAATATAACTTTACAAAGTATAATCATTACAGCCATATTAAGATTTAATAATCCAATGTTAAAGGAAATAGTCCAAAATATACAATAAAATGCTATAATCACAAATTTTAATTCAATTTAAACTTAAATTAAAATTTTTTGCTTTTCTGATATTAAGGTTATATGTCTTGCATTGGTGGTCGAGAGGTCAGCCCGACTGCCTTGCACTTGCAGGCAGTTGCCCAGGTTGCGGGTTCACGTCCTGACCGATGCTATGACACTTAAAAAAAAAAGAAAAACATATTTTAGAAACATAATACTGGTATTCATCACAATTTTTGTATATGTAAAAATAATATCATCAATTTTATTTTATTTACTTTTTAAGTATAAATGTCTGTTTACACCAAATAGGATGAATAAATTAAAATAAAACAAGAGCAAGATAATATAACAATCACATAAAAATAACAATTACTCTGAAGCCAAAAAAACAACAACAACCCAAACTGTCCCGTATGTTAAGAAATTATAAATATGTATCTATATGAATAAATGGAGAGAGATTGAGAAAAATAAATTATATATCTGTATAATTAGTTTATTAATTTATTTTGTTTTAGCTGATGGTTTTAAATAAAGAAGAATGAAGGTATTGTTTTTAATTACTGTATTTATATGTTTTTATTCATTTAATATTATAATCTTATACTTTTGTTAATATATATAAAAATAAAATATTCCTTACAATATACAATATGTAAAAATATTAATAAAGAAAGATGATAATTTAAAACAAAATAATTGATCATAATCTATTGCATTTCAAATCCAGCAGTAAATTTCGTCTAATTAGAAATCACTTAAATCTCATCAACAGATTTACGATAACCTTTGATGATTATTATCTTGTTTTAGTGGATGTTTTCTGCATCAGCTTCATGAATAGAATTTAATTGCCACTGGTTTAAGGAGTTAAGGTTATTTATCGCCTGTCAAATCTATTGATGTAGTGATAGAGTTGAAAAGTCTCCTAGCTAGAATATCAACTAGTTTTTTTATATTTCTTAATCAGTTAACCAACTAAAAAAATCCAAATCAATAAATCGTCCATGCTGTTACCTGAAGTAATGCCACTTTATAAATAATTAATCAGGATTTTTGTTGTGTTTTTACCTATTTCACAATTGTATTTCATTAATCTGCTGATAATCGAATCTAAACTGGAAATGATTATATATATTCCACAAACTCCCATGCATTAATATATATCTATATTCCACAAAGTCCCATGCATTAATTAGAATGCTGGTTTAAACCATTTTTGTTATTTGCAACAAAACATGCATTTTTAATGTTTATTTCTTTTCCTTCCAATTCTTCTCATGCCACAGAAACATTTTTTCTAGTTCAAAAACATGATCATCGACGTCTTTCTGTTGGTCTACGGTTTTTGATTATTCATTTAGTATCCTAAAGATATTAACGTATTTACATATGTATACATAAATTTGATAATTTTTATTCCATGTATGAAATATGAAGTGAAGAATCGAGATGAAATAAAACTTAGACTTTTTTTTCCATGTTTCAACAAGTCTTGACTTTTTTCCTTGGTGTGTTCACATATTTAACACACAAACACGCCAACATGCTGTATAATATTGGTCAGTAAATTGAAATGTAAATTTTCTTAACTGGATGATAATATTAAAAAAAAATCATTTAAAATCCTCATTACCTGACAATTGACAATTACCAGTATTAAAATCTCAATTACTGTTTTTTTTTTATGGGAGCCTGTTAAATAGAGCTTTATTCTGCCGTACTCTTTCTAAATGCTCTATTTACTTATTTATTTAACTACATAATTTACCTCTATATTTCGTTCTTTCAATCTATATATAGTTTTCACTCAACTTTTATAAAAAAAAACATCTTATGTTTTGCATCGCATTGGCTAAATAAGCAAATCTAAAGGATGCTGTAATGCAAAAAAAATATAGACGTAAAAACAATTTAAATGTACTTTTTATTCCTTCAAATTATCTTTCTTTTCCATAAGAACAGATTTTCTTTACGTTTATCAATTTTGTTTATTTTAATAATGATAAGTAAAAATAATCTTTAAAAATACTAATACAAAACGAAGCTCCAGTAATTTTAAAAAGCAGTTCATCAAAAATGAAGGCATTATTTACAAGGTTCGCTCATTTCTAAATTATGAGAGTTAAACTGGTGATTTTTCTTGTTATAAATTCTAGCTAAACATATATGAATAGCTATTTATTAAAAAATTGTTTTAAAGGTAGTTATGTTGGTTATGGACCATATATTTTAAAATGTCTATCTATCTATCTATCTATCTATCTATCTATCTATCTATCTATCTATCTATCTATCTATCTATCTATCTATCTATCTATCTATCTATCTATCTATCTATCTATCTATCTATCTATCTATCTATCTATCTATCTATCTATCTATCTATCTATCTATCTATCTATCTATCCATCTATCCATCTATCTATCCATCTATCTATCTATCTATCCATCCATCTATCCATCCATCTATCTATCTATCTATCTATCTATCTATCTATCTATCTATCTATCTATCTATCTATCTATCTATCTATCTATCTATCTATCTATCTATCTATCTATCTATCTATCTATCTATCTATCTATCTATCTATCTATCTATCCATCTATCCATCTATCTATCTATCTATCTATCTATCCATCCATCTATCTCATCCATCTATCCATCCATCCATCTATCTATCTATCTATCTATCTATCTATCTATCTATCTATCTATCTATCTATCTATCTATCTATCTATCTATCTATCGATCGATCGATCGATCGATCTGATCGATCGATCGATCGATCGATCTATCTATCTATCTATCTATCTATCTATCTATCTATCTATCTATCTATCTATCTATCTATCTATCTATCTATCTATCTATCTATCTATCTATCTATCTATCTATCTATCTATCTATCTATCTATCTATCTATCTATCTATCTATCTATCTATCTATCTATCTATCTATCTATCTATCTATCTATCTATCTATCTATCTATCTATCTATCTATCTATCTATCTATCTAAACCATAAACACTAATTTTTTTACGTGTGAATGCATCACAATTCATTTTCTATTAGTTATTTAAACTTTGAAGGTTGTAAAGTAACATTTATATTTTTTTTTGCAGATTTTATTGCTTTCGGAATAGCGGAGGATTTTCAAAATAAACACTTTCATCATTCCAATAGACTATTTACAGTTAATTTTTCTAACTTACTGATTAGGCACTTTTATTTATGACTTTGTTAAAAATTTAAAATGTTTATTAAAAACAAAATGAAAATAAATGTAGAGTGTAAAAATTTTTTTTTTTTTTTAGAATTACAACATATATACAATTAAGACTTCTAAATGTACTTCACACACATATAGGTCAAAAATAAAGAACTTGATTTAATATATCTGCATCATAAAATTTAAAACGGCTCCGGTGAATCTTGGAAAGTTTGCTTTACAAACATATTTAAATTTTTTTATATTAAGTAGCTCTCCTATATCCAACATTGTAAGTAAATGAAGATCTAACTATTTCAAATTCGAGAGCAAAAAGTAGAAGAACATAAAACCAGGTAGTAAAGAATTCTTCCGTCAGTCTCTTTTTACACGAGACTGTGGGAAAAACATTTCTTCAAAATGGGATAATGAGAGACCAATTTTTATCTTTCTTTTCTACTATATAAAAACAGAATAATGAATTTATAAGTTAGCATGGAGCATAATTTTCATTCTTTTAAAGTCATCGGAGAGTAACCCTAGATCTAATGATAAAATTTCAAGTCAATGTTGAACCATGTTTTGGTAACTTGAGTTTTTTTTCTTATCAAAACTTCAGTTTCAATTACTGCAATTTAAAGTTTAAATTTCATTTTATTCCATAAAGAAACAGATCCCAAATATTTTCTATCCAAGTCATGAAAATGTAAAGGACATGGAATGTTGTTTAGATTGTCTGGTACTTTGATATTAGAGCAGCGACGTTGACAATGACTCTTGAAAAAACGATCAACACTCGATGTTCACAATGACTATTGGAACATCAAGCGTCGATCAGCATTCCAAGAGTCATTGTCAACATCACAGCTCTAATACCTGTTGACATCGTTGACATTCGTATCAATCCGCCAATTTCGTGATGTCACCAAAATGATGTGAACATGACACTTCCTCGAAAAACCAAAAAGGACATGTCACAGCTCAATTCTAAAAATTAGTAACACATAATACAATGGAATTCAAATAAATATTGCAAGATTTTAAATAAAAAATATAGTATATATACAGTAGATGATTATTGAGAAATCAAGGTAATATTGTACAAAATTTGTAAAAAAAAAAAACATGAGTAAATATAAAAAATTGTTAAAAATGACACATTTCCAACCCCCTTCCCCCAGCAAATATGATGCCATTGATGGTTTAAGATATTTCAATATTATGGAAGATTTTTAACAATAAATAAAATGTAGAATTTCAAAGAAATATTGCAAGATTTTTAACAAAAAATGTAGTATATATTCAGTAGATGATTATTGAGGAATCAAGGTAATATTGTACAAAATTTGTAAAAAAAACATGAGTAAATCTAAAAAATTGTAGCATATATTCAGTAGATGATTATTGAGAAATCAAGATAATATTGTACAAAATTTTTTTAAAAAAGTATGAATAAATCTAAAAATTTCCAGAAAAAAACAGCAAACGTGACGCCATTGACAATTTAAGATATTTCAATATTATGGAAGAATTTTAACAATAAATAAAAAATAGAATATATTCAGTACATGATTATTGAGAAATCAAGGTAATATTGTAGTGAAATTCAAAGAAATATTGGACAAAATTAAAAAATAATAATAGGAAATTAAAAAAAAAAAGAAATACGGGAAAATCTACAATTTTTTTAAAATGATACATTTACAAAAAAAAAAAAGAAACAACAAAGGTGACACCATTAACCACGATTTTAATATTGCAAATATTTTTAACCGAAAATGTTGAATATATTCAGTACATGGTTATTAATAAATCAAGGTAATATTGTAGTGAAATGCAAACAAATATTAGACAAAATTTAAACAAACATAAATTAAAAAACAAACAAAAAACGGGTAAATCTAAAAAAATTTCTGAATGACCCATTTCCAAAAAAAAAAAGAAACAGCAAAGGTGATGCCATTAACCATGATTTTAATATTGTAATATTTTTAACGGAAAATGTAGAATATATTCAGTACATGATTATTGAGAAATCAAGGTAACATTGTAGTGAAATTCAAACAAATATTGGACCAAATTTAAAAAAAAAAAAATACGAGTTAAACTTAATTTTTTTTAAAAATGACGCATTTACAAAAAAAAAAAAAAAAGAAACAGCAAAGGTGACACCATTAACGACGATTTTAATATTGCAAATATTTTTAACCAAAAATGTAGAATATATTCAGTACATGGTTATTAACCCTTTAACTGTCCAATTGTTCATTCGCTGCAGGTGGTATCACTCAAAGCTTTTAATTGGCCGATGCACAAAATAATGTATCAATTTTTCAAAAGTTATTGACCGTTTTTTTAAATATATTCACTTTAGTTTCGTTTTTAAAAAGTATATTAGTAATTTCTAACATTATAAAAATAAACGAAAGTTTGTTCAAAAATAAATTTTGATTTTTAATTTTAAAAATATTTGTTACGGTTGACATGAAAAGAAACGGCAATCGTAATTTCACGTTATGATTTTTTTTTCCCGACTTTGCATTAAATAAATAATTCTTGCTAAAATCGTAACTATTTTTGTAAAATAATATTTATTTTTGACATATTATATGAAAATAATTTGTATTTTATTTGTATTTCATCAAAAAATATTTTTAAAATGCTCTAAAACATTCGTTTATCATTTTCAAAATAAAACAAAAGCGTTCGTAAATTTTTAATTTTTGGCAGCCATATAAAAATTTTAACAGCCAATAAGATTCAAGAAAAGATGATGAGAAGGCGGAGCTTTTCCATTTTCTTTTGTTTACAAAATTTCAACAGCCAATAAGATTCAAGAAAAGATGTGAAAAGGCAGTGCTTAGTTTTTGTTTGACATAAATCATCAATTAATTGATTTTTTACTTGTAAAATAATTCAATAGATGGCAGTATATTATAAAACTTTTTGCGTTCTAAAAAATGACGTTGAAACCGTAAACGTAGTCCAAAAACTAAGCAATTTACAGCGATGTCAAATTTACTCGATTAAAACGAATATGTATCAAAAAGTGCCTCGATTAAGAACGAGTCAAACAGTCAAAAGGTTAAGAAATCAAGGAAATATTCTAGTGAAATTCAAACAAATATTGGGCAAAATTTAAACAAAAAAAGAATACGAAATTAAAAAAAAAAAGAAATACGGGTAAATCTAAAAACTTTTTTAAATGACCCATTTTCAAAAAAAAAAAAGATACAGCAAAGGTGATGCCATTAACCACGATTTTAATATTGTAATATTTTTAACGGAAAATGTGGAATATATTCAGTACATGATTATTGAGAAATCAAGGTAACTTTGTAGTGAAATTGCAATGAAATTCAAAGAAATATTGCAATATTTTAAACAAAAAATGTAGTATATACTGTACAAAATGTATATAAAAAAAGCAATATGAGTAAATCTACCCCCCCCCCCCCAACCCATCATTATTGGTAAAAATTCTAATTAAAAAATGTAGGAGAAACCATAAAATAAACTTAATTTTTAAGTAAATTTACCAAATTTGGACAAATAGTACACTAAATGTACATGAAATGCCTAAATATTGTGGAAATTTCAAAGTCATACTGAAATTTTTAAAAACAATACATTTTGATTTTCAAAAAAGAATGTAACATCATTGCCATTTTTAATTTGTAATTGAAAAACCTATGAAACGAACCTTAATTTTTAACTACTTTTTATACAAATAAAATAACTACATTTTTGTGATACATACCATGAAAAATTGAACAGGGAAATCTAGTTATTTGAATGTCTTCTACATAGGCCCAAAATGTACACCTGCTTACATTTTTGGTGCATGATTGAAAAAAATGCCAGGAGTTTGATATTTCACATAATAATTTATTAATTATTTTTTTTTGCAAAACTAAAACAAATGAAATGCATAGTCTACTATAAAATTATCCTGGAGGAAATATTTTCCTTATATTGTTCAATATTGCCAGGAAAATGTCCTCATTTTTGTGATTTCTCTGCCACATAAACTCTGCTAGGTACAAGTAAAGGTGCTGTCTTGCCATGCCTCATTGATGCTTGTTCCTCCATTTGGCAGAACCCCACAGTCTCTCAATACTTTGTGTGTGCACTCCAGTGTCTGGTTTTACAAAATTGTAGGTGTAATTTATTTGGAAGTGATCATAACTGGCTTTATGTAATTCTTCTGTTTTATAAGCCTTCCAACAATCAGAATATATTGTTGAACCTTCTTCAACATTGCTTCAAATGGCTTCCATTATAATTTTAGCTATCCAATCTTTTATTTGGATAATGAAGCATTCATCTGTTTCCTGACATAATCCACCAAACATCCATTGTTTGGGGAGTATTCAGCCTGCATGATTTTTCCTTCTAGAAAATAAACTTTCATCTATTTCCACTATTTTGTTTGGTTCTCTAATTTTGCAGTTAATACGATTAAATATACCCATTGTGCAAATTTCTCTCATGTAATTGTTCCAATCAACAACTGTTTTGCTTGCCAAACCGAGCTCATGTTCTCTCCATTCAATCGATGTTAATTTCCATGACCAGCTATAGATAAACAGTAATGCAGTTAGAATAGGAATTCGAGAGCCTTCCAGCCACATTTGTTTCCATATACCAATTTTTTTGTCACATCCTTGGACATTGCAACACCATTGTTTGTCCGACATATGAATGTACAAGGCCATATTATGAACATTTGGACAGACTTTCACCAATGGCAGTATGCCTTGTTTTTGGAAATACTTGACTGCTTCAATCTCAGTAGTAGGTAATTTCCATAGATTCATCATTTTAAAAATCTCACAGAAATCTCAATAAAAAGCAAAAATGCACAGAAATCTCAATCAAAAATCTCTCAAAAAGCATGGAACAATCTGTCAGAAAGCACAGAACAATCTGATGTGATGTTAACCCAAAAGATCACACTGATAAGTAAAGACATGTTTTGACACCTCTCTCTCTCTCGGATTATACAATTGTGAGCACCATTGGTTGTTCAATTATTGCTTGTTGATGTTTTCACATTTTTGTTATGGTTTACTTTTTATTATGGATTACATTCCAAGAGTCATTGTGGATGTGAGAAGTCTCTTATTTCCCCAACATCGCAGGTTGTTCCATCATCAAAATTCATGTTTTGACACATTTTCATTCAATTGTGCATGCCAATCATCATTCCAAGAGTCATTGTGGATGTAAGAGGTCTCCTATCTCCCCAGCATCGATTGTCAAAAAATCATTGTGAACGTTGAGTGTCGGTTGATCGTCGTTCCAAGAATCATTGTGAACGTCAAGTGTCGATCATCATTCCAAGAGTCGCTGTCAATGTCGCAGCTCTAATACCAAAGTACTGATGGTCCATGTGCAGAGATTCAGAATTGGAAAAAGATGAAAAATATTTTCAGAAATATGAATACTCAAGTGGCTTCCAATTCTTCAGTTAAGTAAATAGTAGTTAATTTAAAGAGATATTAAATACTGTTCAATAAAAATTATCTAGATATACATATTTAGGGACTAAAGCCAGTCTCAGGATGATTTAAGTTATTAATGGAGCAGTTAATACACTAGTAAGAATATGTATGATTGCTATAAAATCCCATTCAACTACTGCAATGAACTCATAGTTTTATTTTTTAAATACAAATAAAACATCTCTCTCTCAGTTACCCATAAATCTTTGTAATAATCCGTGATCTAAAAACTCTTTTTGCCACTTCTCCCATGTTGGAATCATTACATTAATGGTTTTATCTGTAAATCTGATTAATCCTACTTTTTTCAGAGCATAATATTTTTATTTTATATATTGGTATTTTTTGTGAATAATTTTGAAGATGGTAAAAAAGGAACCTAAAAAACTGACAGGGAAGAAGGAGGTGGCTCCAATGCCTTTAGAAACTGCTGCTAAAAAAGATAGAAAAAAGTAGTGAATCCTTTATTTGAAAGACCACCTAGAAGTGTTGGTATTGGTCAGGGGGTGCAACCCAAATGTGATTTGACATGTTTTGTCCGATGGCCTAAATACATTAAATTGCAAAGACAGTTGAGAACTCTTTATCAGTGATTGAAAGTTTTTCCACCAGTTAATCAGTTTACACAGACTCATGATAAACAAACAACTATTCAGCTTTTCCGACTTATGGACAAATATTGTCCAGAGACTAAAAAGACTAAAATGGTTCATGAAGTGAGCAGAAGCTCATGCAAAGAGAAAGGGTGATATTCCAACCAAATGTTTGCCTGTTGTGCATTCAGGAGCAAATACAGTTATGTCTTTAATAGAACAAAAAAGGCTCAATTGGTTATAATCACACATGATGTAGATCCCATAGAACTTGTGCTTTTCATGCCTGCCTTTGTAGAAAAATGGCTGTGCCTTATTGCATAGTTAAAGGAAAGGCTCCTTTAGGGCTTGTTGTTTATAGAAAAACATGTACCTGTTTAGCAATTACACATGTTAATTCGGAGGATAGAACTAACCTCAACAAGCTTGTTAAAACAGTCAAAACAAACTTTTATGATCATTATGACAATTTGGGGAAGTGGCATTTTTGGCTCAAAATCAGCAGTAAGACTAAATAAATTATAGAAAACAAAAGCAAAAGAACTAGCACAGAAAATGGATTAAATGTTTGTGTATATAAAAGAAAATAGTCTTAAAAGATAATATATCCATGATTTTATTTTAATATTAAAGATTAAATTATCCAAGTATAAAAAGAATAAAAATAAAACACCTCAATCAATTTTTCTCAGAGTAAATGCTTAATCAAACTATAAAAAAGGCATTGTAAAAGATGGTGATACTATGACATCTGCCAATTGGTAAACCTTTTAAGCGTTTGTGTTTTCGATTTACTCATTACTAGCCACTATAACTACTTATTAATCACTTATTAAATGGTAAGTTTACTTCTGTGTTAATCGAAAAAGATTAGGGTTTTTGAAAAAACCTATCTACGTAAAAAATTTCCAAGTTTTGTTTCTTTATGAAGTTAGTACTACACTACATGGGCTTACTACATATATATATAAAGCAAGAATATTCTTTTATAACGAGAATATCGATAAAGAGAAAAGAATCTAAGCTTTTTGGGAAAATTTAACTACCTATACAAATTTAGAAGTTTTTTAAAAAATAAGTTTTAATTTATTGTAGACATAATAAGGTAGGTATATCTGCAACTACATTATGTGGTCTTACTTCATACATCATATATATATATATGTAACCTTTTGATCAGTTGTCCATGGTAAGAATGGCATATAAAATGCAAATTATAATTCCAAAATTGAAAATTATGATAAATAATAATACTATAAACTTGGGTATAACAGTAATAAAGTTTAAAAAGAGAATTCTGTAGAGATTTAATAATTGTTATTTATAATCATTTATAAATAATCTACTATATAATCTTAATACAATAGATGCCAATCTAAATAAACATCGTTACTTATAAAGTTGACTTTAATTTATTTTCAATATAGTGATCCTTTAAAAAGCTAAAAACATAAAATTGTAGTCAATGAAAGAAGGAGCAATTATTTACCACAAGATAAGAATTTATTTTAAAATTATTGTAATTGTAATATATTGTAAACAAAAATATTTATTCTTAAATTTAGTATTTAAATCGAATTAATAATATCATATATTAAAAATATAATTGGAATTGGAACTTTAGTTGTTAACAAATGATTTAATTTAATATTTCAAATAGAAAAACATTTTGTTTAAAAATTGTACGATTTGAGTTGGGATATTGACCAATTAGAGTGGAGTAAGCAGTTCTCTGCTGTCACTTTATCCCGGGATTTTTAAAGAAAAAATCATGCAGACGATTAAAGTAAAAAGATTCAAGAAGTATTAAAAAAATACATGGTCTCAATTTATTTTTCTCTACAAAAATCATAAAATTTAAATTATTTTAAAGTCTTAAGCAGTAAAATTGTATTCAAAAAAGCTCTTTTTTTTTATATATATGTCAAAGCGTTGACCGGAAAGCGAACCCGGAAGGCAGCTACGATAACCGCTAGGCCATCAACGCTTGACAGAAAGCTCTTTAAAGATATAAAATATTATGAAGTAATTACCAACACCATGGAGTAAGAAATTAATCTTCATTGCGACCTAAAGTGCCAATCCTGATCGTCTATCTACCTATAGCAAAATAATACCCAAGAAGTTTGAAAAGTTAAAGTTATTGTTTTAATCTTATCTGGGATAACCATAAAAAAAAAGAAAACAGGATTGGGAATTAGGTGTTTTTTATTAATTATAAATTAAAAAGAAGAAACCAATCAAAATTTCTTAGAAAGAAAATTTTAAAAGCTTATAAAATTACTTGGTCCAATGTTAAGTAAAAAAAAAAATTAATTGATTGAGAGTCATAAATTTGAATAGAATAATTGATATTTAAGAAATAGTTTACAAAATTTGGAAGAAAATATCAAGCTTATAATTAAAAATGAAAAAAAAAAATGAAGTAAGATTTCTTATATTCAATGAGGAAATGAACTTTTATTATAGTACTGTAATAACAGAACACTATACTTGGAAGGATAAGTTAAAAGTCTGTGTAACTTTTAATAGGAAATGATAGTCACAAAAATGATATATTTGAAACCAGAAAATTAAACAAATTTATCAGATATATGTTTAAATTTTTACAAGTCTAATAAGTAACCAGAGGAGGAAATAAATGCAGAAGTAAACCAACTGAAATTTTAGTTAAACCTGTTTTAAAGTGTGCAAAAATAATAATAATGTCGAGATTTATTAAGAAGATATATGAAACACTTTTATAGTGTATTATCTTTAATAGCAGGAATTAAGAACTTTGGTCCAATTAAATGTGCTTGGGTGTCTAATGTCTTGCTTATTAGGCATGCATTTTATCAATCAGAAGAGAGGAGAAACACAAATGTGCGAATCCTAACTTTATTATTCATTTTAAATCCATCATAAATATTATCTTTTATTTTTTTTTATATTTACCACATCAGTAATAACTTTGTTAATAAGATGGAAGAGTAATATTTTAAACCAAATTTTAAATATAAAATATAATTTAACTATTACAAGATGATCAATATATTGGGAGTTACAAAATATCAGATAATATGGAAAATGATTGTGAAGATCCCAGATAACTCATGAATGATGCAAATATATCAGATTAGTATGAAAGCAGACATAATAAAATAATAAATTTAAAATTTCAAAAGAACTAAAAGACAAACTCAGGGAAGAGTTAATGGTATATAATAATCACTAAGTTTATTTATAAAGAATGTAAATAATTTGTTATCAATGTATAAACAGTTTTTATGCTTATTTTTTAAAATTGTTAATGAAGTATTTTTTTTATTTAAAAAAATTAGAATTTATTAGTCAATTAGAAATACAAGTTGAATACATTATATTTTTATGATCATTAAGATTGCTATCTGTGATTTATCTTGTGTTTGGATCTTTGACAATACCTGGTTGAGCTTGAAGCTATGAGGGATTGTTCATATTTGAGAGTTCTTGGATTTTTGGGAGTGGAATATTTAGGTTTCTGGCAACTGATAATTTGCCCTGGTATTTTTACATATTCCTATAAGGTCTACTATTTGATCTCATTTTAATTATCTATATGATCTTACAAAATGTAGAGATTTGAAACAGTCCAAATTCTTGAAGTAGTTGATTGATTCTGTGATTCGAATAAGAATGGATTTTCATCTCAGATAGACAAAGTATATGTAAAGATGAAAAGGCTATCCAGTCCTTTATTGTGATTGCCCTATCATTGGGAATTTAGGCCTCATGCATTAATGCCCTTAACCAACAACTTCATGGCAAAAAGCACAACCAAAGCCAAAACAAATATGTAGTTAGTCACTTTGATAGCAGGTGAAATTCTATAGTTGCCCTCCAGAATCAATGTCTAGATTATTATTATTGATTTGATTAGATTAAAATTGTGTTGCTGGAGTGCCTGTCATAGTTGGTGGGCTGTTCTCATTTAATTATGAAAACTCAATTGGATGGACTTCACTGTCAGGGGATCGATAATCACTCCCATCTGTTGATGTCAAAGTTTTTTTTTCCGTTTTTTATTCTTTTTATTTCTTGGCTGTGTTAGATTTGGATTTAATGTGGTAGGTTTAGTTTGATCATGAATAGCATCCAAAGATGATGGGTTACTATTATCCTACTGAGAACTACTTGAGTCTATTGTTTTCCTCTTTATGGCTTTGATTCCATGGACAATTGAATGATCATTTTCATGGTTTATTTGTATTGTTTCAACCTCATCAGTTACCTTGACATCAGAGTGTTGAACATCCAATGTCTGGTTTTCCCCTGTCATCTCCATTTGTTCATCATATTTCAAAACTTGTTCATCCTGAGTGTGGTGAGGAGGTTTATCTTTGACAAGTTCAACTTCTTTCCATAAGTTGCATATGTGATTTTTCCTCTTGATGTTTTTGCACTTTTCACAAATATATATTGGACATTGTATAATGAGGTGACTTCTGTCCCCACAGAGAAAACACTGAGGTGGAACACCATGGAGTGATATGTAAATTGGGCATTTTTTCTCTGCAAGGTTTGAGGGAATGTCAAGTGGCAACATATTTTTGTGAAGGATTAATATAAAAGAAGCATTATTAGATAAGATTTCTATTTCTGAACGTTTTTCTCATAGAAATTTAAAATTTTCTACCTTCCCAAATTGATCCAGCAAGCTTTGAAGACTTTATTGTGAGAATTGAATATGACAATTCCTTGTCAATCTATTAAGCTTAGATTTCTTGCTCATATTAATGTTAATGAGTAATTTTCCATTTGAAGTGTGGCGATTGTTTCTAAAAGCTTGTTTTTGGAATTGATTCACAAATTCAACAATTAAATAGCATTTCTTCAGGTTATGGAGAATTCTGTTGATTGCATTACTAAGGTTTTGTTCCTTTATCATAGCAAATAATTTATTTACTGGAAAAGTGAAGAGTTGACATTTTTCATCTGTGGTAGTTAATATCAATGAGAACTCATTGTGAAAATGAGAGAAGGATTTACAGAGGTTGTATGGTAATCTTTTATTGAATTGTTTGCTAATGTTTTCATAATAATTTAAATTATATTGTCTTGTGTGAGATTTGGGTTGATATTATTGTTTTCATTGTGATAATGTATTGGGAAATAATCTTGGTCTTCATAAATGTCAATGGTGTTTAAGTAAGATGGTTGCTTCTCCTTGGATAAGGTGTTGATTTTATTTAGATTTTTTGTAGTTATATTAGCATAAGTTTGCTTATTCTCATGGGTTTGTGAATTTAGAACAGTGTGATTTGATGTTTCAGGGTAAATAACTTTGTCTTGTGGTAAACTAGTCTTGGCCTTGGTTGTATTAATTCTTCTAGTTAGAGAGATATCTGGAAAATTGATTTCCCTATAATCCATCTTTACACTCAAGTTTGAACTTTGAATAATTGTGCCTTGATTATAACTTTTTTGAATTTCTTGTCCTTCAAATTCCCCCTTATTTCTAGGTGGTGTGAGCTTATGATTATCAACATCGGTGTGAAACATGGTTTTGTTAATATTTACATTATTTATTTTTCTTTTTGTGGTATTATCACTTAATTTTGGAACAAATTTAAGATTGTTTAAGGTAACATCACTGTTTGCCATTGGAGCGCCATTTGTATTAAGGAATTGTTGTGATATTTATTGAGAAAGTGAATATTTTGAGTGGAATTTTTAGAGTTATTTGAATTTTGTTTTTTAAGAAAGATCTTTGTTGATTTATTTTTATTTTGAATAGTTTTCAGCCTTGCTTGAATGTTTTCAGTTATTTCTGATGCAACACCCTTTACTCTGATGGGGTTATCGTTATAATCATCTTGGGAGTGGAAATTTTTAATAGAATTATCAGATTTATTTGAATTTTGATCTTTGATAGCAATTTTCATTGATTTTTTCCCATTTTGATTAGATGTCAATGTTGCTTGATTGCTCTTAGTGTCTTTCATTTTCTTCTGTGTTTTAATCTTGGGTTTCATCTTTGTTTCATTTGGTTCTTGTAATTCTTGTGCTTTTTGATTAATATACTCAAAATGCTTACTCATGTTTTAAAAGAAACTTTAAAACTATCAAAATATGATTGTACCTTACCTTACTGATTTGTTTTACTCACAACTCCATAAAAAACTGGTAATATCTGGGTTTTTCAGGAGCATGAACTGATGTGATGTCATGCACTGTGACTTTTTTTTATACGAAATCAGGAATCTCTTAGCAACTATGCCCAAAGAAACCTGCTAGTCAATTTACCTTGCCTTTCCATTCCACACCCCAAGTTTTCCCATATCCTGCTCCAACCCATTTCCATAACATAATTTTTGTCAACTCCATTGCCTTTATATCTAAATCCTTCTTATCTTTCCCCAAACCCAGCATAAATATCAATAACCCACTTTCTGTTTAATCACTTTCCTTATATTTATTCTTCCACAACCTTATTATTTGTATCCTTTCTGCTTTCAGGCATTTACATTTAATTAACAGATGCTTAATATTTTTTATACCTTCCTTACACAGTTTGCAGATGTGCTACCTGGTGACAATAGTAATGAAGTATTTAACTTAATGTTTATATGTGTTTGTTGTTTATTAGTATTATTGTAAATAAACAATCATTTTGATTTCAACTTTGTAGTATTAATTTTATTTGTCTGAGAGTCATTTCCATCACAAGGTCATATCAATAAAGTATATTATCTACATAAAAATTATACATACTAAATTATGATTACATGCCTCATTTGAGAAGCTATGCATAAGAGTTTATAATTAACACATTAACTATCAATTGCTTTAAATTATACCTATGTTAAAGAAAGCATATGATACTTCATATTTCTATTAGATGCAAAAGAATTTTGAAGAGCCATGTGAAAAATACTATTAAATATTGCAAAAGGGAGAACATATAATAGAAGTCATTAGTATGTTTGAGAGTCACATTCTAATTTTGTAATTCAAGTTGAAATATATGTTATATCATAATTTAAAAATATTATATAATTTCAGAGTACAAGTTACTAACCAAATATATTTTAAGGTTTGTAATTCTGAAGGAATTAATTATAGTGGGCGAATGCTAACTAGTTAAGAGATATACTTGGTAAAAAATAATGGTGTGATGAAGCTTTGATTATAAGAAAATAAGTATCCTAGAGTAATTATTATTAACATAAGTATGAGAATAAATATTAGGAAAAGTAGATTAAATTATTTAAGGGAAGATAATGAGTAGATAATGAGTGTTCATTTCCATTTTTTATTATTATAGTTAGATTAAATTTCCAATAGGAGGTTAATCAAGCTTTGTAATAGTAAATATGTTTTTATTAAATGGTTGGATCCCAGTAAAATCCCTCTCGTGATTCAATTATTTAATTATCAATCTAATTGTTATATTGGATTTTAGAATAGAATGCTTATGATCCCTGAGATAGCCATAGGATAGCATCAATTATTTTAAGTTAATGTAATTTGGTTAATGTTTTTACTTTTAGGATTCTTAAATTGTAGAAGAGTAGTTATTTCATTATTTAAATGAAATATCATGTTAGTCATTGTTTGTTGTGGGAGTTTTCCTAATGATTATAATAGGATAGTAATAGGAGAATTGTCACAATAGCATTGTCATTGTGTAGTGTATTTTATATACTTCTCAATGTTAAAGCCACTTTCTTGTAATTGTTCCTAAAGTCTATCTTATTTTTAATATTTAGCAAGTTTCAACCCCCATAAAGCGTCTTATACATTATTGTTGTTATACTTGATGGTTTGTTATTGAGCTAGTCTAGTAGGGGTACAATATAGAAGGTAGAGCAAAGTAGAAAGGTGTGTTGGAAGAACCGGAATGGAAGATTAGAATGAATATATATATATATATATTATTTAAATATATGTATATTGTTTATACTAAAATTAAAATAATTATAAGGAACTTATATGTATTTCATGCTGAACCAACACTTATCAGTTAGTTCATATCTCCATCTTCAACACACATAAACAATCACTGCTCAATTCATATTAAGATAGAAAATCACAAACTTCAATATTCTACACTCTCCAACTCTACAACCATACATGTCATTGAAAATACAAGGATGAAATGCTAACAGCTCTTGATGATGCCAATATTATTGTCATACCCATCTTGGTTTTAATACAATCTGATCCCTCACACATAGGACCTTAATATGCCTATTTAATTATACAGAAGCAGGATGGGCAGACTATAGGCTGAATATGTAATATTTAAATACATGTATATTGTCTATACTACTAAACTTAATGTAATTAAAAGGAACTTGAACTCAGACATTCAAACTCCCTACAGCTATCCAATACATCTTATAAAACTGATACACATGACAATGTACATGACAAAATGATCATTGATATCCAGTATACATGCAAATTCCCGATAATTACATTAAATTTAGTATATACAATATACATGTATTTAAATATTACATATTCAGCCTGTATTCTGCCCATCCTTCTTCTGTATAATTAAATAGACATATTAAGGTCATATGTTTGAGGGATCAGATTGATTTAAGGTCATCATGGATATGACAATAATATTGGCATCAACAAGGGCTTTTCATATTTCATTCTCTGATTTTCAATGATATGGATGGCTGAAGAGTCAAAGAGTGGAGCAGATTGAAACTTGTCTATTAAAGTTTGAATATTTGTGATCTTTATATAAATTGAGCAGTGATTGTATATATGTGTGGGAGATAGTGATCTAATGCAATTGATGAGTGCTGGTTTAGCACAAAATAGTTATATTGGAGATCATTTTATATATATATATATACTCATAACAATAAACACTTAAACAGCAACATTTACAACCAACAATCTCAAAACAATATCTTTAGATAATAATAATAATGTCGATAAAACGAGAACAAAACCTTTTTAAAATTGTTTGGAAAAGGATTAAAATTTACAAAAAATTACATACACATGACTATATCTTATACATGATTTTTTTTAAAGAGTGACATGCATTTCACTGATTTCTTTTTTTTCAGAGTCAGAAATCTCTCAGCCACTATGGCCAGAGAGACCTGTTCATTTTATTACAGTGCTGCTATCTATTGTAAACTTGGCTAATTAAAGTAAACAGGATGGCAGTTCTCATTAAATCTATATTCAATGTCATCTTATTTATATCCCAAGTTTGGCTTCAAGGTTTTTATAGTAAACTGTTTGAAATTGAATCTAAAGTATATAAGTTTTTTTTGACCTAATGTTTGATTCAGAAACCACCTTTGATTTTTAAATGAAAAAACATGATATTTTTGAAATTTAGACTAGTAACTGATATACATAAATTAAAATACTGCCTAAAGCTATACTAGTAATAATAAATAAAATAAAAATTCATAAATACTAGCCAAAAATGTAAACTTTACTAAAATTCTTTTACAACCATGGTTTCATCCAGACCTATTTGTTAATAGATGAAACCATAATTACGAAAGAATTTTAGTAAAGTTTAGTTTTTTGGCTAATGTGTGATGTTATATGAATTTTTATTATATATTCATAGTATTATTTCCAGAAACTTTTGTGTAATAAGAATACATAATAGCTAAATAACAGATGTTTCAGTATAATAATAAGTACTTTCCTCAGAGCCTCTTTTTTTCCAAATCATTTGAATGTGTGTAATAAGATTTAAAATAATTATTTTTTTTCTTTTGTTATTTTCCTGTCATTCTTAAATTCTATTGGTTGAGAAATTAAAATTTTTTTATTTATTCTCCAATAGTTTTTTCCAAATATAGTTAATTTTCTTTAATTCACACTTTTCATTTATGATCTTAGACCTTTTAAAAATCTCTATAGCTTCCCTTAGCAATCTCTGGTTATATTGTTCAATTTATGCCAAAATATGTATTTTATTAAAATTTATATCATGGTTTGTTAATTTAATGTGTGAATAAATGGCTGATGAATTAGATTTTTCTCTAACTGACAAAATGTGTTCTTCCTTTCTTATGTTCATTCTATGATTGGTTTGTCCAGTGAGTGAATGTTAACAAACTCACATGGAATTTCATATACACCATGAGGCTCCAAAAGAATTGTATCTTTAGGGCATGGAAATACTTCTATATATTTTTTAAACATAGTATAAATTGTGTGGGTGTTATTTTGTTTTAAATTAAAAATAATATCCTCAAAATTTATATTACATTAAAAAAATTATTGAAGTATTTTCATGTCCTAAAGATAAAATTCTTTTTGAGTCTTATCATGTATATAAAATTCCATGTGGAGTTTTTTTACATTCATAAATTGGATGGACCAATCGTAAAATAAACATAAGAAAGAAGGAACACATTTTGGCAGTTAGAGAAAAATCTAATAGTATAAATTGTGTGGGTGTTATTTTGTTTTAAATTAAAAATAATATCCTCAAAATTTATATTACATTAAAAAAATTATTGAAGTATTTTCATGTCCTAAAGATAAAATTCTTTTTGAGTCTTATCATGTATATAAAATTCCATGTGGAATTTGTTTACATTCATAAATTGGATGGACCAATCATAAAATAAACATAAGAAAGAAAGAACACATTTTGGCAGTTAGAGAAAAATCTAATTCATCAGCCATTTATTTACAGATTAAATTAAAAAACCATGATATAAATTTTAATAAGATACATATTCTGGCAAAAAATGAATAATATGATCAGAGATTGCTAAAAGAAGCTTTAGAAATTTTTAAAAAGACATAAGAGCATAAATGAATAGTATGAATTAAAAGAAAAATAACAATATTTGGAAAAATCTATTGAAGGATAAAATATTAATAAAAACTTCTCAACCAATAGAATTTAAGAGTGAGAAGAAAATACCAAAAGAAAAAAATGATTTTAAATCTCACTACACATATTCTTACAATTTGAAAAAGAAGAAGCTCTCAGGAAAGTACTTGTTATTATACTGAAACAGCAGTTATTTAGACATTATATATTTTTATTACACAGAAGCTTCTAGAAATAATACACCTGGATCTCATTTTATGTGGATTATTTTAATGCAATTTTAAAGTTATGCGATTCATGTTTCTTCTTAATATCTTTATATGTGGGTTTTTTTAATGCAATAAAGAAAATTATATTTCACTATATTTATTAGAAATCAAAAAATTTAAATTATTAATAACTTATTTTGACTTTAAATACTTTTTTTTCAAAAATATAATGTTATATTAGCAGCTAATATGAATAAGGCTTGAAGCTGTATTTAGAATCTTAGCTTCTATATAAATAACCTACTTATACTAATGAGTAAATAATAATAATAGATTTATACTTATGTATAAAAATACTGCAATAAATATTCAAAAATTTTAAACTTTTAAAATGTATTTTGTTAGATATTACAGAAATAAATAATCTTTTAGATTTTAAAAATAAATAATGAAGATTTTATTGATTTTGTAAACTGAAAATAATCTTTCTAATGATAATGTATAATCTTTTTGTTTTGATTGCAATCTCATTTTTTTAATATAGAAACAAAATGTTAGCATTTAAAATTTATTTCAATAGTAAACAAAAAAAGACAAATGTCAGAAAATGCTGAAATCTGAGAGTTTCCTGCAATGAATAACCTCTTAAATTCCAACGAGAGCTAAATAGTTATATGTCTGGATATCGCAAGCTTTATAAACAATTAGTAAAATCATTGTCTCAAAGTTTAATCACCAATTACATTAGCGACAAAAAACCAAAACACAGCACAAGACTGAAAGTGGCACTAGTTGTACTTCCTCTTGTGACAAATATGATTTCTTACCAGTTCACAAACGAACACATATTGTCAAATATCAGAAATGATTAAAATATGTTTGAAAAAATGCAAAATTAAATACTGTAGTTAATAAAAATTAAAAAAAGTTTGTCTTGTATTAATGTTTTTCAAATATTTAAAATTTTTTATTAGTCATACTTTATTTCCTTATTTTTTTAATGCAAATTTTAAAGTAATTTTTTTTTTGTTGCTTTGGTTTTATGCGATTTCTGAAAATTACAGAACCTATCCCCCATTTTTCAAGGTAAGTTAAGTCTATTTTTGTGCAATTTTTTTAATGTGGCTTTTCTGCAGAACCTATCTATCACATAAAACGAGACCCAGGTGTACTATGAATTCATTTATCCATGGGAATATTAAAATTAATATATATACATACACACACACACATATATATATATATATATATATATAGAAAGCTCTGTAAAAGATATTACGGTCAAAACATTCGAGCGGCTCTGAATTCAGATTCAAATCTCATCCTCACTATTATCTAATAACTTTTAATTTATCCA
Source organism: Epiperipatus broadwayi (assembly GCA_028023455.1). Taxonomy (NCBI): domain Eukaryota; kingdom Metazoa; phylum Onychophora; class Udeonychophora; order Euonychophora; family Peripatidae; genus Epiperipatus; species Epiperipatus broadwayi. Next base: position 3,078,212 of record JAQFVV010012425.1, on the reverse strand, counting down.
AGATTACAATAGATGGCACACTACAATAAAAAGAAAAGCAAGAGGCCATTATGACATAAATAAAAGAAGAGAAGTAAAGAGTAGATGGGATAGATATTTAATAAAAAAATAGAATAGAATTAAAATGAAATGGAGATGACCTTCATACAAATTAAATGTAGGAAATGAAAAGACTTAAAATTGTTTAGCTATATAAAAAAAAGAAAAATGGAAGAATTGGAAATAACTTAAAAAATACTTAATGGTTCTTATAAAAAGTTGAATTAAGAAAATTTGGTAAATGTGTATGATTTATTCAAAAACTTAATTTATGATTTGTTAGTTAGTGATAAATTTAGAATTTCCTAAAGCAATAGATAGATTTTAAAAAATAACAAAAGAGTTGACAGCATAGCAGCTGAAATGAAAGTAAATAGAAGAAGATATGCAAGATGTAATATAAAAGAATGTTTTAACAAAATTATGATTGATTGTAAGAAGATAGAGAGATGTGAGAATTAGATTATTATATAAAACAAAGGAAAAGACTAGTTTGTTAACTAGTTGTAAAAAATAGCAATAAATGATATAGTTCATAATTTATTTACATATTTTTTAATGAATAGATAATATGAATAGAAGAGAGATTTTAGTGAAGATTTAGAATGATTGTAAAATGGATTTGATTGGAATGCCACTTTTTTTATAAATTAGATATTAAAAAGGCTTATTATAAGATGGATAAAATAAACTGAGTACTAGTCTGGAAAAAATAGAAATAGATTTAGGATTTTTAAAAATGATTAAGAATCTTTAGAAGATTTTTTTTTTTAAGAAAAAAATATTCAGTTGGAAAACAAAAGTACTTGAAAATAAAATTATTGAAACAAAGATGTCCATGTTCTCTTTTAATATTTATTTTGTTCTTAAGAGAATTGGAAATTGAAATAAAAAGTTAAAGATAAAAGTAGTATTTCTATGGTTGAAAGTAGATGAGGATATAATATATTCGACTATTGTTTTATGGAGGACATGCCATTTTTTGCATATAGTGTAAAAATATAGAATTGAAAAAGAAAAGAAGTGTAAAGAAATAAAAAAAAAATATAGGAATGAAATTGAATACAAAAAAAAATTATTTAATGGTCAGGATAAGGCTAAAAAATGAATTACGGAAAATATTTCTTTTGAAAAGTGGAGAAGTATATGTATTTTATTAACTTGACAAAATAATTAATTAAAATATTTGTTAAAGTGGTATTCAAATCCATATGGGGACGAGCGATGAGCATGTTTTTACATTTGTAAATATTATGCTTTTTATTGACCAGAAAATTCAGAAGTTTTTTATATAGAATACAAAATGAAAAAAAAAAAATAGATATTTATTTTGCGGTTAATTGTAGGCAGCAAATGAGGTTATTCGATTAAAATGGATTGCTTTTTAACGAGAGAAATTAAAAATAAATAATTTTTTTTAAAAGATTATAATATATAAATGTAAATAGTAAAAATTGTGTTTAATTGGATTATGTGGAGAGTATAGCAAATATCCTGTCAAAAAAAGTTTTATATTTTGTAAAATTATTACATTTTCATTTACCATTGTTAAACTCCCTCCACTCACAACTTTGACCATCCATTTCAGATAAATACAATAATGATTAATACTAATCATTTTCGAAATTAGAAATTATCTCTAGCACAGATATAAACTTTAAATCTCAGTTAAAGATTAATATATCTGATTTTTTTAAAAATTTGCACACACACGGAGTTATTCACCTTTCTCTTTTCCATGTGTATAGATATAATAAACACTTCCATACTTCCCATTCTTTTTAAATTTATATAAATAAAGAAACATAAAAGACAAATGATCCCAAGATACATTTCGTGCTGAACCAGCACTCATCAGTTGGCTCAGGTCACTATCTCTCATATATATTTGTAAAATTAATAGATAGACATCTATTTCCGTTTATTTATGTAATAAATAAGATAAATGTGTAAAGAATTTATTATAAAAACCTACCAGTGAGTAAAGAGATGGAAGACTGAATAAATAAATTAGAGAAAAAGAACAAGAGTTACTAAAAATTAGTAGAAATAAAAAAAAGTGTTTAGAATCATATATGAATAAAAGAAATATGTAAAGAATGAAATAATGCATGATGACATTAAAGAAAGCTTATTTTTACTTGTGTGGGAGCAGAAGCTTTATATACCTGAATAATTAAAAATGGAATAAAGATTTGAACTGTAAATGTAGTTTATATACAGATGCAAAAAGAGAGTTGAATTCTTGCTTGGGGTGTGGTATGTTGAAGAAAAATCAGGATAAATTCTAATAGAAAATGAAAGAAATTTAAAGAGAATGAAAGAAGTAAAGATTTGATTTTTTTGTTTAGACTCTACAACAAAATTGGGAAATATTGGAATAGAATAATAAAACTAAAAATCACCTTTATTAAAATGAGATAGGTAGAAAAAGGAAGTGAATCAAGAGTGGAAAAAATAATTGGATAATAATAAGTAATAAGTATATAAGTTTATTCTGGTATGTAAAAATTTTGAATGGAGAAAATGTTTAATTTAGTTAACAGCATATTTGAGCATATATTTTATGTTCAAAATCTTCTGATTTGTTTAAGTAGAAGCCATTTTATATCACATAGTATCAATCAAATCAAACTGCTTCTAAATACAAAATATTGCAAAATTATATGATACAAATAGAAGTTTATCGGAATTATACCATTATTAAAAAGCAAAACCAAACATAAAAATTCAATTTATAACAAAAGAAAACTAAAGAAAATTAAAAATATGCAAAAAATATTAATTCCATATACATGCTAATACATAATATTGCACATACCAATGACTATACATTAATAAAACAAATACCTACTATTTTGCACCTGATTTGTTCGAGTAGATTTCATTTCTCTCTCTCTCTCTCTCTATATATATATATATACAAAAAACATCTCAATTTAATTTGCTGAATAATTTTTTTATTGACCAGATTGAGTAAAAATTTGAGTGATATCATTTGACAAATGTCGATCTATTTCGTTTCTTATCACAAATATATTAATGAACAATAAACAGAATTGTTTTAATTTAGCTTGTAAAAATTGAATTATTTTACATTCAAATTGATTAAATGTTATGAAACCTTTAAAATAACGTTAATAACTGAATAAAAATATAACAAATATTTAAGAAAAGTAGCATGCAATAACACAAAAGAATCATAGAAATTATGAACATTGATTATTCACTTCTGTTATCTTTTCTTTATCTAAAATTAAATATTTTAAATAAAAATCTAAATCTAGACACATTATTAGTGAAAATAGTGTAAAAATAATCATAAAGTACATAAATATTTATGAAAAATAGTTGGATTTTGTTAGTTATTACCAAATGTCATTGATATGCAAATAGTGGTCAACATTATTGACTTGTCTTGAATAGTGATCAAGTGTTATTCACTTTCTCTTGATTATTTTTCTTGGAAAATTAAAAAATTTTCAAATCAATATTTATATTTAGGTAAATTAATACAAAAACTTAATTATGAATGTAAAAACTTATGAAAATTATTATAACATGAAAGCATAAAACATTTTGGTTTGATTTCGAATTTGACAGTTAGAAATGCCTGATGAACAATGGCTGAAATTGATAGTCAGTGCTTTCTGGCATCTTATAAGGGAAAAGAGGCTGGACTATATGACAATAGACCATTATGGAAAATCAATTTTTTGTGAAAAATACTGCCAAATGTGAATTTTTTGGAATTAAAATTTTAATTACCGACAAATTTACTATAAAATAAGCTTAAAATAAAGAATATGTGACTAAAAATGGCTGACAGATGATGCAAAATGTAGATATTACATTTCTTTTTTATAATAATCACACAACTGATGAGCATGATAGTAATTAATGATAAAAAAAAATTCATCCCACACTCTAGGAAAAACATTCAACAACAAACAGTTTTCTGAACTAAAGAAAAAAAGGTGAATCAATTCTGCTGAACTTATGCAAACTCATTGAATCCTATATATATATATATATATATATATATGTCCACAGATGGCGTTCTACCAAAAACGCCCATCAAGCATATGTTTTGTTTACATAAACGTCAGAGTAGTTAGTATTCACTATCTCTAACTATAATTCCACTTTCAGATCATGATTTCAAGCTATTTGCTATCGTCAGTGAAAGACAGGAATAAAGAAACTAGATCTAAATACAAACTCTGAGCGTTTATGAAACAATTTCTATTCAGCTTGCAAGCGTGAATTTTTTAGACACGTCATGTCTTCAAACTCAGCATAGCAAACCAGATAGCTATATGGGTCTGATCTCAGTTCAGCATCACCACATAGTAGAAGCCTCTGCAATCTATATCATTGCAAGATATAGATTGCAGAGGCTTCTACTATGTGGTGATGCTGAACTGAGATCAGACCCATATAGCTATCTGGTTTGCTATGCTGAGTTTGAAGACATTACGTGTCTAAAAAATTCACGCTTGCAAGCTGAATAGAAATTGTTTCATAAACGCTCAGAGTTTGTATTTAGATCTAGTTTCTTTATTCCTGTCTTTCACTGACGATAGCAAATAGCTTGAAATCATGATCTGAAAGTGGAATTATAGTTAGAGATAGTGAATACTAACTAGTCTGACGTTTATGTAAACAAAACATACACTTGATGGGCGTTTTTGGTAGAACGCTCATCTGTGGACATAACATAAAGCGTTAGCAAGTTTTTTTAACTTGCATTTTTGTTTATCATAAATGTACCTTTGAGGTCTTTCTTGCAATGATATAGATTGCAGAGGCTTCTACTATGTGGTGATGCTGAACTGAGATCAGACCCATATAGCTATCTGGTTTGCTATGCTGAGTTTGAAGACATTACGTGTCTAAAAAATTCACGCTTGCAAGCTGAATAGAAATTGTTTCATAAACGCTCAGAGTTTGTATTTAGATCTAGTTTCTTTATTCCTGTCTTTCACTGACGATAGCAAATAGCTTGAAATCATGATCTGAAAGTGGAATTATAGTTAGAGATAGTGAATACTAACTACTCTGACGTTTATGTAAACAAAACATACGCTTGATGAGCGTTTTTGGTAGAACGCCATGTGTGGACATAAATACAAGCATTAGCAAGTTTTTTAACTTGCATTTTTGTTTATCATAAATGTACCTTTGAGGTCTTTCTTGCAATGATATAGATTGCAGAGGCTTCTACTATGTGGTGATGCTGAACTGAGATCAGACCCATATAGCTATCTGGTTTGCTATGCTGAGTTTGAAGACATTACGTGTCTAAAAAATTCACGCTTGCAAGCTGAATAGAAATTGTTTCATAAACGCTCAGAGTTTGTATTTAGATCTAGTTTCTTTATTCCTGTCTTTCACTGACGATAGCAAATAGCTTGAAATCATGATCTGAAAGTGGAATTATAGTTAGAGATAGTGAATACTAACTACTCTGACGTTTATGTAAACAAAACATACGCTTGATGGGCGTTTTTGGTAGAACGCCATCTGTGGACATAAATACAAGCGTTAGCAAGTTTTTTAACTTGCATTTTTGTTTATCATATATATATAAAATTAATATTTGTGGGATATTCCATGTAGTGAAAAAGCTAAATGCTGATGTTTCAGTACAATATCAAGTACCTTCCTCAGAGTGGAAAGTACTTGATATTGTACTGAAACATCAGCATTTAGCTTTTTTACTACATGGAATATCCTGCAAATAGTAATAATAATATGACATCTTTTATCTGTGAAAATATTAGAAGTAACATATATATATATATATTATATCACAATAAAATAATAAATATAATTATAATTAACTATTATAAACACTTTTTCAATCAGCAGAAATAATTTTGGTTAATTTCTTAACGTGCCTCAACAGCGTTAAAATAAAAAACAAAACAAAACAGAGCTAATGTCATCAACTCAAATCCCATGAATCCTGAATTTTAATGTTAGCAAGTTAAATCTTTAGTGTATATATATATATATATATATACTATATACTATAGATATATATATATATATATATATATATATATATAAACATTACAAGCATAAAGCTAAACTAGTCAATATAAAATCAAAACTACCCCAAATCTAAAATTAAACCAGACCAGCATAAAAATAATATTAAAACACAACCTAAGGTTTCACTGCTACAAGCAGACTTCTCAAGTGTAAAGAACTACAAAAAAACCACACATTATATATACTATTAAAACCTACCCACAAATCCATTCACTTCCCATCCACCCTTAATATTAAAAGAACTCTTAAATAAAATTAAGGTAATTAAAGATTTACTTTTGTTATTGGAAGATTCTATGTATTTTACTTATAGAGGTAATTTTTATAAGATTAAGGAAGGGTGGATAATAGGTTATATTATTTCTCCTTTAGTATGTTCAGTTTATATTAGTTTTATGGAAGAGGAAATTATTATTAAAAAGAATTGTTTATATGTAAAATTATTTGTCAGATATGTTGATGATTGTTTATTTGTAGTTGAGAATGATAAATTGAAGGAATTTGTAAATGAGTTTAATTGTTTTGATCCTTCTATAAAATTTGTGTTAGAAGGAGGGGGGTTAGATTTTGGTAAGTTAAAATTTTTAGATCTTTTGGTGTTTAGAAATATAGAAACTAATTGTTTATTGTGCAGTCATTTAGTTAAAAGTAAAGAATTAAGATCTATAATTAAACCTGATAGCTATCAGTCTGTATCTCATAAAGTAGCTGCTTTAAGGAATTATTGTCATAGGAATATTAAATTAAATAATTCTAGTGGGGTAGCTTTGTTTCAGAAATATCAATTTTATAAAGATTATTTGAGTGTTGGATACTCTGATAAATTTGTTAAAAGTATTTTATTTAATAGTAATATTTGTAAGGATGTAAAGGTTAAAGAAAAATATGATTTTATTTCTTTGCCATTTAAATTGTCTTCTTATAGAATTGTGTGTAGAAATAGTAAATTGTTTGGAAATAAGAAAATTGCTTGGAAAAGGGGGTGTTACATTGAATAATTTATTAAATAATACAAAAGAAGTTTTTGATAGAAAGACTATTCCTGGTGTGGTATATTTTATTCCTTGTTTATTTTGTAAGAAGGTTTACATAGGTCAGAGTAGTTTGAGTTTAAATGAAAGAATAAAGGTTCATAAAAGTAGAGTTAAAAATAGATATCTTAGTTCTGCTTTGTATGTCCATGAAAAAGATACAGGCCACACTATTGATTTTGATGAAGCTAAGGTTGTCTTCTTTGAGAGAAATGAAATCAAAAGAAGAATTAAAGAGTCTTTATTATTGAAAATTTATTATTCTGAAGCAATTAACTTATTTAAGAGTTCTTTTAATATTAAGGGTGGATGGGAAGTGAATGGATTTGTGGGTAGGTTTTAATAGTATATATAATGTGTGGTTTTTTGTAGTTCTTTACACTTGAGAAGTCTGCTTGTAGCAGTGAAACCTTAGGTTGTGTTTTAATATTATTTTTATGCTGGTCTGGTTTAATTTTAGATTTGGGGTAGTTTTGATTATATATATATATATACTGGATCATAAGTAAAAGTGGGATATCACCTTTATAATTAAACAACAGTTTGAGATTGTTGATTATTACCTATATTGGAATTGTCTAAGTGTTGACTGGTTTCTAATGGTTATATATATATATATATGAGGGTGTATGTGTGTGTGTGTATGATCAATAGATGGAGCTTTA